>BQKN01067411.1:999213-1062111 GCA_022839385.1 Asparagus kiusianus
GACTTATGTTATGAAACTTATTATGTATTTACTGTATTTTCATATACTACGAGCCCTATTCCCTTGGGGTTGGTTGTGATGTTACTCGCTAGCGCTTTGATGCTCGTTGTCCCTCCCCCTTTCAGGTAACGAGCCAGGAGCCCGGAGAGTCGCAGGTTGATGGCGACACACCTTAGTGTTCTACCACTTAGTTATACTTATGTTGGAGCTCCACTATAGATTATGTTAGACAGTTGAGAGTATTGTTCTAGAAGTTGTAAAGGCTGTGTGCCTTATTTCCCTTTCTGTCAGATACTTGTATTTGAGACTTGTTGAGTACTCCAGTTTATTTATTCAGACATTGACTATGTATTTTCCATTTGTTGGATGATGAGACTTCTAATTGATCATTATTATTTCATCAGTCCTTAGTGTATTATCTTCTACTTGCTTTTGTACCTACACCTGTTATTGACTCTACTAGATAGATATTAATTGTGATGGTGAAACATGTTGTTGCACGGTATGGTGCATGGCAGGTTTGATATCCTTGGTTTCATCTTGGACTGCAGCCTTTTGTGAACCCAGGGGCGTCACACAAGGATACTTAGAGGAGTAGTCGGAGATACTTGGGGTTAATTCCAAGAGGAGTGGGTTGGTAGTAAATCCTTAGGAGAGGTGGTAAATCCAAACACTTGAGGAAGGTAACATGGGCAAGTCCAACACTTAGAGGAGTGTCTTGTGGGATTGACAACGTGTGATTTGTAAAGTTTTTGATAAGCTTTAGAAGCTAATTTTGTAGTGATTAGTAGAGAATTTTCTCGAGGTAAGGAGTGGAGACGTAGGTTGAGGGTTGACCGAACTCTGTGATCATTTCCTTTGTGTTTGCAATTGTCATGGCACACTATTATCATTGTTATATCTTGGGCATGTTTATATCGGCAATTGTGTTATATTGTTTATCCTTACATATATCTCATTATACATCATATTGCTAGGATATTAGTTAATAAGGTTTAATTTGGCATCAATATCGTATTAGATTAGTAATTACACTATTCACCTCCCCTTCTAGGGTACTTTCAATTGGTATCAGAGCTTGGTGCTCTTTGATTTGTGGCTTAATCGCCTAGAGTCAAAGATCCTCGCTTTACATTATTGCTAACCTAGTTTTGTAATTATTTTATCTTGCTTGCATAGTTATTATGGATAAGTGCAGACACTGCTCCAAAATTCAATGATTTCCATTATGCTCGATGGCGTGTTAGATTTAAATTATTTGTTAGGTCTAAACATTTTGATTTATGAGAAATAATTAATTATGCTTATATTGTGTCTACATTGGAGAAATCCAAGTGGAGCAATAATGATAAAAGAATATTTATAATGAACAAGCTCTTGTTAGACTTTTTGCTTAATGCTTTTGATTCATCTATATCTAACAAGCTTGCTCATTTTGATAGTGCTTATAAATTATGGATATTTATAGAAGCACATCAAGAAAACTTAGAGGAGATCCGACGTGTTTTAGTGGATTCCACTTCAGATGCAATTGGAGCTTTATCATGCACACAACCACTAGGCGATACGCCTAGTGAGGTATGTGAGTCTGAATCTGATAGTGAACTTTCTATTGATGAACTCGCTTGTGTATATGAGAGATTAATGCATGCCTATAATAAATTGCATCATTATTTTATAGATTTAGAAAGCAAGCATATAAATTTAAAATCTCATCATGAGACGCTAGCATCTAAATTTGATACTATTGCTAAAGAAAATATGATCCTCCAAGAAAACAATGAAAAATTAAAATTAGATCATATTGCTTTGACCACCAAAGTTGCTAGTTTAACTCATAAGAAAAATGATGTCATGATAGAAGTAGAGTCTATTAGAAATGTATTTACATCTTTAAAAAATGATTATGTTTGTTCTACTTCTAATACCAATGCAAATGTGCAAAATAATGAGTTGAATCACATGAAAAATCATATTTCTTCCTTAGATTCAACATTAACTAAATGTATTGATAATAATAAGAAACTTATAAACTCGTGTGCTAAGTCATGTACCACTACTTATAAACCCGTACACTATGCACATATGTATAGAAAAATTTATAAATGAACAATTTGTGATCGTAAAGGCCATCTTTGCAAAATTTTGCTATGATGTACAAAAACCCAAGAATGCTAATATTACTGCTTCATGTGCATCTCATAAAGGTTTTTCATCATACACACACGCACATGCACACAATATTCATCATAAGCATGTAAATGTATATAAGTGTGGTTTTTATGGTAGATTTAGTCATTTGACCAAATTTTGTTTTGATTTAACAAGAGTTTCACATTTGCAAAATGATTTAAAAAGGTCACCTTTGTTTGCAAATGTTTCATGTGCACAAACTAATGGTCATCAAAATCAAATACATCCTTTTCATTGCACTTATTGCAATAGGATGAGTCATTTGCATAATTATTGTTATGATCGATCTCGTGCACTAAATACGCCCAAATGGGGTCATAACCCAAGAGCATTGAGCTATATTGATAGGGGTCATAACCCAAGAGCATTGAGCTATATTGATAGGAGACATGTCACTAAACTCTTCGGCACCAAGAGTATTTGGTGTGCCAAAATGTTTTTGATTTTAAATGAAAATTAAGATTTTTTTTTTGCATTTTTTTATTTCTCATGTTTTTAAATGATGATTTGGTTGGATAATTCTTTTTATAAGATATAAAAGAAAATATTTTTATATTCATTTTTTTAATATAATATAAATGGTGTTTTTAAGTTTTTTTAAAATAAATGGTTTATGTTTAAAAATGCACATGGTTTCTAGATGTCATCAGTCGACTGATCTTTTGTTATCAGTCGACCGATAAGATGTCAACAGTCGACCGATAACAAATATCAGTCGACTGATCAGTATGATTTAAGTTTGATAGTTTTTTAGTTCTTATTGGATATTTATCTTCAAACCTGACCCATTTTCATACCCGTTTCAATCCTAACCATTGGTTATTTAGTTGAGAGAATCTTGGCCTTTCACTTCACCTATCTACATCCACTAAACCCTAACTAATCCCTCACAATTTCGCAAAATCAGTCGACTAGCTACTTCTGCCTCCGAGTCCATCAGTCGACTGTTGAATCTCCCAGTCGACCGGCCGAATCCTTTTGCTAACTGCTGGTTCCTGCTCGACAGTGCTTAGTAAAATTTGCATTCCCTCTTTTTAGCTTATATCTAGCATTGTCTAGTATCTTTTATTGCTTTATCATATCT
Organism: Asparagus kiusianus; assembly: GCA_022839385.1. Classification (NCBI taxonomy): domain Eukaryota; kingdom Viridiplantae; phylum Streptophyta; class Magnoliopsida; order Asparagales; family Asparagaceae; genus Asparagus; species Asparagus kiusianus. The sequence continues at coordinate 1,002,491 of BQKN01067411.1, forward strand.
CGCTCAAATCCTAAAAGATCTAGATCTAATAGAGCCGATCCCGCTCCCGCTCCCACGCCCACGCTCAAATTTGCTAGTTATGAACTCTATCTTAGTAATCCATCTCTAATTGGAAAATATTGTGCTTACTGTCAACTAAATATCTTTCCCAATATATTTGTTAAATTTGATAATTTCTCTCATTATCAGTTGCATACATATTTCAATGATGCTAGATTACTTGATTTGCTTATTCATAGAAATCATGTTCCCTATTATCCAAATCTTGTATATCTCTATACTAAATATGCAACTAGTTTCTACTGATGAGGATACCCCTATTACTACATCTCTTGTTAAGAATCATCACATTAGTTTCACTGTTCATCAGTTAGCTCGGATTCTTGACATTCCTTATGGGGACATTCTCCTGAAAGATGTGGATTTTGATGATGAAAATATAGATTCTCTAATCCTTCTTCCATGAAAATATTATCCTCTTTCTAACAGATCTATCTCACCTCTTGCGAGAATCATTGTCATATCATTTCTTACAACATAATTTCGAAAACTGAGAGTTATGATCATTTTTCGCAAGAGTTAACTTGTACAGTTTATGCTATTATTAGAAACCTTAACGTAAATTGGAGCAATATTATTTTTGATGCCATTGCAGTTAACCACACAAGATTCCTTCCATTTGGAACTTTTCTCACTAGGATTTTCTCTCATTTTAACGTGAATCTATCAAATGAATCCCTTATTCAGATTCACAATTTTTTTTATTCTGTTAGTGTCTCTAGGATGAGATTTCTTATTACTCAGTATCAAATGGATCATCCTGAAAATCCTGTAGCTCCTTTTGTAGGTGAACCTTCTCATATTGGTGGGTCTTCTTCCCGTCCTTCTAGCTCTATGGCTCGTACTCATCCTCCACATGCTTCTTCTTCTAGCCCTTCTAGTATTTCGGCCAATATAGATTATTTAGTTGATCGGGTCGAGAGTATAGAGGATAGAGTGTTTGATCGCCTTGAGAGCATTGAGGGTATGCTAGAAGAGATTCTGGGGGTGCAACAACAAATGATGAACATGTTCATGCACAAGTTTCCAGGGCATAGACCTCCTTCTTCGGATCCTGGGCCATCTGGTACTTGAAGACGAATTTTCTTATTTGGACTTGTATTTAAGAACCATGTTTTTGAACTATGTGCTTGCATATTAGCTTGTTTGGTTTGGTTGAGTATGTACTTCTTTTGGTATGAACATTGTAATCATTGTAAACACTTTTATGATGATATATATTTGTTTGAGCTTGTGGATCATCCTAACTATACTTTATAATATTTTCTTTGGTTAGTGGTTTGTGTTTTGGTCACTTGATTATCATGCATATATTTTTTGTGATAAAAATCTGTGTATAAATTGCCTTAGTCGTCATTGAATATATGTTATATGGCTTTTTGATAGGAGGAGCATTCTCTATATTTGTTTTATACTCACTGTGCTTATAGGTAGGGGGAGCGTTCGCTCTCTATCTCAAAATTTCCCCATTTTTATGTTGACAAAGGGGGAGAAAAAGTATGCTATCCTTGTGAGTATATTGTTTTGATTAATTTGATATAATATCATGCATGTTCTTAATTTGTATATTATCTTATATCTTGCATTTCATATATCATTTGTGTAGATTGTTTGTCATCATCAAAAGTGGGAAGATTGTTGGATCTCATATTTATGAACCCACTATCTAATCTAGTTTTGATGATTTACAAACAATTCCTAACCTTGTTTTCTAGTATTTGTGTTTACTAGATATATACCGCGCCTTAACGATGATATCATGAAGGTTAGAGGATATCAGAATGAAGTCGTCACACATTCAAGTAAAAGTTCATCCATCATCTAATTCCCGCATCGAGATCAAGCATCAAAGAAGATCTTTTAGCTTGGTACATTAGTCTAAGTTTTACTTTATGTGTTATGCTTAAAAGCTCAATTATTATACACACACTTTATTTCTCGTTTTATCATATTATGAGTTGTTTTGAGAAAATAACATATATTTGGATTATTGACTTACTGAGTTAGTTTTACATCTTTTCTAAGTCCATTAATCCATTCAAAAGGATTTCAAAACTTCTTTGAAATCATTTTGTAAAAATCAAGTGTTTAAACGAACTCATATTCTTAAGATTTTACAAAATCATATGTTTTCACAAAAGAGAAATGATATTTGAAAATTTTCTTTTCTAACATGTGTGTTTTCATCAGAATAAATATTTTCCCAAGTTTCATAATTTTTGGAATTTATTTACTATTTTTAAACTTACTTTAAAAATCAAGTTTACTGTTCAAATATGTGTTGTGCATGTTTTTCGGTCGACCAACTGTTCAAACCAGTCGACTGATAAAACCGGTCTGCATCTTCAATCTTGTTTCTGCTTAGTCGACGATCTTTATCAGTCAACTGAACAGTGTTATTATTCAACCGATTATTTGAATTAGTCGACCCATTGTTTCATGACTGTAGCCAATGGTCATCTTATCAGTCGACCGATTTATTCATCAATCCACTGATTTGACTGTAACGGCTAGTTTTCTGTTTGCTTCATTTGAGAGGTTATAAATACCCCTCAACTTATTTTTGTTTAAATACAGTTTTATACAAGAAGTTCAAGAAGTGTTTTTTAGTTTCAAAAGTTTTTTTTTGAGTGTGTTTGTTTATGTGAATATAGTTTCACAAAGAGAAGAATTTCAACTTTCAATATTAAGGCAATTCTTCCTCAATTCTAAATCATCTCTTTATTTTGGAGAAGTGTTTCTAAACTCAATCTCTAGCTGATTTAAATTTGATTTTCACATATTTTACTAGATTTATTTGAGTTTAATTTTATTTTACTCATTGTCTACACATACAACCAATTGAGTTTTAGTATTCCACATATTGTATATTTGGGTTGTGAACTTGTATCTTTGAGTGAGCCTAAATTTCGTTCTCATCTTTGTTAGAGAACAAATCTTGTATTTACACTTACATTGTGAGATACACGTTGTAATATATAAGGACATTTAGAAGAGTGGTTGGAGAGAGATGAGGTTAATTACAAGAGGAGTGGGTTAGTAGTAAAACCTAGAGAGAGGTGGTAAATCCAAACACTTGAGGAAGGTAACACGGGAGAGTCCAACACTTAGAGGAGTGTCTTGTGGGTTTGATAGCGTGTGATTTGTAAAAGTTTTCCGTGAGCTTTAGAAACTGATTGTGTAGTGATTAGTAGAGAATCTCCTCGAGGTGAGGAACGGAGACATAGGTCGAGGGTTGACCGAACTCCGTGATTATTTCCTTTGTATTTATGATTATCTTAGTGCACTATTATCATTGTTATATCTTAGGCATGTTTATATCGGCTATTGTGTTTTATTGTTTATCTTTACATATATCTCATTATACATCATATTGCTAGAGTATGAGTTAATAAGTTTTAATTTGACATTAATATCGGATTAGATTAGCAATTATCCTATTTACCTTCCCCTCTAGGGTACTTTCAAAACTTTCATTTTCCAGTTACCCTTCAAATTTTATTAAATTCACTAAATTACCCACCAAACTTCTACCCTCCATTGTATTTCATAACACTTATATATCCTAATCCGGTCAAAATTAGCATGTTAATGCCATTTATTTTGCAAATGTAAAATTTATTATTCGGAAGTTCTCGTATAACATTCATGTGTAAATTTTAGAGCTTTTTAACAATTAATATTTGCTAAATTATTATTAAACCAATATAAATTTCAATTTAATAGTATCCTGATTCTACAAAGAAAATAGAATGCAGAAAGATATCAATGAATTCAATAAACTTAATAGACATGAAGTTATAAAATTATTATATGAATGTTATGGCAACTTTCGGATAAAATTTTTCATATTTCTAAAATAGAGGGTATTAACGTGCAAAATTTGACCAACTCACGATCTATGAATGCTACAAAATAAAACTAAGCATATAAGTGCTAATGAATTGAAACTATAAGATATTTAAGTCCTATTTAGCCTTAACTAAATTACCTACCTAACTTTGACTGTGTGTTATTAATTATTATTTAGTATTTTGATGTTCTTCCTGTTGGAAACAGGACATACAACAAGGTTGAATATGTATATCGTAACTATTAATAAAAAATTAGAAGAATACCTGAAACGCTTTCTGAATCTCTTTAATAATATGTCCCAAGATCAATCCGAAATATCTTACTCAAGAGAAAAAACATTCAATTGAAGTCCACCCATTACTAGAAGAAGAGCAATACTAAGAGATAAGTTCACAATTTTCTATTTCTCTTCTATTATTTTCTTCTTCTCTTCATAAGATTTTCTTTTACTTCATAAGGCTACATATGAACCCTGTACATAGGATTAGACTAACCTTATAGATTTTAATTTTAAACAATTCTCAATTGTTCAAAACTCTTTTTTATGACAATTAAAGATAGAATATTCATTCCATAATAATTAAAGATAACATAATCTTTACACAACAATTAAGGATAGAAATAGAATTATATTGTACGTTTACCTCTGCTAATAACATTACTAAGACCAATTGGGTTCCATATCGAGAACCATTTATTAAACAAATTAATAATTTTAATTTAATAATCAAATCCCTATCCGACCAACTATTCATAAAAGCTATTCCATAATATGGGATTAATTATTTATAAATAATATCTTATATTCAGTCTCCTCCAGCATCATTTATTTTAGGTAACTCTTTTGAGCAGAACAATTTACTAATTTGCTCATACCTAAATTACAAAGTTCATGAACATAAATAAAATCATTTTGAAACATCAAAGTATATTACTTTTATAAGAAAATAAATTTTAAAAAATTATTTTTTAAAACCACCTACCTGCATGAATTTAATAACTTCATAGGAATACATAATAAATTAACTCATCATAATGAGTATATTGGATCTTTTCTCGATATCCATCATTTCTCTAAATGAAATGTAGCAATCTAATGTTTTAGTTTGTGTAGCGGTTGCTAAACAAACTTAACTATCACATCAAAGCATACTAAATTATCAAATCGTAATGAAAATATCATCAAGTCAAAGGGACCATGTAACAATTTAAATTCTCTATCTCTTAGGTGACTCGTCCTAGAGGATTTAAATACGATCTAGTACACACATCATAATATGTGCTTATGACATACATCTGGGGAATCCTCAATCTCGATGGTTGAGACCCACCACCACATCTCACATGTCGGCGTCATGCATAATAACTTGTTATAACAAAGTTATCCTTTAGTTGTTATATATTAAGAACAAATGTAAGAAATCTCTAAGTTAGATCACATCTCAAAGCATGTACACATAATAATGCATGATCTAACAAAATAATTTCTAAGGATATATAACAATTATAGAATATAATACCCAAATTATATGTGCAACAATTAATCCATTAATATTAAAAGAATATTACATAATTTATATTGGATGTTTAATGACATATTATTACTATTCCAGCAATCTCCCACTTGCCCTAACATCCAATCAGAAATAATTCTGACACCATCTGACAAAAATATTTTCTGACAATGGTCTATAAAATGACATTAAATGTTATTTGCTTATCCATCCTTTAAAACATCACATATTTCTTCTTAATAGTTAAAAAGAAATACATTATAAGGAATAATAGTAAACTTATGGAGAAACTCGTTTATTCATATTGCTTCTTTAGTGGTTTTATATGACTATATATTCTGTTATTATTTTAATGATATAAATATAACTCAAAATAGACTTCTATTATGAGGAATGGATTAGAAATCTAATTCTGTATATCCTTTAATTCTTATATTATTCGCATTATAAACTAAACAGTAATTTTACTCCTATGAAATAGATAAATATGAATTACATTGTACTCTAATATTCCTTCCTCATTAGAATTGGACTATAATCTACTCACAAGCTCAACTATTTCTAAAACACTCAATCTCATTTTTTACTTGTAAGACCCATTTTCTTTGAGAGTGAATATTTATGTCTTATAGGAACTATTCCTTTCCTAGAATCTTGTTAAGTTGAACCTTCTATGGATCTTATCTATATAAGTATATTGTGACAATCCTATATATCTCTTTCTCTATCTATATAGAGTTTGAGATCCAATATATAGAATGCTTAAAGAAAAACCTTCATAAAGAACTTATCAGAAAATCATACTTTTAATCATGACATTAAAATATCATTCTCAATGAGCAATATGCCATAATATGTAACACTAGGAATATAAAGGAATTATTTTATTGTTTCTTATAAGACAAGCTTGCATTTTAAGTACTTAATCAAAATTAATTTCCTTAATCATTTCATCAAAATGAATGTTTCAATTATCTGAAGCTTGATTAAGTTCATAACTTAATTGATTAAATTAACCAATCTTATCTTCTTATGCTTGATTCTCTAATCTCTATATGTATATACCTTCTTTGAGATATCCATTTAAGAAAATATTTTGAAATACATTTATCAATATCTTATGTTCATAATATGCTGAAATGACTAAATGGATCCTTATGAACTATAGTATTACAATTGGAGAAACAATTTCTTCAAAAATTAATAACCATTTGTTATCAAATATGATATTAACTCACTTACATGAAATCATATCCAAGATGACCTTTGTCTAAGTTTTTAGATTTTTATTCTCCTTGTTACTTTCTATCAAATATGTTTTAACAAGGTTACTTTACTATATAGGTGGATGAAAATCCTATTTGACCTCTTAATTGTAATCAGTGTATTTTATAACAAATTTAGTAAGCAAATCTTCATTAACTTTATTATTTGAAGCTCTCACTAAATTCATAGAATCTCCTACTCATTTAAAGTTTTTCCCACTAGCTTAAATAACTCTCCCGCTAAATAAAATAAGTTTTCTTTTAGAGTTATATCGATCCTTAATCAACAAATTTGATTTTATAAATGACCACACTTTTAGTAACAATTGTCTGAAACTACACTAGGATTATCATCATAACACCTAGTATTTTTTTTAGGATAACCTACTAGTAGCCTATTTTTTTGTTCTAGATTTTAATTTTCTCACATTTTGTTCTCTAATAAAAATGTGGCAACACCAAATCTCCAAGCATCCCACACTTAATTTTCTTCATGTCCAAATCTAATATGGAGTGGAAGAAAAAGATTTGATAGGAATTTTATATAACACATAATTTATAGTCTTTAATGTATAACCCATAAAAAATAGGGAGAAGTAAATGCTCAAGCATAAATCTAACCATATCAAATAAGGTTTAGTTCTATCTTTCAGATTAATTTTTAAGTGTGGTGAATTAGGAAGTATCAGGTACTAATAATTCCATTATGTTTATAAATCTCTTAAATTCCTAAGAATAGAAGCTTGCCACATCGATCAAATCGGATGGCTTTGATACTTTTATCAAGTTTCTCCTTAACTTTAGTCTATATTCTTTGAATTATTCAAGAACATTCTAATTTATGATGTAATTGAATAAATATATCAATATATAAATGCATCATATATGAATATTATAAAATATGAATATCCAACTCTTACTTTGACAAAGACCATATCCATCTGAATGTATGAAATCAAAAGTATATTTAGCTTTAACATATTTTCCTGAAAAATACTTGTTTGGTCATCTTACCTCTAAGGTCATGTTCACAGGTTTAGAAATATTCTACTTTTAGAAAATTCAAAGGACTATCATTTATCAACTTGTTGATCTTATCAACATTAACAGGACCTGACATTGTGCACCAAAGATAGGTTGAATTACCTTGGTCCAATCTATATTTAAGAGATTTATTAATTCCTAACATTACATAAGAGTTAAGAGTGATAATTATAAAATTTAAATGGTTTTAATTTCATAATGGTTAATAAAGCAATTTCTAAACTTGCAATAGAAGTTATATTTTACAATAAAGCTAAAAATTACAACTATAAAGTTTAGAATACAAAAACCAAATTTTTTCTAAGTTTACGAAACATTAAGACAATATTTAAGTTGCATTGCCCTTTACTCGATGTTGAATCAAATTACTTATTTACAATGCTAGATTAGAGCTTTTTTTTTCTATTATCAAGTTAATCTTTCTATCTTTAAGCATATTCATTTATTGTACTCTTACAACAATTTGTATGTATGTGAAGACAAACTAGAAATACATCATGTATAAGAACTCACTCATATCATTAGTCTCTACTAATTGGGGTGAACTATTTGTAAAAGACATTTTCTTATTAAGTGATGTAATGCAACATTTTAAATTTCTTTTTCTAATGACTTCCATTATTTAAATTCCTGCTTCACATTCAGAAATCTATTTTCCTTTTTTTATATTTCTCTCTTTTCCTATCATTGGTAATTTTATGGAAATAAGCAGTATTATTATCACCTTTTTTAAGCCAATGAGCTTTAGCTCTTTGTTTCAACATTTGTTCCTCCTGAAAAAGGATCTCATTCAACTGGGTGGATATATCATTTTTCTTTATCAATTCATCATCAAATACATCTCTGTTTTCCTCTATAACCTCCCATTCTAAAAGATTATCCAGCAATTCTTTTTTTTTTTTGCTTAACACTATAAAAATTTGAATGAACCCATTGTTTAATACATTTTCTCATAAATCTCAATTTACCCACAATGTTTTTAGCAACAGATGTATTATTAGGAGCACAGTTCAACCACAAAGGAACTCCTTTTGTAAAATCTTCAGATTGCAACCATATTTTCTCTAATCTGAAGCTTTTGACATACTGTTGATTATCCCTACAATCAAAACAAATGGGAGCATGATCTGAAAGTTGGCTACTAAGGCCTTGTTGTTTGGGTGGAAAGTTAATTTCATTGGTGAGTTCATTACAACTTTAGACGTTTACAACAAACTCAAGAAAATAGCCCTTTTATAAGACTTTTAATCAAAAAAGTACAACTTTCTTTCAAACTACACACAATAGTAGTTTATCTCCTATTGCTTGCGTGGAATCTTGACCGGTGTCGGGGTTTATCCGTAAACCGCCTACGGATCGGATCCGGTTGGCAGAAGTATTGATCAGAGCTCCTACTTTACCAAGAAAGTATTCGCTGAAGTACTGATATCGACCAAGCGAAATTAGTACTCTTCTTGAGATTAAGACCAAGCCTAATCTCAAGGAAAGGGGGTACGGGGCTTCAGATCCTTCAAAAGACTCATTCTTTATGCCGAAGTTCACCGGGATCTAGCTATCCTCCTCTAAAATTTCGTGCTCATTGACTCTCCAATCTAGCAGCACCTTGTCCTCTTGATAAAATTCTAGTTCTGTAGAATAGAGGCACTATGCTTATATTTATAGGGCCTCAGATATGGTTATTTGGATAAGAATGGAAGATTTGGCCTTATCTTAACTCAATAATAGCCTACCCACGTATAGAGATGATATCAAGTCAGTTGGAACCTCTGAAATAGATAAATCCTATGAAAACAACTTAAAAAAGCATCAAAAACATGTTTGAGGATCAGGACTGCGTGACAGACCATGGCGACCCGCGTGGGCGCGGGTCACCTCTTGGTAACCCGCATGAGCGCGGGTCACTAAGTAGTGACCCACATGGTCACGGGTCACCCCATGGTGACCACAGTGGTGACCCGCGGGTCACCAAGTGGTGACCTGCGGTCCTCTTGGTAACCCGCGTGACGGTGGGTTATCTCTTGGTGACCCGCGTGTGCGTAGGTCACCAAGTGGCGACCCGCGCCCCCACGCGGGTTCCGAGGCTTTCTCTTTGTTTTTTGATGTTTCCCAACTTTCTCGGTCTTGTATTTCTTACTGTTTTATGTATTTGGTTGTCTTATTGACTTGTACGCTTTACTAACTTGCTTCATGCGCTTGTTAGCTTCTTTATGGCACTTGGAGCTGACCGACAAGCGCGGCAGCACTTGGACTGACCAACAAGCGTGACAGCCACTCGGATGATCCTTCTTGACTCGGATGATGATGTTGATTGTCTTCTCTTCGTCTCAAGCTACATATGGGAACCTATAGGCATTTTTAGACGCCTATAGATACCCCCTCCAAAGTGTTTCAGCCTCATTCTTTTATAGAGAAGTCTAAAATACTTTGGATATGATGCGCCCAATCTTTAATTTTTGGATTTCTTCAGCTCTCAGTCTATTCAATATTTTATCAAATAGCTAAAATTCTTTCGGTACTACGTTTATCATCTAACCGTTGTCAAAACCTCAAACTGGGATTGATGCATTAATATCTAAATCTGTTCTTGCTGTTGAATAGACTTCTAAATAGATCATCTTCGTCAGGAATTTACGTCTGAATAGGATCAAATTTTCTGGAATAATCCTTTCATCTGAAATATCATTTCGAGTGTTGTTTTGGCAAAATTATTGATGTGTCGACCGACATTGACCTTTCTTGTAGTGTGAACACAAATAAACCTTATTTTGGCAAGGATCACTAATGTGTTGACCAGCGTTGACTTTTACTGTAACGTACTGACTGGCGTTAACATAGTTTATACTCATACATTTACTGGAGTGGGGAGGAGTAGTTTATACTCCCTGAGAGTTTCGGGAATCAGTTTAGCCTCGTGTATCCGTTGGAGGTTGCCGGGTTATCCTTAAGAATATTACATGTAATATTCTCTAGGAACTTCCCGTCAAGAGTGGGAAATAGTTTAAACTCATATATCTATTGGAGTATGAATACGGGTTTCGAATACATCAAAAATGAGCGAAAGTGGGTGAAAATACTACGAAAACAACTGCAGGACCAACCCCGCGTGCGGGTCAGGTCGAAGTGACCCACACTTGCCCGGGTCAGGTCTAAGTGACCCGCACTCATGCAGGTCACCCGATGGTGACCCGCACGAACGCGGGTCATAATACCTGACCAGCACGAACGTGGGTCATGGGTGTTGGGGTTTTTATAAAACCCGATTCTCCTCCCTTCTTTTTTTTTCTTCTACTAAACTCCTCTTCTTTTCAAACTCTTCCCAGTTCTTCATAAAAGAGATCCCCAAGTTCTTCATATCCATCTCTTTAATTCCTCTAAAACCAACCGAGTTTGTGAATTTGGGAACTAGGGTTTCGGCCACTCCCTTGGGCTTCGACGACTTTCAAATCCCAGGTTCGGAGAAGCTCTCGTGGTGGGAGTTCTCAAGCTTCTTCCATCTTCGGTCATAGGTACAACCCATTACCCTAGTTTTCATTTTACTTAACTCTTGGAATTCTTGGGCTTTAAATTTCGGTTCTTAGTAAAGATTGAAACCCTGAATTGGGTTTTGTGTGTGCAATTCACTAACACTCTCCTTTTCTTCTTGAATTTGGTAGGGGCTAACACCTTGCTTTCCTTAATCTTGCCGAAGTCAACTGTGGCCAAGGCTAGGGCTTCAGCGGGTTTTGTTGGGTTTTAAGACTCGAGCTTTTTTCTTTGCCAATTCCTTCTTGAACCTAGGTAGGAGCTGTTCCTTCTCATGCCTTATTTTCGATTAAATCACCTCCTTGAGTGCTTCAACTTGATTTCCTTTCCCTTGATGTTTGGTCTAGCTAAGATTTTGGTTGTGCACATATACTGAAGCTCAATTGTATGTAGGGTTTGCATCGAACTTCTAAGATGCTTGGATTGATTGCAAACTGTCTGTTTGGTTTAGATTTGTAGTGTGCATGAGAACTGAATTTGGTGTGCATGTCATGTTCCCATTTTGGATGTCTTTGCGAACTTATGGAAAAGTTGAAATCCCTTGACCTGATGTTGAGGAAAAATTTTCAAAGCTTCTGGTCGAATTTAATCCTTGATCTAAAACTTAGCTCTAGCTTCAACTAATAATCTCCCTTATCGCTTAGTTGACTTAGCCATGAGCTAAGATATCCGAAGCTTTTAATTTTGAATCGGTAACATCTCATAGGTTTAGTTGGACTTTAAACCAGAAAATCCTATTTCTTAGGATTTCGGCTAAAATTCATAATTTCTCTTTAATTTTTAGATTTATGCATCTTGATTCTCGATATAACTGAACTGTTGATTTTCATTGCAGATTAGTCATGTCGACGAGGAGATCACGCATTCCAAGGAGCCGCTCAGCCACTCAGTCACCTGAGAGGGAGCCTCTATATTTCGCAGGTATAATTTTCTACTTCTAAACTCAGTACTTAACATATCATATTGCATATTGCATCCCCGCTTTGTCCTCCTTGGTGAGAAATTAGGAAGAGTTGATATCCTTCTTTGTGTGGGTTGATGCTTATCAGATACGTTTTGCTTGGTCAAAATGCATCTTAAGGCAACATGGAGCGATTTCTTACCATATTGCGTTCCGTAAGATAGGGTATATCATCATGCTATCATTATGATAATGTATATTATCATGTGTGTTCGTGATAGAGTTAAAATCGTCTCGCCAGTTATAAGGTAGTGACTCTATCTCACAGATTCATGAGATGAATTCAACGCCCTGTATTGCCTTAACATTTTTTAACCGTGTTTAATAAACACGTGTTCTTCATTTCAGTTGCCTTGCGACGGCATTTTCTCTATTCGAGATAGATGGCCACAGGAGTAGGTATTACACTACTGTTGACGATCCAACGTCAATTCCGCCCACTTCTTAGTTTGCTTCGGACATCCCAGATGAACTCTCTCAGCTGGTACGGGGAGGGGATCGCCACACCATGCGCCAGCTAATTACTGATGCATTGTTGGCTGAAGATACAGATCCTATTCACCCTCTAAGGAAGACGAATTATATGTTCGATGATTGCGTGACAGATCCAACCACCATAACCCTCAAAGATGAGCGATGGTTATATAGGGATGGTACAACTTGTTTATACCTCCCTCCATTCCCTTGTCATTGCTCACTAACAGAATTGCGAAAGCAAGCGGTGGCGTGACAAATGGTATGGACTCTGACAGAGGAGCACACCAACGTTCATTGTGGATACATCACCAGTCATTCACTCTCGGGCTCAAGTGGTAGAAACCATATCATAGGATTACATCCCGATGTGATAGGATTGGAGGACCCACCTAAAGGGGAGCTACCTATAGTGGCTCGCACAGTGAAGAATCGCCTTGCCATGCTAGGGCGAGAGTTACCTATCAAAAATTATAGATGCCATGGCTGGTCTTATTCTTTAGATAAGTTATGGTGGGGCAGGATGACAAGTTATGTCCTCAACCGATGGGGTGCTGAATTGAAGACTATAGGGTTGTATGAAGCTATTCGTGCCACCAAATATGGATTGCCTGTGAGTGTTGCCCACTTCACCGAATTAATAGAGCTGTACAATCCAGATACCAACACTTTTCTAACCCGGAACGGGAAGCTGGGACTACCTTTCCATGAGATGCATAAGGTCTCTAGATTACCGATGGGAGACCTGCCATACCAGGAGTATTTTCCCTCCAACCGGGAGTTGCTTCAATTGAAAACCTACAAGCCTGCTTGATACGACACATTATGGGAACTTACGTGTCACTATCAGATAGCCTTAGCCAGAACCAGTCCAATTGTGAGGAAGAAGTCTCCTCAAATAAGCCTGAAGCAATTCCGGGTTATCTATTCAAGAATTTGGAAAAATCCGACGAGGCAATTTATGAGATGAAACCGCTAACTCCTTCGGAGAATAATAAGCTGATTGAGAAATATGGTGCTCGATCCTACACCATCGCGAGTGACCAATGTAGATCCTCTACAGAGACTAAGTTTAAGACTTTCTTATGGTGTGTGGAGAAGTCCATTCATCCCAAGACTTTGTTGGCCGGTTACATAGTACTTTGGTTGAAAAAGTGCGTGGTGCCATATCAGACCTCCGACACCTTGCTGATAGAAGTGTTATTACTTGCTGTCCAGCTTGCCTAAGGATAAAGCTTATCTCTTCTGCCAGTGATGGTCGCCGACATCCATCGTGGGCTTTGTCAAGTGGTCTCGGCTTTTACCCAAGTGGAGGATACTACATCCGATAAGACCCCTATGGCGATATGAACAATTAGATATATCCTATATAATGAAATATATATGCAAGGATATATAAACTAACACAAGATGATATATCCTACAAAAGAGATATACAATATGATATATGCAAGGATATGTCAACTAACACAAGGGTAAACAATATAAGCAAGATAGTGGATGAAATAAATGAGCAATGCACAATTAGCGATATAGGATAAATGCAAAAACAAATACGCCAAAGACAAACTCAAACAAGCAATATGATCACGGAGTTCGGACCTTCCGTCCTACGTCTTTGCACCCCACTCCCGGGGATAAATCCACTATCACAACCGGGTTTTCTACGCTCACCCGAATAACATTTACACCATATAATACGGTTTCCTAGTTTACCGAAAACTCTACAATCAACACTCTTGCAATCCCACTCTACACCCTCTCAAGTGTTGAACTAGACGTGTCTCCCTCAAATGCTCGGATACAACCTCTCCCTAGGTTCGTCAACCGACGCCACTCCTCTTGGGACGATCCCCGACTCTCGCCACACACTTCTCTCGGTGTACAAGTGTATTACAAAGTGTATCCTGATAATTAGGCTCAATACAATAAATGTTTGTTCTATACTATGGATGAGAACACAATGAAAGTTCACACTCAATTGTTATAACTCTCACCAACCCAAATATACTATGTATGAAAGATACAATAAGCTCAAGTGGGTGTGTGCAACAATGAGTAAAATCAAATCTAAACTCAATATAAAACTAGCTTTAATAGAAATGATAATTAACAAATAATTGATAAATAAAAGCTAGAGTAGAGTTTAGAAAACTTCTAAATAGATGACAAGATGGAGAGATGGAGATTGAAGCCCAAACAAGAAGATGATCTCCTCCACTTGTGAAAACTTCTTCATAGACCAAAACAAACACTAACACACTTAAACCCTTGTTTAAAACTCTTTAAACTTGTTTAAGACATTTCTTTGATTGGCTTGAAAGAGAACAACAATAGGGTATTTATACCCACTCAAAATCTCAGCAAAAACCCTAAGCAAATAATAAAAACAGCACCAGAAAATCAGCTTAGAAAATAGCCATTGGGAACCAACGGTCATATCGGCGGTCGACCGCGAGCAACAAAGAAATCAAATCTGGGCTCTGGACAAGCGACGGTCGACCACGACGATCGACCGCGAAAGTCTCTAGACTCGCTACGGTCAACCGCCACGGTCGACCGCGAGCCAACTAAAGATGTTCTGAGTTCTGAACCCTTGGCGGTCGACCGTGGCGGTCGACCGCGAACAGATACTCAGGAAAAACAGGATATAAGACAGATTTTTGA
Organism: Asparagus kiusianus; assembly: GCA_022839385.1. NCBI lineage: Eukaryota > Viridiplantae > Streptophyta > Magnoliopsida > Asparagales > Asparagaceae > Asparagus > Asparagus kiusianus. Next base: position 1,017,853 of record BQKN01067411.1, read on the forward strand.
CTTTTAGAAAAATTGTTAAAAATAACAAATGAAGTCCAAAAATAATGAAACTTTGGGAAATGTATATAAACATGTAAATAAACATGTTACAAAAAGAATTTTCTAAATTGCATTTCCCATTTGTGAAAAATCATCATTTAGCAAAAATAGTCCAAAACATGAAAATGTAAACATGTGAATTTTGACATTTTGGCTAAACCATGTTTTGAAACTTTGCACAATGATTATATAGACTTAATAAAATATGTATATGAATATTGTTAAGTCCAAAAACTAAGAATATAATATTTTATCAAAATACAATAGAAAATAAAACATATGAGTATGTATATGAAAATATATTTGTTTCATATCTAAGTAGTTAAACCAAATCACAATAATAAATATGAAATGTGTAATTTCATATTTATAAATATAAAAACCAAAACTTGTGTTGTATATATATATGACTACATATATATACAAGAAAACCAATAAAATGTGTGTGTATATGATATTGAGCTTAGAGTATATAACACACATAATATAAAACCTAAACTAGATTACCCAAGCTATGATCTTGATCTTCAATTATGCTTGACTTGGTACACTTTGCGGATGAAGCTTGAACTTGATCTTTAACTTGAATTGTACGTTGCTTCACTCCACAATTCTTCTAACCTCCACTGGATATCGTCGTTGAAGCGCTATTCCATCCATCCTCCAACTACGTTGTTTGTCTATGATAAATAAGAAAACACAAATACTAGACAAACAATATTAGTGGTAAATTATTTGTTAAACATTATCAAAATAAGAAGTCCAACAATCTCCCCCATTTTGATGATGACAAACAATTTACAAAAAGGATATATGCATGAAAGGAAATGAATATATAAATTATAATTTATATGCATATAAACTAAGAAATGTATACTCACAATATTTCTCCCCTTTGACAACATCAAAAAGGGGACAAAAGAATTGAGAGAGCGAAAGCTCCCCCTACAAATAAGCATGGGTGAGTATAAAAACGAGAATAGAATAGGGAATACCTCCCCCTATCAAAATGCCATATGAAGATATGAAGTAAAGATCATGGCAAACAAATATGAGCAAGCATAGATGGAAAATATGCTAAACACAACTCACATACATAAAGACAATGAGAACACATATGAGTATATCAATATGAAAAAATAGTGTCTCATATCAAAGAACATAAAAACCATGTGTAAAGGTAGATTTATGAAATCAAAAGAAAGAAAAGAGCATGAGAATCATGCGAAATGTTTTCAAATGAAAGCAAATCAATCAAATGACATCATAAATCAAAATTTAAATCATAAAACTTAATCATCATTGATTTTTAAAAAAATCAAGAGAGGCAACCATATCTAGCTCTTGAGCTAGTAAAAACCCATATAAATATTTTTAGCACCCGGTAAACAATGTTTGGGAATAAACACCCAATGACTCCGGAGGGTTATATAAACATAGTCCTCTCATCAAAATAAAATTAATAATCATGAAAACAAAAGAATTTGATCAAAGAAATTTGTTTTCATAATAAAAAGATTTTAATACATAATTTTCAAAACTAAGAAAAAGAAAATTAAAGACATTAAAATTCTTGGTTTAAAAATCAAATTTGTTTTGGTACCCAAGAACTCTTGGTACCAAAAGATTTAGGGACATGACCCCTATCTTTTAAGCTCAAAGCCCTAGGGTTATGAACCCATTTGGGCGTATTTAGTGCACGGGTTCAGTCATAGCAATAATTACGCAAATGACCCATTCGATTGCAATAAGTGCAATGAAGAGGATGCATTTGATTATGTTGACCATGTGGATGTGCACGAGGAACATTTACAAATAAAGATGGTCTTTTAAAATTATTTTGCAAATGAGAAACATTCTTAAACAATGGTCTATTTGGAACATATTGTAATTTAGAAGCTTTTTGCATATCAAATCAAAATTTAGCAAGATGTCCAAACCTACCACAAACATCATATTTAAACTTTTGTGGCTTAATAAAATTATTTGGCAAAGGTGAAGTCTTTTTCAAATCATAGCAAAATTTTACCAAATGGCCAAAACATCCACAAAGATCACATTTTAACACATTTGCATGTTTATGATGTGCATGATAAGCATATGCATGTGTATGTGATGAAGAAGCTACATGAGATGCATAAGAAGGATTAATATTCTTATGTTTTTGTGCATCATAGCAAAATTTAGCTAGATGGCCTTTACGACCGCAAATTGCACACTTATAAACTTTGCTATATATGTGTGCATGATGAGTAGATGATGACTTAGACTTGACACACATATCCATAAGCTTCTTATGATTATTGATGCATCTTTTCAAAGTTGAATTTAAAGATGAAATGCATTTTTTCATAAGATTCAAGTCTTCATTTTTAGGCACATATGCATTTTTAGAAGTAGAACATAAATAGTAATTTATAAAGGAAGCAGTATCATTTTGTATGTTCTCTACTTATAATATGGCATTATTTCTATCATGAGTTAACTTGGCAAAGTTTGAAAGCAAAGAATCATGATCCAATTTTAATTTTTTATTGTTTTCTTTAAGGGTCATATTTTCATTAGAAATAGTATCAAACTTAGAAGTTAAAGACTCATGATCGGATTTCAAAATATCATGATTGCTTTATAAATTAATAAAATCATTTTGCAATTTCTTGTAGGCATGCAATAATTTATCACTAACACAAGCAAGTTTATCACTATATAAATCATTATCGGGTTCGAACTCGCAAACCTCACTAGGGCTATCGCCTAGTGCACGTGTGCATGAAGCTCTTTTAGAACTTGAAGCGGGATCCTCCAAAGCTTGTCGGATCACCTCCAAGTCTCCTTGATGTGCTTCAATAAATGTCCATAATGTAAAGCACTATCAAAAGAATCAAGCTTGTTAGACATAAATGAATCAAATGTATTTAATAAAAATTCTAACATAAGCTTGTTCATAATAAACATCTTTTTATCATGTTTGCTCGACTTGGATTTCTTCAATGTGGGCACAATATAAGCACAATCAATGATTTCCCATAAATTGATATTTTTAGATTGAACAAATATTTTGAATCTAAAACACCATTGAGAATAGGGGAAAGCATTGAATTTAGGAGCAATACTAGAATCATAGCCTAAACAAGATGCATCATTCATATCCATAATTTATAAAAATATGCAAGCAAGATACAAATGCAATCAAAACAAGATTAATATAAAAAGATAACTTGGATCTTCAACTCAAGGCGATTAGACCTTAAATCAAAGAGCACCAAGCTCTGATACCAATTATTAGACCGTGAAGGGGGGGTGATTAGAGTCTTATGCTAATCTAAACCGATTTAAATGCCAATTAAAATTAATTATCAAGTTATCCTAGCAAGTATGAAATACAACAAGATATATGAGCTAGGATAAGCAATAGGAACAATGAGATATATCCTATATAATGAAATATATATGCAATGATATATAAACTAACACAAGATGATATATCCTACAAAAGAGATATACAATATGATATATGCAAGGATATGTCAACTAACACAAGGGTAAATAATATAAACAAGATAGTGGATGAAATAAGTGAGCAATGTACAATTGGCGATATAGGATAAATGCAAAAACAAATACGCCAAAGACAAACTCAAACAAGCAATATGATCACGGAGTTCGGACCTTCCGTCCTACGTCTCCGCTCCCCACTCCCGGGGATAAATCCACTATCACAACCGGGTTTTCTACGCTCACCCGAATAACGTTTACACCACACAATACGATTTTCTAGTTTACCGAAAACTCTACAATCAACGCTCTTGCAATCTCACTCTACACCCTCTCAAGTGTTGAACTAGATGTGTCTCCCTCAAGTGCTCGGATACAACCTCTCCCTAGGTTCGTCAACCGACGCCACTCCTCTTGGGACGATTCCCGACTCTCGCCACACACTTCTATCGGTGTACAAGTGTATTACAAAATGTATCCTCACAATTTAGCTCAATACAATAAATGTTTGTTCTCTACTATGGATGAGAACACAATGAAAGCTCACACTCAATTGTTACAACTCTTACCAACCCAAATATACTATGTATGAAAGATATAATAAGCTCAAGTGGGTATGTGCAACAATTAGTAAAATCAAATCTAAACTCAATATAAAACTAGCTTTAATAGAAAAGATAATTAACAAATAATTGATAAATAAAAGCTAGAGTAGAGTTTAGAAAACTTCTCAATAGATGACAAGATGGAGAGATGGAGATTGAAGCCCAAACAAGAAGATGATCTCCTCCACTTGTGAAAACTTCTTCATAGACCAAAACAAACACTAACACACTTAAACCCTTGTTTAAAACTCTTTAAACTTGTTTAAAACTCTTTAAACTTGTTTAAAACATTTCTTGGATTGGCTTGAAAGAGAACAGCAATAGGGTATTTATACCCACTCAAAACCTCAGCAAAAACCCCAAGCAAATGATAAAAACAGCCCTAGAAAATCAGCTCAGAAAATAGCCATTAGGAACCAACGGTCATATCGGCGGTCGACCGCGGCGGTCGACTGCGAGCAACAAAGAAATCAAATCTAGGCTCTAGACAAGCGACGGTCGACCGCGACGATCGACCGCGAAAGTCTCTAGACTCTCTACGGTCGACCGCCACGGTCGACCGCTAGCTAACTAAAGCTGTTCTGAGTTCTGAACTCTTGGCGGTCGACCGTGGCGGTCGACTACGAACAGATACTCAGGAAAAACAGGATATAAGACAGATTTTTGACTTTTAGAAAAATTGTTAAAAATAACAAATGAAGTCCAAAAATAATAAAACTTTGGGAAATATATATAAACATGTAAATAAACATGTTACAAAAAGAATTTTCCAAATTGCATTTCCCATTTGTGAAAAATCATCATTTAGCAAAAATAGTCCAAAACATGAAATTATAAACATGTGAATTTTGACATTTTGGCTAAACCACGTTTTGAAACTATGCACAATGATTATATAGACTTAATAAAATATGTATATGAATATTGTTAAATCCAAAAACTAAGAATACAATATTTTCACAAATACAATAGAAAATGAAACATATGAGTATGTATATAAAAATATATTTGTTTCATATCTAAGTAGTTAAACCAAATCACAATAATAAATATGAAATGTGTAATTTCATATTTATAAACATAAAAACTAAAACTTGTGTTGTATATATATATGACTACATATATATACAAGAAAACTAATAAAATGTGTGTGTATATGATATTGAGCTTAGAGTATATAACACACATAATATAAAACCCAAAACTAGATTACCCAAGCTATGATCTTGATCTTCAATTAAGCTTGACTTGGTACACTTTACGGATGAAGCTTGAACTCGATCTTTAACTTGAATTGTACGTTGCTTCACTCCACAATTCCTCCATTCTCCATTGGATATCGTCGTTGAAGCGCTATTCCATCCATCCTCTAACTACGTTGTTTGTCTATGATGTTGGCCTTCTTGTTTTGATGATGTTTAACAAACAATTTACTTATAATGTTGTTTGTCTAGTGTTTGTGTTTTCTTATTTATTATAGATAAACAACGTAGTTGGAGGTTGGATGGAATATGTGCTACAACGGTGATATCCAATGGAAGTTGGCGGAATAGTGGAGTGAAGCCTTGCAATTCAAAGTTAAAGATCAAGTTCAAGCTTCATCCGCGATATTACCAAGAAGAGCTTATTGAAGATCAAGATTGCTTGGGTAATGTAGTTTTAGGATTTATATTATGTGTGTTAAGTACGTTAAGCTCAATATCTATACACACACATTTATTGGTTTCTTCGCATATATATATATATAGTTATATATATATATACATAAGCTTTGGTTTCTATGCATATATATAGTTATATATATACATACATGTGTTTTTGAGTTTTCATGTTTATAAATATGAAATCATATATTTCATATTTACTATTGTGTTTTTGAAAACATTGCATAGAATATGCAATTTTGTAAAAATTCTGTATTCATAGATTTTGGACTTAACAATAATCATATACATATTTTATTAAGTCTATATAATCATTGTGCAAAGTTTCAAAGTATGGTTTAGCCTAAATGTCAAAATTCACATGTTTACATTTTCGTGTTTTGGACTATTTTTGCAAAATGATGATTTTTCACAAATGGGAAATGCAATTCAGAAAATTCTTTTTTGTAACATGTTCATTTACATGTTTATATACATTTCCCAAAGTTTCATTATTTTTGGACTTCATTTGTTATTTTTAACATATTTTCCAAAGTCTCAAAAATCAGCTCTAAAACTTGTTTTTCTGTAATATCAGTTTTCGGTCGACCGCACCGGTCGACCGCTCAATTGTTCATTTGTTTCTGGGCAGCAGAGAGTTTGTCGGTTGACCGCACCGGTCAACCGAGGGCTCGAAATTTCCATCGGTCGACCGCACCGATCGACCGACAAAGTTCTGCTTGTATTCTCAGTTTCAGATCTGGATCGCGGTCGACCGTGAATTTTTTCGGTCGATTGCCGTTCTATCAGTTCTGTTTCCAACGGCTATTTTTGTTACCGTTGCTGGGCTGTTTTTGTTATTTTGTTTGGGGTTTATGGCTGAGGTTCTTGGAGGCTATATATACCCCATTGACCTCAGTTCTTTGACTAAGCTAAGAAGTTCTTAAACAAGGGTTTTAAAAAGAGTTTAAGCTTGTTTTAAGCTTGTTTAAGGGTTTGGTTTAAAGCTGTTTTGGCTTTCACAAGTGGAGGAGATCATCTTCTTGTTTGGGCTCAAATCTCCATCTCTCCATCTTGATCTGGAGAAGTTTTTCTAAACTCAACTCTAGATTTCATTTATTACTTGTTGATTATCATTTCTATTAAAGCTAGTTTTATATTGAGTTTAGATTTGATTTTATCTCATTGTTACACACACCCACTTGAGCTTATTGCATTTGCATACATAGTATATTAGGATTGTGAGAGATTGTAACATTGAGTTGTGCTTAATTGAGTTCTCATCTATAGTAGAGAACAAATTTATATTTGTTACATTGTGAGTGTTGTAAGGTTTTCGGTGAGCTAGAAAACCGAGTGTGTTGTGAAGTTTTCGGTGAACTAGAAAACCGAGTGTGAGGAGTGACGTTAATCAGTGAGCGTTGAAAACCAACACTGTGAGGTGTAAACGTTATTCGGGTGAGCATAGAAAACCCGGTTATGATAGTGGATTTCTCCCTGGGAGTGGGGAGCGGAGACGTAGGACGGAAGGTCCGAACTCCGTGATCATATCGTGTGTTTGAGTTTGCTTTGGCGCACTTAATCTTATGTTTATATTTCTTGTCGTCATTGTCCATAGCTCATTATTTATATCATCCACTATCTAGTTCATATTGTTCACCCTTGTGTTAGTTTATATCCTTGCACATACATTGCCTATATCTCTTTGTTAGGATATATCTTGTTGTTCATATTGCTTATTCTAGCTCATATATCTTGTGGTATTTCATACTTGCTAGGATAACTCATTAATTAATTTTAATTAGCATTTAAATCGGATTAGATTAGCATAAGACCCTAATCACCCCCCCTCTAGGGTCTAACATATGATAAATAAGAAAACACAAATACTAGACAAACAACATTAGTGGTAAATTGTTTGTTAAACATCATCAAAACAAGAAGGTCAACACTCGGAACCTCTCGGACGTTAGGAAGAGCTTGCATATTCACATGGGTTGGGTGTTCAATCCATGCTTTCCTCGATTTGCCACCCAATATAGTGGGTTGCTAGCCGACGTAGAAGCGCTGGGAACAAGTCGGACTTCTCTCGACGTTGGTTGTTTCAGATGGCTGATGAACATAAGGTCAGGCCATCTGGTCTTCCGAGTGAAGGAACGTTGCTACTTGGAGCCTTATCTACTGTGTCGGTTCGTCCATCAATTTGGATACAACCAAATATACATTGGGAATCCGAACCGACAGTTTCATACTCGTAGCGGACTAGCAGACAGTGCTCGAGCTTGGCTGTGGAAAGTGACAGGCTGTACCGGTGCTAAGTTTAGTCTTCGGAATATTGAACGCCGCTTAGAGTTAACATATTTATGTTGCAAGTGGCTTATGGTAGCTAACGAGCCCGTCCCTCTAAGGCTAATTAATGAGTTGATGGCTGAAACTACAACGCGTATTGCTAATAGGATGGTCCGAGAAAGTATGCAGCAACGAAGGAGACGCGACAAGAAGCTCACTGATCCCTCAGGCAAAGGGAAGCAGAAAATGGAGGAAGTAGAAGAGGAGTCGTTCGCTTCTGACGAGGAGACTTATAAAGAGGATGAAGTCGCTACTGGTGGGGGTATGGAGGTTAACAGTGATTTCGAGGAACATGCGACAAGTTTGTCCGAGTCTTTTTATAAAGAGCTATGGGATCTATCGATCGCTGATCGAGCTCATCGACTTAGTGCCCGAAAGAAGTGGAAAATTTTGCCCACTCATAATAGAATGATGATTGAACTTTTAGATGTAGGTTCAGAGGAAGAAGAGAGGAGAAGTAGCCTTGTCACCTGTGCCCAATCTCGGACCACAACTCAAACTGGGTCGCAAATTGAGCCGCGTGCTACATCAACACAGGATAGACCTGTGGATCTTGAAGAGGTTCAACCTACAAAATGAATGAAAATGATTTTCAAGCAATGCGCCAAACCCCAGGCATCTCAAACAGGAGCATCCAGCGATGTGCCCATCGGTGGGAAAGGTAATGTTTCAACCCCTGTTATTTTTCAATCTTTTCATCTATTAAGTCTTAAACTTAGCGAATTTTATATTTTTAGGGGGTCATAAAGAAGATGTAATAGCATACAACCCTCCTTCTTGTTAGACCCTAGAGGGGGGGGGGTGATTTGGGTCTTATGCTAATCTAATCCGATTTTATCCTAATTAAAATTAATTAACAAGTTATCCTAGCAAGTATAAAATACAACAAGATATATGAGCTAGGATAAACAATATGAACAATGAGATATATCCTATATGATAAAAATATATGCAATGATATATAAACTAACACAAGGGTGAAATAAACATAAACAAGATAGTGGATGAAATAAAATGAGCAATGCACAATTGGCGATATAAGATAAATGCAAAAGCAAATACGCCAATGACAAACTCAAACACACTCAAATGATCACGGAGTTCGGACCTTCTGTCCTACGTCTCCGCTTCCCACTCCCGGGGAGAAATCCACTATCAGAACCGGGTTTTCTACGCTCACCCGAATAACGTTTACACCTCACAATGTTGGTTTTCAACGCTCACCGATCAACGTTCACTCCTCATAATAAAGCACAATTACAACAATTGTTTGTTCTCTATTATGGATGAGAATACAATGAAAGCTCACACTCAATTGTTACAACTCTCACCAACCCAAATATACTATGTATGAAAATACAATAAGCTCATGTAGGTGTGTGTAAGCAATGAGTGAAATAAAATCAAATCTAAACTCAATATAAAAACAAGCTTTAACAAATGATCATCAAATAACTAAGCAAATGTAAAGCTAGATAATAGTTTAGAAAACTTCTCTATAAATACAAAGGAGAGGACGAAGAAGATTGAGGATGAATCCCTCAATTGATAACATAAGCTTCCTCCTTTGTAAACACAAACCCCAAACTTAAAACAAACTATAAAACCCTCTTAAACTTGTTTTAAAACTCTTTTAATGTATATGAAATGATAAAAACAATTGGGTATATATATGGTAGAAGAAAACAACCCCAAAAACCCCAAAAATCCACTAAAAGACAAAAATCAGCAAGTTACCGTTACTGTTAGGGGTGGCAAACGACCCGACCCGACCCGACCCGACCCATATAAAATTTGACCCGACCCATATAAGTGTAACCCGACCCGACCCGTTTAATAAATGGGTCAATGTGATCCGACCCGATTATTAAACGGGTTACCCGACCGGACCCATATAACCCGAATAACCCATTTATCTAATACAAGACATATCCTTAACACATAACTAATAAAATTTTTTATACAAGCACAAAAGAACACTTCTTGCAAGCTCTTTAGACAAAAACTATCACTACTCACAACATGGAGTTTTTTCAAAGACATATTCAGTATTTAAATGTACTTCAACGAATTACAACTATCGGCAAACAAAAATACAATCAATGCAGCTCTTTAGACAAAAATAATCTAAACTTCAACAGCAGCAGCAACAACTACAACAGCAGCTCCAACAGCAGTCTCCACAGCAACTCCAACAGCAGCAGCAACAACTACAATAGCAGCAGCTTCAGTAGCACCAACTTCAGCAGCAGCTTCAGCAGTCACAACAGCATCAACATCTCCAGCAGCAGCTACAACAGCAACACTTGCAGCAGCAGCAGTATCGAATCAAATGGTTGGTGTTGGAATGGGGCAGTCATTTGTTCAAGGCCCTGGACGGTCCCAAATCATGTCGCAAGGAAAAATGCCTTCACAAGGACCTGGAAATATTGGTGGAATTAGAATCATGAGCACCAATAAAATCCAAAGGGAACAAAAGAGACATATTCACACTCCAAAGAAACGAAATAAAATTGTTAGGAAAAAAAAGAACTAGTCATGAAATGGATGTATACCATACAAAATATACAACCGCAATGAGATAAGGATAAGGGTTGACATCAATCCTTACATCAGCCTGAACCAGTTTTGATTTTCTATGGACCATGCTGAGCCCAAGACTCCATCATCCATTGGCAAGTCAATATCCCCTTGCCATTTTGATTAATCTAGAGTATAACTGCATTTTGTCTCAAGTAAATATGTTTTTTAAACCTTAATTCTTTCGTTAATGAAATGATCAATCTTCGTGTACTCTAGTTTTGTTCTCAAAATTTGAGGAAGTTGAACGTGTAAAGTTTACAACGGGGTATATTCTCGGTTTGTCTAGCTACCTAATCAAACACCTGTGGAAAAAATAACATCAGGGAGCAAACATTCTTAAAACTCAGCTAGCGTAGTGCACCTAGTAAAATACTTGAGGGAGGGGAAAAAAGTGAAGCTAACTAGATTATTGAAAAACTCATTGAAATGAGAGAAAATGCAATATCTAGGACAAGCAGAGTAAATTTTTGACATTGAAACTTAAAATATTTTTGATATATCAAGTGACATTTCCAACCGAATTAAGAGACTTGTTCGCAGTTTCAACCCTCTCAAATGGTCATCTACGGTTCACAATTTTAATCGCCTGACAAAATGCCCGCATCACCTAATCGTGAGTTCTTAGATTGAATCCCATAACTAGTGATCACGTAATTTCAATCTTACACATTCACAAAATGAATAATGCAATTCAAAGAGACAAAAGGGTATCTATTTTTGACAGATATGGGGGGGTCTATTACCTTGGACGGCCTCCTGCGGTACCTTGACATCACGGATGAGAATATGCATTATAAACCTCCACCAGAGGTAAAAACTTCACTAAACTAGACAGAAACTATTTCCGAGCATGGAATTACTAAACTTTACCGTAAACGACTTACATTTTTACAGGCTGATGGCAACGTGTAGACATGGCGGAGACCAGAGAATCATTTTGTCGAAGTTGCTCGAAATGATCCAAGTTCTGCAAGGTGTGTTGTTTTCAATAGACTATAATTATGACAGGGGGAAAAATGCACCTTCCTATGTGAAATATGTGCATAAATCGTTATGAGATTTATGTTTAAATTCCAAGCTATCTTCATGTTCGCGATCTAACAGATATCTTTTCTTTTGTCCAGGAATTTTGACTGATGATATACTGGACACCAGCTTGTGTTGGATGCCGCAAATGTTACTGGGTTCTTTTGGCTTTTGTATGGTTTTCACTGTTTAATGTTGTTATTTTATTTGAGAATTGAGATATGACCATAACATTGTTTGAGGTCATCAAATTGTGAGATTTGTTTCTTTGAAAAAGTAGTTAATGATTCTTACTATAAATTTTTAGTTAGTATGTCATAACTCTACCTGCTTACTGACGATGCCATTAAGTAATAGCTAAATCTTTAGAATCAAAACAAGTTTTCATGCATTCGACATCAACAGTTACAAGAAAAGTATTATTTTGCACCTACCAGAAAAGTATTATTTTGCACCTTGAGAAGAGGAGTATATATGTAATTAGAAAATATTACCTGTTTGTCTGAAAAAAAGCATAAGCATTCCCTCCTCCCTTTTCTGAAACTCAGAAGATTAATTAGGAGGGTGCTTGTGGTATTATCTGCGTTCATATATATACTGCAAAATCAAAATACAAGGAGTTTAGCTACCTATATCAATTGGCCTCCAAGGATTCACACAAAGTTTCTCTTAATACCGAGTTCAAATGCTATCTGTAATGACTACCATGCAAACAGAAATCAAGCATATACAAAATAGCCATGATTAAATAGATAGAAAATCCCAAAATTGAAAGAAGACAGGATGAAAAAAACCCCAAAATTGATAGAACGCAAGATCAAAAAGCCCTAGCTAAGAGTGTACCCAAAATCCAGTGATTAGCTCGATCGGAGAGAGGGAGGAGGAACTATGGCTGCTCGATGGAGAGAGGAGAACTCGAGCGCTCGAGAGGAGAGAGAGGAACTATGGTTCCAGGATCGCTGCCGCTCGCCGATCAATACCGCTTGCCTCCGCTCGCTGCCGCTCGCCTTTCGATGCTTGCCGCCGCTCGCCGCTCGAGCTTCGTGATGCGATCTAGGGCTTTTCTTTCTCTCTGCGGTTTTTTTTTCGTTCTCTAGAGCGGCGCGTTTATGAGGGAGTGAGGGAACGAAGGGTTGTTACACGGGTCGGGATTTTTGTTATACGGGTCAATAGGTTAACCCGAATTGACCCATTTAATAAATGGGTAAATTTGGGTTGACCTATTTATGACCCGACCCATATAAATTGACCCATACCCATTATAAACGGGTTGGGTCGGGTCGGGTTAATGGGTCGGGTCATAAATTGCCACCCCTAGTTACTGTGCAACGGTAACATTGGCGGTCGACTGTCACGGTCGACCGCGAGAAGAAAAACTCAAAAAATGCTCTCTGAACTGTGTACGGTCGACCGTGATTGCACTGTAGCACGGTCGACCATGGCGGTTGACCGCCTGTAGCAATGTGCACAGACAATTTCAGGTTTTGACAGATTCTGGAAATTTGTGTATCTGATTTTATAAAATCAAATAAAAATAGTTAATCAACTCCGAAAATCATGAAATTTTTAGGGAAGGTTATAGACCTGTAGATGAACATGTTGGAGAAAGAATTTTGGAAAAATCACTTCCCAGTTGATAGAAATAAATATTTTAACACAGATAAACAGTTTCTAAAAAACTGCTGAAAACTCGTTTTTGTAAATTCAATTGAAAATAACAAAACAACTCCAAAATTAGTAAAACTTGGGAAATGTTTGTATATATGAATATAAAAATATAAAAAAAGAAATTTTTCAAACTGTATTTCCCAATTGTGAAAACTCATGTATTTTGTAAAAACATGCACGAACATGAACTTTAAACATGCACGAATAAAACTTGTTAAAACTTGATTTTGATAAATTCATTCCAAACAAGTTTCAAAACACTTTCCAATAGGTTTATAGACTTGATAAAAGATATATCACTGTGTTTATAAATCTATAATCCAAAACAACGGTAAATAAAAAGAAACGTGTGTGTGTGTATGAAATTGAGCTTGAAGTATTGAACACACATAGTATAACACCTAAACTAATTTACCAAATCTTGTGATCTTCAATGAAGCTCTTCTTGGTAAACATTGCGGAAGAAGCTTGAACTTGGATCTTGACTTGAATGCATAGGCTTCACTCTACTATTCCGTCAACCTCCATTGAATATGATCGTTGAGGCTCTATTCCATCCATCCTCCAAGTTTTTGTTTGCCTAGAATAAATATAAAAGCACAAACACTAGACAAACAACATTAGAAGTAAATTGTTTGTTAAACATTATCAAAACAAGAAGGCCAACACTTCTCCCAACTTAGATTTTTTTGAAGGATCCAGCTTCATCCCACAAACTGATGAGGCTATGGCTGAGGATGCGGCGGGTGTTGAAACAGGCGCGGCCCTTGAAACCGGCGAAGGTGCCGTAGTAGAACCTGGTTTGTCCATAATGATTACTAGCCTAAGTAAATCTATTATCGGTAGTACACCTTTTAGATAGTAATATCAGGCATTAAATGACTCAAAGTGCGTCCCTCCCCTAATTGTTTACATGCTTCTGGCTCTTTTAGAAAAGCTACAAGAGGCGAGTGTTGATGTCGGGATCACAGAGCCTACCGTTGCCACCGGAGGTAAATTTAACTCCCATTCATTGTCAATTTTCAACTTCTCTTTTCATGTCTTAACACTTAGACTTTTCTGTAACTATTTTGATGGAAGGTTTAAGTGACAAAGAAACCTTACACAACGTAGCCGACGCACCTTCATCTGTTCCCGTACAAAACTCTTTAGGATCTGGTGACAAGCTGTTCGATGACATGTTGTCAGAATAGGCTCATCATGAGGCTGTTGAACCGACCATCGAGGCCGGTTCCTCTGTAGGTATGAATTTTATTCCTTTATGATAGTTATTCATTTATCAGTTTTACTTAACCGTATGGGAGTTTTACTTGTAGGACCAGTCGTTGAGACTGATGCAACTACTATTGTTGGGATATCTGACAATTTTGAGGGTCTTGATTTCTTGCTTTTGGTAGGAACTATCATAGAAGCTCAATCGTCAGTTGCTCAAACTCAGCATATAATCCCAACGACCAAAATGATCGCTGCAGCTACGGGAACTAGCCCTGTTGAGCAAGTTGTAAGACCAACTAAAGAAATTGGTACATCAACGACTATCACGTCTATAATAACTCCAACGATTCATGGAGCTAGGCAAGCGGGACCGAGTGCGAAGTGTCGAATTGAAGAAACCTCAATCGCTATTTGTGAGTTCTATTTTGATATTTTCCTTGAAAATATTTAGATCAAAATTCCTAAATAGTTACTTTTCTTTTCTTTATAGGGCTCTCAACTCAGTTTTATGATCTCGTCAAGGCGCCGCGGTCCAATAATGGCACAGATAAAATCCTTCTCTGCATGGAAGTTCGTTCTTTCTTCTCATTCGTGAACGAGATGGTTGACAATCTTCTCCACAACGGGCTTTCTAATTATCTCTTCAAGTCATATCTTGATCATCAAGTGACCTTCCTGAGGAGTCATGGGTATTCAGATCTAGCGGATGCTATAACTACAGACTTGGATCATCTCGAGCGTGAGCTTGAAAAGCTAAAGGAATTCTAGACTGCTGGTGTCTCTTCATACGTGGCTGGTTAGATGAAAACCAGGTTGCATGCATGGCGCAAAGCTCAAGCATCTGCTGATTCCAAAATTCAGGAAGAAGAAGGTCTTGTTTACCAAATGGAAGCAGCTTTTGCTAATAAATCGGCAGCCCTTCGTAACATCGATTCTTCTATTGCGTCAGGCAAAACCATAATAGCACGACTCGAGCTGGAGCTTAAAGCGGTGAAGGATGCTCAAGCTGCTTTGAAGATAACGAAGGTCTACGTGGAGCGCACTCGAGAAGTAATGTCTGGGTAATTAGCACACTCCAAAGAGAAGGTGGCCACAATGAAAGCAGAAGCCGCGAAGGTATTTTCTACTGATGGAGAGTCAATGAAGGCCATGCTTCAGAGCAAACTCGAACAAGCTTATGTGGAGGAATTGTCCAAACTTGAACAGCAAGTCTGTAGTCATAAGCTCAATGTAGATTGATTGTAACCTCTGTACCTACAAACTCGATTTTATTAATGAAAGACATTTCTTTGCTCATTATGTTTTTATTATGATTTCTTATTTTGCTTAGAATAATTAACCATAGTACTTATAGGATTTTTGGCAAACCCTTAGCCATCAACGGGTTTGACACGCCTTTACCGACTACTGTTTGAGTCGCGCTAGCATGCAGATTGTCTAAGTCCGTTCTGTATGTAACGTTGTGCTAAAAATGTTAACTCTTTTAGTGCTACGATGTTGAATACATAGACTTTATCTTTCTCATAGGAATAGACTACTTAGCAACATATGTTAAGCGCTGACTTATCCCTACTTAGGCTTCGGGATAAAATTCCCCAGACTTGGATTCTGGTGTTTTTTTCACTCGGTGAAAGACTAAACCGGTAACGTGTGTTAGACGTAGACTTAGGATTTTTTGCAAATCCTCAGCTATCAACGGATTTGACGTGCCTTTACCGATTACCATTTGAATCGGGCTTGTATGTATATTGTTTAAGTCCGTTCTGCATGTAGTGTTATACTAAGAGAGTTAACTCTCTTAGTGCCACGATATTGAACATGTAAACTTTACCATTTATACGGGAATGTGCTACCGACAGCATGTGTTAAACGCTGACTTATCTCTACTTAGACTTCAGGATACAATTCCCCAGATTTGAATTCTGGTGTCTTTTTTACTCGGCGAAAGACTAAACCGGTAACGCGTGTTAGACGTTGACTTATCCCTAGTTAGGCTTCGGAATAAAATTTCCAATGCATAAAAGACATGAATTTTAATTGTGGAAAGATTATGTCTTTTATGAGGGTAAAGACAAACCCTATGTTGTAGAGGAAGAATTTTATATTCTATTCCCTACAAAATAAACTTTTAGAGTGGAATTTTCGCTTTGAGGATAATCCTAACTTTTATAGGATTGGTTACCCACTCAGAAAATAGATTTCTCATTTATCGAGATGATCCTGGAGAGAAAGAATTTTATATTCTATCTCCTGCGAAAGAAAACTCAAAGTGGGATCTCCACTTCAAGACTCCTGAATGGTGAAACTAAAAGTGGGATCTCTACTCCAAGAATCGAAGAGATCAAGATAACCCTAACTTTTATAGACTTGGTTACCTGATCGAAAGACAAATTTCTCATTTATCGAGGCGATGGTCTAGCTTTGATGTAAACCGTGTAAAGGTTTAACCAAGTGGAGAATTGAGACGACCCTAACGTTTATAAGTTTGATCGTTCAGGTTGGATAGAGGCCATCCGTTTCTCAAAAGGGGATCTCGGCTTTGAGAATGAACCTCTCGTTCATTGAAGGAGTCGAGAGGTGATTTTGGTTTTAGCCCTAACTTTTATAGGTTTGACCAAGCAAGTCATTGGAGTAGGGTACAAATAACAATAGGAGTGTTAACTTGTATATCACTCAGTAGGGGTTTTGCGAGGAAAGATTGATCTATCAAAATGATCGAATCTCATCTCAAAAAACATTTTCATGAGAGTCAGTGAATTTGATATTGGCAGTGAGATACGCTTCAACCTTGAGGACATTCAGAGTCTGGGCAGGGATTTCCTGTTTATCATTTTTTAGTGATTGGGTTATCCCTAAGAATACCACACATAATATTCTTTCGGGAACTTCCCGCTACATGGGTTATCTTGAATGTACTAAGGGTAGTACTTTTTCAGGAACTTCCCATTTATTAACATCATGAACCGGACACCTTCCTTGGTAATAAGGTTGTTTTCATCGAAAGTCGTTTTCATTGTGGAATCCATTAAAACTTTGGTCACTTACAATGAATCACAACAAAAAAAATAAGGAAATTACAACTTTCTAGAAAATAACACAAAAATCATTTATCGATTTTTACTTTTGTGGAATCTTCGCCTGTGCCGGGGGTGCGTTAACTCGTGGACCACCGAATCACAGATTCTAGTTGAATTGTAGAGGATTTGGGGATTCTTTCTTCGTTTAGAAGCAAGAATAGTTTTGATGAATATATTATCAAAGTAAGATGAACACTCTTCTCAAGATCAAGTTGAAGCTTAGATCTCAAGGAATTATCAAAAGCCTTTTTGAAGTTTGTGAGGAATAAAGACTCTCTCTCTTGCTCAAATTCACCAAAAGCTTATGTCTTTCTGTTCTATTTACTCTCTGTGCTCCGATCCTCATCAGTAATGGTCCAAGGGGGATATTTATAACTGCTAAGGAAGTTTAACTAAAAATAAAACATCATGGGGGATTTATGCTTGCGAGACAGTTAGGATCGAGACAGTTGTGGCTGTCTCGGCTTTCGAGACAGCCATGACTGTCTCGAAAAGCCTAAACTACCCAGCAGTTTCTCCTGTAACTACTCTCCCACATTTTAAACTCTGTTATTTTGGTAGTTATCGACATGATTCTCACCAACAACATCTCCCATGTTCTTTAACAGTTAATGGACACATGTCATGCATTTGCTTCAGTAGTTTCTGAACACTTCATAACTGTCTCGGGTGCGAGACAGTCAACACTGTCTCACGTGCAAGACAGCTCAAGACTGTTTCTTTTAATCTTTGGATGATCTCCTTTTTGTCTTGAGCTGTATTTCGATATCTTTTAGTATTTTTAGACGCCTTCAGATACCCCCTCCAAAGTATCTCAGACTCATTCTTTTATAGAGTAGTCTGGGACACTTTGGATGAGATAGGCCTTTCTTGCAATCCATTCAGCACTTAGTTGAGGAGATTATGTAGAAGGACCCGTGTACGACTTCAACTCTTGACTTCTTCGTCTCTTAGTCTACTCAGTACTTTGTAGAATAGCTAAAATTCTTCCAGTACTGCGTTTATCGCTTGATCGTTGTCGAGATCTTAGACTGAAGTTGACATTTCGATTTGTGAATTTAGCTCTTGTTGCTGAACCAATATTGAATTGATTATCAATTCATCAGCCTTCATAAGTACATAGTTTATACTCGTACGTTGATTGGAGTCTACACAGTTTAAACTCTTAAGGTGTTGGAGCGTGAAAAATTAGTTTATACTCATGTACTCTTCGGAGTTTTCGGAAAATAGTTTAACCTCGTATACCCGTTGGGAGGTAGTTGGGTTATCCTTAAGAATATTCTAAGTAATATCCTCCATAAACTTCCCGTCTATGGTAGGAAATAGTTTAGACTCGTATACCCATTGGAGTATTCATGTGTCATGTATATAGGTCGAGGTTAATTCACCAAATACCGCCACATTACACATTTTGGTCGAGACAGTTCTAACTAACTTGGAAATTTCTAAGACACTTATGATTGTCTCGCGTAGTGAGATAGTCATCACTATCTCGCACAGCGAGACAGTCATCACTCTCCTACATAGCGAGACAGTTATCGCTGCCCGAGATAGTCGAGACTGTCTCGGACAGTCAAGTCGAGGGTATAAAACCCCGACTTAGGGTTTCTGTCAACTTTACGTTGATTATTTTGTAGTTTTTAGCGGCTTTTTGACGATTTTCCAACGATTTTCAGCAAGTTTTCAGCCTCTTCTTCCTCTCTTCGTCCTTGATTTGGGTAGGGCTCTTGTTTAGAGAGAGATTTCTCTCAAGATCCAAAGGATTTCCTTAGTTTTGTTCCCCCTCTAATTTTGCTCTAAAATTTCAATTTTCTTTACTTTTCTCCATGCATGCAGTCCTTTGGGCGTATTTGGTGATCTTTTTGTCGATTCTAACCTCAAAACCCTAACTTTCTTGTAGGATTTTGAAGGAGATTGTATTTTCACTATGTCATCAAGGAGATCTCGAGTTTCCCGAGGCCGCTCGGCTTCCCAGACTATTGAGAGGGTTGATCCCGCTGCCACTTCTTATGGGGTACATTCCTTTCACCCTTCTTTGGTTTTTTAAATATCATATTTTATCAACTTTATATGTATTTATCTATCTTTGTATGTAAACCCTTATTTGTCATCCTTTGAGATGCATTCGAGATGAGCTGGTATTCTCCTTTGAGAGGATCGACGCTGGAAAGTGTTTGTTTTGCTTGGACAAGACACACTTCAGATTATATAGGGGTGATTTTATATTATCCCACATCTTTTAAAAAGCTCCGATATGCCGTTATAATGCTTGCGCATAGTAACGCACATCCCCTTTTATACGTGTGGTAAATAAAAATCGTCATACCTATTACGAGATGGTGATCTTATCTTATGGAATAAGATATACCGCCTTCTCTAAAATTTTAGGACCATCCTTACACCATTTATGTGTATTTCTTCCTTTTCAGTCCATTTTCCTTCCGTAATCATCCCTTCTAGTGAGGTCACGGGTCAAAGTAATGCCACCCATTCTTATTATGAGGGAATCTTGTTAGTTGAGTCAGCTCCTCAGTTCAACTCGGATTTTAATGAGGAAACGATAGAGGTTCTGTGACGAGGTGATTGTCGTATTCTACGACGATTGATCACGGACAAAACTTTAGTCTCGAAACAGGACTCCAATCAATGTGTGAGGAAGCCAGATTTCTTGTTTGGTGATTCCGTGAAGGACCCAGAAGTTATTTCTTGTAGGTCTGCATAGTGGTTGCATGTGAGTGGGTCCATATTTATGTATCTACCCTGGATTCATCAGGATCATTCCCTTTTGAAGTTCAGAAATCTGGTTGTCGGTATGGAAATGTTTTGGAGACTGACGGAAGATCACGAACGTATCCACTGTGGTTTCATCGGAAGAGATGCTTCCACCCCGGGTTCTAGTGATAGAGCTTCTATGCGAGGACTTCATCCGGGTATTTTAGGTCAGGATAATCTTCCCCAGAATGAGACAACGGCGATGGCAAGCACCGTAAGGAATCGATAAGGTGTGTTAGGAAGAGAACTTCCCATCAAGAAGTTCAGATGCTATGGGTGGGTTCATTATTCTAGAGATAAGTGGTGGACAAGAATGATTCGATATGTATTGAATCGTTAGGGGCGTGAATTAGCGGAATTAGGGTTATCAGCTCCTATCCGTGCTAGCATGTATGGTCTACATATCAGTGTTGACCATTTTTTTGCTTTGTTCGAGATGTATAATCCGGACACCAATACTTTCTTCACCAAGAACGGGGAGCTTAGGCTGCCATTACATGAGATGATGAAGGTATCGGGATTGCCCATGGGTGATGTTCTGTACTATAAATTCTTCCCGACGGTTAGTCAGTTGAACAAGATGAAGGATCGGTCGGCTGTGACCTATGACACCTTATGGGAGCTGACATGCCATTACTATATAGCTATGGCTACGATGGAGACCAAAGCTAAAAAGAAATCTCCCCAAATCAGCTTGAAGCAGTTCGAAGACTACTTATTTAAGAATCTTGAGGGCCATTCAAGCGCCGTGTGTGAACTATCTCCTTTGACTCTGGGTGAAATCAACCGATTGTTGGAGAAGACAAATGCACAATCTTACACTTCCCGTTCTGAAGACGGCTTTCTTTATGGAACCAAGTTCCAGTATTATTTATAGCAAGCTGGTGTTAAGATCAATCCAACCACTCTTTTGGCCGGATTTCTAGCTATATGGCTCAAAAGGTGTGTTGTCCCCCCCCATCAGCCTTCTGACGCAATGCTGATTGAAGTGTTATATCTAGAAACTCAACTAGCCACGGGTCATAGACTGTCTTTACTCCCGGCTATGGTAGCTAATATTCATAGTGGACTAGGACAATTGGCTTTCACATTCACCCAAGAAGGGAAGAAGCCATCCGCTGAGATTCCCATACTGAAGCAGGAATTGTCGTACACGTATTTGATGACTTGGTTGGTACTTCATTGACCAGATTTGATTTCAACTCCTAAAACAGTGGATCCAAGCCTCCCTCTATTATAGATTCTTGAGGGTTGTAAGTGGGTCGCACGTCAATGGCCGGAAATATCCAGGCAATTCAAAGTCCACAAGTGTTGGGAGTTTTTTCCTTGCTTCCCTCATTTCTCCAAGACTTACAATGAGAATCTATTGGATGCCGAAGAACTAAGGCAGGACCGCACGGTTTTAGACGTCGGCTGCTTCAGATGATTGATGAATATCCGTCTTGGTTATCTGATATTTAGGGTGAAGGATATCTGTCGCATTGAACCTTATTTTTCATGTCGGTTTGCTCGTCAATTCGGCTATGACCAACTATGTATCGGCAACCCGAACCATCAACTTAGAGTTCATGGTGGACTTATAGATGGGGCTAGAGCCTGGTTTTGGAGTATCGTCAGTTGTACGAATACTGAGTTTGATCTCCCTATGGCGATACCTCCTCTGCAGATGACCTTCCTTTACTATAAGTGGCTTATAGCTGCCAATGCCATTACTCGAAAGAGGAGGATATCTAAATTAGAGGAAGAGATAGTCTCTCGGCACGCAACAGAAGTGGTTCTTGAAACTATATTTTCACATAAAGGGAAAGAAACCGTCGAACCTTCCAGAAAGGGGAAAAACCTGCTTGCCCGGTTGACATTGAAGAGGAATTTGAGATTAATGAGACTGAAAATTCCGAGGAGGCGGGTGATACTGGATCAAGTTTGGAAGAAACAGAAGAAGATGTTGGAGAGAAAGATGAAGAAGAAACGACCAGTCTCCTAGATTCTTTCTTCGAAAGAGGGTATGTAAACCCTTCCATTGCTCACAGGACTCATCACACCGATCCAGCTCGACCCCAAGATGCTCCAAAAAGATAGAAGGAGAGGATCGTTATGACATATCCTAATCAGATGAAGGTAGAAGTCCTTAGTGAAGAGGAAGAGGAAGAAGAAGATACAATGCCTATCGCTCATAGGCAAGGCTCTCAGTGCTCAACTCAAGGTCAAGCTCAAATTCCTCCAAGACCTAAATTACGTACCAAGTATCGTCATGAAAAATCTGAGGTTCAAGGTGAAGCGTGTCCATTAAAAAGAAGGAAGAAGGTCGCATCTCGACCATGCATTCCTTGTCCTACTCTAGAAGAACCATCTGCTCATAGTATTCCCTCAGATGAACAAGGTAATGATTCATCTTTGTCTTCATTTTACTATTCTCATAATTCTTAAAATCCTCAGTCATCAACGGATTTGATGTGCTTTTACCGACTACTGTTTGAATAGGGCTAGTATATGAATAGTCTAAATCCGTTTCACATATCACGTTATGCGAAGAGAATTAAACTCTCTTAGGCTTTGAACTACAATGTTGAATATGTAGGCTACATGTATGAGATGTAGGTTTATCTCTAATAAGGGATCGAGATAACATCCCCCATGCGTGAACGGCATGGATCTTGAAATGTAAGTAGGTTATATTTTCTTAGTAGAAAAATAAACCTAAAATCAGAGAGAGAGAATTTTATATTCTATCTACAGGTCTCTTTCCTATTGGTAGAGATGAACCCAAAATCGGAGAGGAAGAATTTTATATTCTATCTTCTGATCTCTTTTTTGTTGGTAGAGATGAACCCAAAATCGGAGAGGAAGAATTTTATATTCTATCTCCTGATGCAAAGAAAACTCAAAGTAGGGTCTCCACTTAGAGGATCTGGGTAGGTTTGAATAATCCTAACTGTCGTAAGGTTTGATTACTCGATTTGAAAATAGACCTCTCGTTCGCGAAAAGAATCGAGATGGAATTTTAGTTGTGGCCCTAACTGTAGGGAGGTTTGACCAGGTGAGAGTTGAGACAATTTTACATTTTATAGTCTTAATTGTTCAAATGGAATTGAGGCCTTTTCATTTGGCGAAAGAGGGATCTCAGTTTTGAAAATGAACATCTTGTTCATGAAAGGAATCTGGAGGGGATTTTGGTTTTGGTCCTAACTGTATGAAGGTTTGACCAAATGGGAGTTTAAAAGGTTTTAATCCATGAGGGATTTCAGTAGACCCACTATCAATTAACTTGATTGGTGAGGGATTTTGTGGTGAAGGATTGTGAATCATTGAGTATTCTACAATTACACCATGGAGATCTCGTGAGGAAAGATCAACTATATGAAGTTGTTGAACCCTCATCTCAGTAAAGTAATCATAGTGGTAGATTCTTAATTATTTTGGAAATAATTAGATAACCACAGTAAAAGATTCTTAATCATTCTCACAATAAATAAGGAGGAATTATTCAGATGATCAGTTTCTATTTAGAGCAATCAACTGATCTTGGGTTATCCTCAAAAATACCCTATACAGTATTCTCTAGGAACTTCCCACTTAAATAGATTATCCTGAACATACTAAGTGTAGTATTTCTTCAAGAACTTTCCATTTATCGGAATCATAAGTTTATTGTCATCCTGGGTGATCAAGCGATACGCACTGTTTGAATAGACTATTTCTATTACAAACGGCCCTTCCTATTTGGGTTAGAATTTTCCTTTCTTCTTAGAATTGAGAATCATAGGTCTCCTAAAGGCAAGAACTAGGTCTCCTTCCTTGAAGCTTTACTGTCGGACTTTTTTATCAAAAGCCAGAGAAATTCTAGCCTGATAAAACTCGATTTGTTGCTGAGCTTCCAAGCGCTTTTCATCTAACATCTCTAACTCTTCGAGGTGTTTTTGATGTCGTTCTTCCATCGTCATTCCCGTTGTGAGAACGACGCTGAGAGATGGAATTTGTATTTCCAAAGGAGGGACAGCTTCATATCCATATACCAAAGAATATGAGGTTGTTCCGATTGGCATACGGACAGTGGTACGATAGGCCCATAGGGCCTCGCCAAGTTTATCATCCTAGTCTCACTTGTTAACTCTTACAAGTTTTGACAGAATCTTGATAATTGTCTTATTAAAAGCTTTAGCTAATCGTTAGCTGTGGGATTATAAGCAGTTGACGAAATATCCTGAATTTCGAATTTACTACAGAATTTGATGAAAAAGTGTTGCTAACGAATTGAGGACCATTGTCATGCATTATTCATCTTGGAATACCATGTTGATATATGATATAATGTTTAATAAATTTAACAACATTGCTTGTTTTCACTTATTTAAGCCCATTTTGAGAAGTAATCGGTGATTGTCAGAATGAAGCGGTCACCTTTAACTGAATGCGGGAAAATAGGACCTACAATGTCCATTCACCATGTCTCGAATGGCCATGATGTCGCTGATGGATGCAAATGCTCCGGAGGTTGGTGCATACAATTTGCAAGTATTTAACACGCATGACACCGTCGGGCATAGTCCACTGCGTCCTTTACCATGGTTAGCCAGTAATATCCTATCCTTCTGAGTCGATCATAGAGTTTGGGACCGGGTTGGTGTGCACCACATATTGCGTCATGAGCCTCTTTGATGACTTCCTCTGCTTCTCTATTGGATAAACAACAGAGTAACAGACCATCATATGAACGACGGTATAACATCTGTGTTGCAGTGTTATAGTAAAATCTCGACGCCCTTCCAAGGACTGAATCACTTTCTCTTACATCTTTAGGAAAAATACCGTGTAGGACGTAATCGATAATAGGAAAACGCTAATCTCGAGCTTCAAGTTTGACTCGTGTTGAACATTCCTATTTAACAATCATGTCGTAAATCAGCATGATAAGGTGATGAGTTCTCACCATAACTAATTGTTCTGTTTCGGGAGGCTGAGCCAAGATACGGCTAATGCTGCTAATGCATCTGCGTGTGCATTTTGGAGACGTAGAATGTATTTGATGAAAAATCCTTCGAATGAGTCTACTATTTCTATGGTCGCCTGATAATATGGAATCAAATCTGGGCTTCTAACTTCATATTCTCCTCGAATCTGATTGATTATCAGCTGAGAATCATCGAAAGCTTCAAGGTATTCAACCCCCAGCTCTGTAGCGAAATGAAGTCCAATTATTAGTGCGTTATATTCAGATACGTTATTAGAGCGTGGTTTGGTCAACAAATACGCTCTAGGCATTACGTGTTTTCCCGGGGAAACCAAGACAACCCCTACTCCTGAGGAAATCTTAGAACATCCGGGAGCGCTTGCTACGTTGGTTGCCTGAGAAGCACCATTGAAGTATAATTGCCACACTTGTTGATGTGAAGTGGTATTAAATTCGTGAGTTTCATCCGACAAATCCCCGTGCAATTTTGTCGTATCTTTATAGGACTAACCGCCAAAAGATCACAAATCAGTTGTCCCTTAACTGATTTTTGCTGCTTAAAATGTAACTCATATTGAGACAAAAGTAAGGCCCACTTAGCTAAACGCCAATTCATGGAAGCCGGTTGGGTCATGAATACCCGGATTGGGTTCATTTGGAGATGACATAAATTGTTTGCCTAAATAGGTAATGTTGCATTTTCTGGATTGCGAACACTAAGGCGAGGCATTCTTTCTCAATTATCGGGTATTAAGACTCAGCACCTATCAGTGTACGACTTAGATAATATATTGCTTACTCGTGGTCGTTATCGTCGTCTTGTACAAGTAATGCACTTAACAAATGATTCGTCACTTTGACATAAATCAAGAACGGTTTACCCGACTTTAGTGCAACGAGAATAGGTGGATTCACTAGATATGTTTTGATATCTTTGAGTGCTTTTTGACAGGCTTCATCCCAGATGAATGATACTCCTTTCTTTGTGAGCTTGGAGAACGGTTGATATTTTCCTAAAAGGTTTGATATAAACCGACGAATATAAGCTAATCGCCCTTGCAAACTCTGAGTTTTTTAATATTTCTCAGAGGTTGAAACTCATGTATCGCCATCACCTTGTCAGGATCGATGTGGATGCCTTTTGAAGTGACAATGAATCTAAGAAATTTGCCACTAGACATTCCAAGGAGTGATTTAGTGGGGTTCATCTTCAGTTGATGACTCCTCATAAGATCAAACATCATCTTTAAATCATTAATGTGGTCGTTCTTGTCATGGCTTTTAACAACCAGATAATCAACATAGCATTCGACGGTTTTCCGAAAGTGTTCCTGAAAGATTTTTGTCATCGCTCGTTGGTATGTGGCGCCGGCGTTCTTTAGGCCAAAAGGTATGACTGTATAACAGAAAACGCCTATGGGTGTCCTGAACACAGTATGCTTTTCATCATTCGGGTGCATCTTAATTTGATTGTATCCTGAAAATCCATCCATGAATGACATTCTCTTGAATCCGCACGTGTTGTCAACGATGACGTCTGTAATCGGTAGAGGGAAGTCATCTTTAGGACATGCGGTGTTCAAATCCCTAAAGTCGATACAAATTCTAATTTTCCCATTCTTTTTAAGAACTGGAATGATATTTGCCAACCAGTCACGATGTTGTTCTTCTCTAACGAAGCCTGAATCAATTAATTTCTTGACTTTAGCTTCTATCACCTCAATAATTTGTGGACAAAACTGTTTTTGTTATTGTTTGATAGGTTTGACATCCGATTTAATATTAAGGCTATTCATTGCTACATTTGGATCCAATCCTGACATATCTTCATAATTCCAAGTGAAAACATCAATATACTCTCTAATAAGGGCGATCAACTCTTCCTTCTCATCTGATGGAAGGCTATCGCTAATAAATATGGGCTTTGGATTGATTTCATCATCCATATTGACTTGGACCACTTTATCTTCAGTAGGAGGTTCCCTTTGTTCGAATCGATCCCCATATTGCATATTCAGGTGATGAACCCAAGGGTCTTCCTAAGTAGGCAATTGATGATCTTCTTCTATTATAGAAACATCAACCGTGACCATATTCGACATTAACGCTTTGAACATTTCTCCAATGCTAGTGTCGGAATCCTAACTTGAAGCATCGGATGAATATTCATTCTTATTCGTCAGTTGGTTGATGACTTGCTAACAACATTCATCATCAGATGATAAAACATAGCCTAAACCTCTCATGTGGCTATAATAATTATCAGTTTTTCCTTTCGGTACATAGGCAATACGAGGTGGTACCCGAGTACCTTGACCGAAACGAAGACCTTCGCCGAGCTTAAGGTCGTATCCTTGCTTCTTCATGTAGTCATTTACTTGTGAACTATATCTAAAAAAATGTCGTCCGGGTTCTTCATCATCAGTATTGGTTTCTAAGAAGAGATCGGAAGGTTGGGACGACTCTCCTTTATCAAAAATTATTTCTTTTTCACCCCCTATCTTCGCAGGTAGGATTAAAGTCATTCCGAAGGAATCTTGGATGCACTTCTTCGTCGTACAAGATGAACAAAGTGGCATGTGTATGCCAGGGTTATCATATAATTCTTACATTATATTATCAAGACAATGTGAGTACTCTAAATCATCATTTATTATTTCATCGGCAAGCTGCCAGCTATAACTTTCATCCGACGATTCATCACCATAAAGATCGATTACAAGAGGTTTAATGTCATTTAATACAAGACCTTGTAGGTGTAAATTTTGATTTCCTAAAACTAGGATTTTTTTTTGTATTTATAAGAATGGCTTATTACAAACTAATGAATAGAAATTACAACAAAAGCGGAGGGAATGCCCTCCTTGTTTAACGTGGGGACTTTGATAGCGATAGGACGTATCGCTCGGTTCTTACACCGAGTCTGCTTCCCTTGGACGATTCGATCGAGGTTGCTAGTGAGCTTCAGTACACAGAAGAAGCTTGCATTAATCAAGTTCGAGTCTCCGAGTTCAAATGGCGATCAGAGCCGAGAACTGAGAGCTAACGGTTCAGCTAACTGATTAATTTGATCAATTAACTATGAACAGACTCTCAATCTCTTAAACTATGATCTGTTTCCTATTGCTAGGAGAGGTTCTTAAATAGAGGGGAGACGACATGGCCGCTCCATGAATCATGGGATGTGACCATGTACTGTTGGGAGATACCATGCTTCTCACTTGTACTGTGAACGGCCGCTTGATGGGCTCGGAGCACTGTACTCCTCCCTTCACATCGTGGGAAATAGGAAGAACCATCCCTGTACGTGGTGTTGTGGCTGCCAGGTGTTCTGGGGAGTTTGGCGAATTCATCGTTCGCCAGGCTCGTTGCTTGAATGTTCAGGTGAATTTCAGTCACTTTGATTGATTTTGGCTCGTGCGGGCGAGTCGGGTACATAGGCGAATTCGGCGACTATGCGGATTTGACTGGTCATTTGTACTATAGACGGCTACTTGATGGGCTTGGAGTACCGTGCTCCTTCCTCTCACGTCGTGACTAATGGGAAGGCCCATCCTTGTACGTGATATTGCGGTCGCCAGGTACTCTGACGAGTTTGGCGAGTTTACTGATCGTAGACGAATTCGGCTCTTGAGCAAACTTAACCCGTGCGGGCGAGTCTAATGTGCAGGCGAGCTTTTTTTTATCGCTTGGCGGATCGCCAGATGCGTAGGTGAAATCGGTTCTTGGCGTGGTCTTGGCTCATGCTGGCGAATCAAGCACACGGGTAATCCCAATTCTCAAGTTGCGCGGGCGACTTGAATACGTAAGCAGATTTCATATTTATCTGTAAGGTAATTTTTACTGCCTACAAGACCCCCTTCAAAGTTTTCAGACCTAAACTAACTCGTGTGTGGTCTAGAATACTTTGAATAAAGAAGTTCCTGATGAGTTAAGGTGAATTTGACTCCCTCGGCTAGGTTCAGGTCTTTGGATGAATTCGAGCGGTGCGAGTGCACCCGAGTGGGATTGGCACCATTCGAGTTGGGCCTCCCCCAATTGAAATTTAGGCTCGGAGGGTGAGCCGCGTGTCTACGGGGGAAGTTCCCACGCTTGTCAATTAAGACGACGCCTCGTCTTCGCGCACTTGCCTCAAGGGGAAATCCGATGACACCTTTTTGATCCTAACCGTTGATCTGACAAGTGGTTGTGTGCTAGTCGTCCGATCTTGGCCATTCTGCACCACATTCCAAACCATCTGCTTTGTTTGTGCCCGTTCGATTTGAACCACCGAATCAAAATTGTTTGCTTCGAACGGTCAGCGAATCTTGACGATTGAGATCTTGCATATATAGTGTTGATTCATGTCCTTTGCAGGAGGATGACTACACTCGTAAGTTCACTTGCTTAAACCTTCTTAGAGAAAACCCATAATTCCTAGATTCAGAATGGCTTCGGGAGCAGGAACATATGCTTCAAAGGGGAAGGGGGAGGCTATCGAGCCCAAGCCCATCATCATTTCGGACGACGAGGAGGAGGAACGCACTTATGCTTCCCCCAAGTGGCCTCCTCAGTCTCCTCTTCCTGGCGAAGGGGTTATCCCTTTGATCCTACCCATTGCCATAGTTTCGGTCGGTCAAGAAGCTGTCTCTCCGAATTCTAGATCTGCCAGGGCGTCCTCAGGCAACTGTAGAATGCCATGAGGCAGGCGGTTTCCGTCACTGGCCTAGGCTGGGGAACCTATGCAAATTTTAAGCCTTTCATGATGAGCTGCATCGTCGCTCTCAGGCGTATGGGCAAAGCTCGAGAGGCCTGGCATTATTTGATCATGTTCCTTCTCTTTGAGCTGTTCCTATCATGCTTGGAGACCCTGTCGCGCGCCGACTCGGGGTCGAACGTAGAGCGGTTCATGGCTCATGCCCGAGCCAGTGGGACGTGTGAGTGGGAGACCCGAGAGAAGGAACTGTCGGATCAAGGGGGCCTCGTCTCGCACTTGCTCCACCGTTAAAGTCTAGTGCAAGCGGAAATCGACGCTTCAACTTCCACAGAAGCCCGAATGAAGGCTCAGCTGACGACGGAGGAGGCGACCCTAAAGGACTTGCGGCTTAAGAGCGTAGACGTTCGAGATGCTGTCAAAAAGGAGATGCAGACTCTTCAGGTGCTCCGTCAAGAGAGCTCCGTTGCAGCTGCTGCTCGTGAGGCCAAGATCCGCAAGGAGGCAGAACACTAGGTTTGAGCGGATCGGGCGGAGAAAGCAGCCCAGATCGAAGCTGAACTCGCTTCTCTGATCGAGATGAACTAGGACCGACGGGGGATTAGTTCTTAGGACCTTTTCATGCTTCTTTGTATTGTTTTGTTATAACTCTGTTTGGATGACTTGTTGTTAATTTGTTAGAACAATTCGTCACCACTCTAATTATCTTTGATGTCGGCTGAATGAAGTGTTATGCGTTTCATTACTTAATGTTATGTGCATATACTTTCCCTTTCCTGTTTTTCTTAGGATTTTTATCAAACCCCCAGCTATCAACGGGTTTGACTTGCCTTTACCGATTATCGTTTGAATCGGGCTAGCCATACTATTCCCCTTAGTATGATGAGTTGTCGAGTATTTTCTCTTAGGCTTAATGCTAAGACTTCTGCTCTCACCTTTAGCTGTTTAAGGCGTGGGTTTGAGTTAATTACAACCATCAGGTTGTAGTTTGGTTTTGTCGTAACGACTTAAACTAAAACGACCGTTACCTATGGGTGCGCTCGGAGGGTGTGTCAATAGGTTGTATTGTTTGGTAGGTCTGACTGTGTAGGTGAGACCGTTCAATTGACAGCTTGACACTTCAGATGAGCTGGACCACTCCAGATTTGTCTTCACAGGCGAACTAGGCCAAACAAACGAGCGGCTCAGGTGAGACTCATTCTCACTGACGAAGCGAGCTAGACTATCGCAGGCGAGTTTTGTTTTCACAGGCGAAAATGGGAAATGGTGGAGAACGAGCCATGTGTTCGTAGGCGAAATTCGTCCTCACAGGCGAAGTTTGAATTGGCAGAAGGCGAGTCACGCGTTCATTAGTGAAACGTCGTGCTTTCCAGCTAAGGCCGCATGAGCTCGTCAGGTCGTATTAAATGCGATTTGACAAAGCGACATCGTTTCTGTGTGTCTCGCTCAATGATGAATCGTGGCTGTAGTTTCCGAATCCGGCCGTTAGATTCAATCATGAATTTTGGTTCGGGTTCTGGGTTTCGACTTGCCCGACCCGTTCCCTGTTTTGACGGTCCCTCCGTAACCGCCGAGACCAAACTGTTGTGAGCGATCTGGGCCGCAATTTCGATCATGGCCACGTCTCTCAACCGCCCACGTCTCATCTGTTAAGAGCGATCTGGACCGTCGATTTAGATCGTGGCCACGCCCCTCAACCGCAAGCGTCTCGCCTTTAAATAGGCTTCGTCTTCTTCCTTTGAGGACTACTGTGCTCAGGAATTTCTGCTTGCTTGAAATTTTTAGAGAGAAAGAACTCCATTTTCATTTCTGACTTTTCAATATGGCACCAAAGGCTAAGAAATGCATTGTGAAGGGAAAAGGTCCAGTCGCTATCTTGGTGGCGTCGCCGCCGGTACGGCCGCCAGCGCTCCTGGGAGGCACTTGGGTAAGTTTAATGGCTTTGCACTGGCGACCGACGCTGGGTCGGGAAGATGAGCACTGCTCGTCTTCTTTAGTGGATTTTGCCATTTTTGGCAATTTTCCCGAGTTTGGGTGAAACTAGCCTTTTTCAGGCGGATTCAGCTATCATCGAGTGAAGGCGACTTCTGCTTTGACAGGCAAAATTGACTTTCATTGGGTGAAGGTGAATTTTACTTTGACTGGTGAGTTCTGCTCTGGTCAAGCAGATTTTCCCTTTGTCAGGCGAATTCAACATCGCCAGGCAAAATTAATTCGAGAAAATTTCTTACTCCAAGAGTGGATTTTGTTCTAACTCCTTGGTTTTGTCTTGCAGCCACTTTTTCTGACAAGGCCCTCCCAAAGGGGGTAGCCATCGGTCTTGCTGGCGGCGCGAGCAATGTGGCGCCTCCCCGATTCCCTCTTCTTGATCTTGTGCCCGCGTTTGCTACCGATAAACCAGATGAGTTGGTCAAGAGAGTGACCGATGGGCATCACTTGACATTGCGCGAGTTGACTACCAACTCGGAGTTGACAGACATGGCTACGACGGAGCTGAAAAAACCTCAGTTCATGTTTCGTGACGCTGCGACTGACCCTTCGGCTCTGTTGCTTGGGGAGAGCAGATGGTTTCGTGTTGTGGATGGAGTCCACTACTACCTTCCCAGTATACCGAGAGGGTTCTCAATTGTCAAGCTACGGTCACTTGCGGTTTCGAGAACGATGAACTTGTATCTGACCCCAACTCAAGACGGGGTGACTTGCGGTGTCTTCACGGGCTCCACGGCTGGGTATGGGGTCGACAGCTCTTGCAAGCGTGTGACCGCTTTGCGTCCTGGCCTGCTGCACAACGAATTGCCCGTCGGGGAGACGACGACGGTGGCAGAGACCTTCCGTCATTGTTTCTTCCCGGCTGGGGGCAGTTCCCCCAAATGACTTTAGGGCTCCAGGGTGGATCCACTCTACGCCTGGTAGCAGTACTTGATGGTCTAAGATCACTGAGTATATCTTGGCTGAGAACTCTGACCTCACGGGTTCAGAGCTATATGTGGCTATCCGGGCCACTCAACATGGTCTGAAGATCAACGCTCCTCAGTTCCACAATATCCTTGAACTTTATTGTCTAGACAGCGGTACGTTCTTCACCCCCAATGGTGAGCTTGGCATAACCCTCCATAAGATGTATGATGTGTCGGGGTTGCCTTTGGGAAGCTTCCCCTATGAAGAGTACGTTCCAGGTCAAGATGAGATTGACCACCTTTCGGCTCGGTCCCCTCTGGTGGTTGAGACCCTATGGGAGATACTCGGTCACTACCACATATGTCTTAATACCTTAGGAGCAGTGGACCACAAAGGTAAGAAGAAGAGGGCTCTAGGGATCAACCACAAGAACTGGGCTGACTACCTATTCCCAAAAAATGATGTCAAGGGAAGGCCTACTCTACCGCTGGGTGAGTGTGACCTGGCCGAAGTGGAGAGAAGAATGGCCGAAGGGGGAGCCGCCGAAACCCTTGAGCATGACGAGGGTGGGTTCAAATTCGAAACGACTTTTTACTCATTCCATCATCAGGCTAGGTCCCCTATATCTGGAAAGGCTCTGTTCATGGGGTACCTCATGCTGTGGTTGAAGAGGTGCGTGGTTCCCACTCATTCCTTCGAGGCGCTTCCAGTTGAGGTCGTCTATTCTGCGATTCGTTTGGCCTACGGGAAGCCCTATGCGCTGGTGTTGGCAATAGTGGCCTGTATCCAAAGGGGGCTCCGCACATTGACAGCCCAATTTTGTCGTGTGTTGCGTGTTGACGAGGGGGATGGTGAAGTCGTTTAGACTCCTAATCCTAGGGTGGGGCTACCGTACACCAACCTGATGGCGTTGTTCGTTTACCACTATTAGTGCCATATGAGCGCCCCAGCGGCTCTCCAGGGGGAAGGTTTTGTTCTGTTCATCCAACGTTTAGAGGGATGCTCTTGGAAATATAGAGACATCCCCGACATGAGGAAGACGTTGTCCTATTTTAGTCACTACAATTTTCACCGATTTTTCCCCTACTTCAGTGGTGGAGGGTATGGCGAATCTCTTCAGGATGCATCGATAGCGAACCATAACACTGTCCTCTCCTGTGGTGCCTTCCGATGGCTGGTGAATATCCGACGGGGTATCACGTCCTGCGAACAGGCTCCGTGTGCTACCTTAAGCCTTACATTCCTTGCATATTTGCTCGTTAGTTCGGGTATGACCAGCTGTACGTAGGAAATATTAACCCTTACTTGCATTGTGAAGGAGGGTTAGTGGATGACGTGCGAGGGTGGTTCTGGACCTATGCTGGCGGCACCAACGCGTGTTTCGAGCTACCTACAAAGGATCGCGACCTTCACCAACCGGTTCTATATTGCCAGTGGTATCGGGGCGCCAGTGTTAATTTTGAGGGCTTTTAGTTCCAGAACTCTTGCCTGGCGGAGAGTGGGCACCAACCAAGGGCAGCTCCCTGTCCGATGAGATGAAGGGGTCGTCAAACCATTGGGGAGTGGTTTGAGGAAGTCCCCGCTGAAGATACCGAGGATTTTCACGCCGGTTCGGGGGACTTCGGGGCCTCTGAGTCTCATGCTCCGTCTCCTGGTCCTTCGTTGGACCCTACCGGTGGGCAGAGAGAATCTGATGAGCTGGTCCGGGCGGGTGAACGCCTAGAACAGATTCGGGGAATGATAGCTGGACGGATGGGGATGCCTGTTCTATCTCCAGGTAGTTCGCTACTCTCTAAACGACAACGGGAGGCCGCGGCCAGCAGCTCAAGGGTGGAGGCGACCAAGAAGGTCCGTCATGAGGAGGTGGTTGAGGCTACCTGAGCGACGAAAGGCCAAGATGATGCTACTCATGTGGCAATTCCTAGAGTAACTTCCCCCGTGACTGGGGCTTCGACAACCTCAATGATCGTACCAGAAGGTGACTTCTTAATATCGTATCCTCGGGTGTAAGGTCGAATCTGCACTACATGACGTTTGTGTTGACTTAATGTAGGTACGGTTGAGGGAGGGATCTTCATTCCTTATGATGAATAGGGAGAGCTAGAGATGAAGCGGAGCTCGGCGACTCAGGTGAATCAGAGGAAGAGGATGACGCCTCGATCCATGAGGCGATGTCGAGCGAGGAGGAGGTGTCGGCTCATGGAGAGGTGTCAGACCAACAAGGAGAAGTCCTCATTCCTGAAGAAGCGTTGGATGGGGTGAAGCACCTACCCAAGAGTCTTTGGCCTGAGGGGAGACATCCACTCAGTTGGTGGTCGCTTCCTCGTCCCCTATCTCGGTGACTACCGCGGTTGCGGTTGGATCTGTGGCTGAGACCCCAATGGCGTCGACCGGTGCCTCGGTCTTAACGGTATCCACCACCACTTCTATTGCTGTGGCTACCAGTGCTTCGATCATAGCTCCAGCGGTGACATTTGCGGTTGATGAGGATATCCTCTCTCCTTTGGCTCATTCACACAAGAGGGCGATTGATCAAGGCCTCGCTAACTTCCAAGACACTCTTGCTGACAGCGTCAAGCTCGCATTAGAAGAAAGTTGTCCTTTTGAGGAGCTCAAGGAGGCTCTTGACTATCACATGGGCTTCTTGATCAAGATGCTTGGCGTGTCCACTGCCAATCCTTATTTCAAGCGTTTGGAGGAGGCGGAGCAGACTATTCGACAACTACTCGCCCTTCACGCCGCGATCTCAAAGATCCTTCATCTTGTGTCCAATGAGATCCAAATAGCATTGAAGGAGCGCGATCATAGACTGACGGACACCACATAGTTGGAGGCGAGGCTGACGAAAGAGCTGGAGCGCGTTACGGCCGAGGACGAGCGAGTGAGTCTAGAGCACCAAAAAGCTGACTCCCGTATCTCCTGCCTGTCTTTGGAGATAGCAGAGACCAAACGAATCATTGCTAATGCTCAAGCCTTATTAGCCACCCAGGAGAAGGCTCGCGAACAGTTGATAGGGGAGTTGGAGAAACTCGGGTCTCGACGGCAGCTAGCCGTTGATGCTATTAAGGAGAAAGGCCGAGCCCTCAAGGAGGCAAGGCACACTGTCCAAGACTTGCTTTCGCGCTTTGAGAAGGATATTCGTTGAGAGATCCTGAAGAGACTCGAGCTTAAGCATGCTGAAGAGATTCACGAGGTGGAGTCGCAGCTGAGAGATTTATAACTTTGATTTTGATTGTAACCTTGTATCCAAATCTCTCTTAATGAATAGAATCGTACTTTTGTCCCAATCATTGTTCCTCTTATTCTTGTGTGTACGCAATTTTGTTTTTCTTTTTTTTTGTCACCGTTTACAATGGGCAAAGTCAAGTTAACCGTCAGTGGATTCGTACGGGGTGAGTTCTGGCAGCGGGCGAATTTTAGCTGCGGGTGAATTTCAGCTACAAGCGAATCTCAGCTACAGGCGTATTTGAGGCTAGTTCAAGCCGTGGTTGGACTCCAATTGGGTCAAGTTTTTAGGCAATGAAGACTCTAGCTGTAACTAGACTGGACTAGGTGGGCCAAAGTGGTACTCGAGTTGGGCTATCAGGCGAACTCGAACCATGCGAGTACGCATGACGAATTCGGCTCGTAGGTGGGCTCCACTTTTAGTGGGCCACACATTTGTTAGTGTATTAATACGCTCACCAGTTAAGATGACGTGGGCACATCGCTCCGTATTTAAAGCGGCATGGTGGTGGGCTCTCTGTTTCTCGCACCTGATCCGAGCAGTTGGCTAGAGATCATGCCTAAAACCGTCAGATCTCGACCTTTCATGTGGGATTTTGAATCGTTCGGCTTTACTTCCGACTGTTCGGTTTGAACTGTCTAATCGAACGGTGGGTGATTACCTGAGCAACGTGTATATAATGCTCATCTCCCTCGTTAGAAGGAGTTATAGCACTCATTGTTTTCTGCAGGGGAAACTTAAGCTTTCTCTCACTGCTTCCGAGATGTCTCCGCGAGTGAAAGTGACCGTCTCGAAGAAGAAGCAGGGGGATTCCTCCTCTGCTACTGCCGAGGCCACCGCTGCTGAAGGTATCTTTGCATTTAATCTTTGTGGGTTGTTTCATGCTTTTAATCCTTTTGTTCTGTTGATCAGTTCGAGAGGGTGCGCCGGCCATCGAGAGGCTTCTGGCTGAGCCTATCCTTGTCTCGGATGACGAGTCTGGGGAACCTAGGACTGTATCTGCTTCGCACCCTGTTTCATCGCCTGAAGCAGGACTTTGCCTCGAGGTCCCGCCTATCACGATGCTTGCCAGTGGCCAAGAGCCCATTCCTTCAGAACTTCTTCCTGTACCGACTCGTGTTGAAGAACTGGAGAGTGCTGCGAAGCAAGTGATCTCCCTCATTAGTCTTGGTTTGGGTGTGTATTCTAATTTCTAGCAGTTCCTCTTGGATCGCGTGGCCGACCTTAGGCGGCTGGGCAAATCCCGACTTGCTACACATTGTATAGCGAGGCTGCTTTACTTGGAATCATTGCTGACGTGCTTGGAGCACTTGTTGCGTGTGGATCCGATGGCTGACGTGGAGCCGTTCTTGTCTCATGCCCGGTGTCAGGGGGCGTAGAAATAGGAGGTGCGGGCATGGAATATTACTGACCTAGAGTCCCACCTTGGTCTTTTGACGGACCAGCAACGTTTGCTGCAGGCCCGGATGGACGTCCTTACCTCCACCAACACTCGTTTGAAGGCTGAGTTAGAGCAAATGAAGACGACACTGAAGGGGCTCTAATTTGAGAGCTGGAATGCTGGTAGGGCTGTCAAAGAGGAACCTCAAAATCTTAAGACGCTACGTCAGGAAGATTCTGCTACCGCTTCCACCTTCAAGGTCCGGACTCAGAAGGAGGCTGAGGACAAGGCCCGGGAGAACTACGTAAGAAGGGTGGTCACGGTCAAAGCCGAACTCGCATCCTTTAGTTTGCTGGACTAGGCTCTCAGGGCTAAAATGGTGTTAAGACATTTTGTCTCGTTTCGCTTTCAATGTAACGTTATAACTTGTTTGATTGTAAAGTCATAACTTTGTTCAATGGTACTGTCTTAGAACTGAACGAATGCTATGCTCTTTTTGGTTTCCCAAATGTGTATGTGCATATATTCCTCTTGTTGCTGTTGTCTCTTATCCTTCAGCTTTTATCTTGCTCTGTGAGGTCGTTGTGGGCGGATTCTAGCCACAGACGAATTCGAACTACAGGTGACTTCTAAACACAGGTGAGTTCAAGCTATGGGTGAATTCTAGCCACAGGTGAATCAAGCCACATGTCCGGTCGCGGTCTTACGTGCTTGCCAGCTGGGCTGACATCGGCACGTCGCTTCACATTAAAGGCGGCATGATGGAATTTCTTCATTCCCCGCGCCTAATCTGGACCGTTGAACGATAGGCACACACTTGGGCCGTACGTTATATATTTCTTCTTTCTTGTTAAAGAGGTTATGGTGTTCATTGTCCCCTTTTTATTCAAAATAGCACCACAAGCGAAGGCATCTGCTTCGAAGAAGACATGGAGTGATGCCCCCTCCTCCTTTTTCGTGCCCGATTGGGGTCCGGAGTCTAAACCTTCGGACCCTGTTAACTTGCAGACCCAGGTCGAGGAACTGGAGAGAGCCATGAAGCAGGTGATCTCGCTCGTCGATCAGGGCCATGGTGCCTTTGCGGATCTAAAGCAGTCTCTCTCAGATCGTGTGGCCCGTATCCGACGCTAGGGCGACTATAGGCTCGCCATACGTTGCTCGATAAGACTCATCGATCTGGAATTGCTTCTGACAAAGCTGGAGGACCTGCTGCATGCGAATCTGGAGTCCGAAGTGATGCTATTCTTGGATTCGGCCTGTCGTCACGGAATGTGGCACCGGGAGTGTCGAAGGTGAGACCTAGAAGACAAAGAGTCCCTGATTAGTCATTTGGATCTTCTGCAACGCCTATTGCAAGCTGACATGGAGTCTACCGCCTCCTCGATTCTCTTAGGCATGACCTCGTATGCCAAGGGGGAATCAACTTTGACAGGCCTTCGCATTCAGAGCGAGACCGTGCATGGTGATCTCGCAAGGGAGAGGCGTATTCTCCCGACGCTATGCCAGGAGGATGCCGCCGCTAACACTTCTTTCAAGGCAAGGGTCCGATAGGAGGTAGAGGACGAAGCTCGCACTATGCATACGGAGAAGATAGCCATGGTTAGAGCCAAGCTTGCATCTTTTAAGCTTCTCGAATAAGCTCGTAGGATAGGAGTAGATTCAAGATGTACTGTTCAATCTTTTTGTTTCTTGGATCTAATGTTATGACTCGCTTGATTGTAAAATCATAACTTTGTTCAAATGTGTTGTCTAGAAACAGTTAATTAACCCTGCTCTTTCTTGGTTTCTACCCACACCCTTTTTTTTCTTATTGTGTCGCTATTCAATGCCTAACTCATGCGATAGGCAAACTCAATTGCTGGCGAGTTTATGCCGCAGGTGAGTTTGTGCTGTAAGTGAAACTCAAGCGTAGGCGAGTTTATACCACTGGAAAAACTCAAGCTTTGGTAAGTTCATGCTACAGGTGAACTTCCCGCAATAGGTGAAGTCGGGTTGAGTTGGCCATGTGTTCGTTTATGGACCCTTGTGCTCACCAACTAAGGCGACATGGGCATACCACCTCGCATTAAATGTAAAGTGACAGAACGCCTCGTCCTTTGCGCTCGATTTGTGCTATTGGTTTTGGATCCTAAAGGTCCAGGCCTTCATGTCCGTAGAATTTGAAGCGCCCCGAAGAATCAGAACTGTTGCTCGGTTCGAGGTCGTGGATCTCGCCCGTCGAAATTTTGTTCAAATAGCTCACATGTCCTCCTCTTAAGGACCATTCACGCTCAAGAGGCTTCATCTAACGAGAGTTGAACATCTCTCCTGCTCGCAAGATGGCTTTCGGGGCAAAATCATGTATCTCTAAGGGGAAGGAGGTTGCTTCTTCCTTGGTGGTTGATGGTGCTGCTGTGGCGCCGACCGCCCCTGTCGACCCGACTCAGGGATCGGTTGCTCAGGGCCCCTCCTTAGTGTACAACCTTCTTCAGAATCTGGAGGCCTTGATACGGGTGTATCTTCTTTTTGGGACCTTAGCGATCCTCATGGGAGTTTGAGGATAGATGATTCTCATGGTATCTTGAGAATAGAGTAGAGGAGTCGTGGACGAGGTCATTGGAGGCAACGAAGTCGAAGGATTCGTTAAACTGCAGGAAAAATAGTTTGGACTCTATCCGGTCGACCGCATGTGTCACTGCGGTCGACCGCGTAGTGCACAGACCCCGACTGTGTCTCGGGACTAAGATCAGTCGACCGATGATGGCGTTGCGGTCGACCGAAAAACCCTATAATCAATTTTCCAGATTTTGACGTTCTGACCGGTCGACCGCCTTAGGCACTGCGGTCGACCGCGTAGTGGTTCCGGGCCTGGGTCTGTTTCCTGTTCCAGTTAGGATTTCTGTTTAGTATAAATAGAAACACGACTTTTCTAGGGTTTAGAACTCAGTTTGTAATCAGAAAAGAGATCAGGGAGGTTGTTCTTTGATCTAGAGAGATTGTGAGAGAGAGATTTTGTAAATCCAATTGATTCTCATAATCTAGAGAAGGTATTTTCCTTTGCCCTAATTAAACTCTTGTGTTCTTTAGTTTTTTTCTTGTTTACCCACTCTTGATAATTCCGCGATCAAGAGTGCTCGCACGGCAACTCGTATCAAGTTGGTATCAGAGCACTAGATCCTGTGAAGGGGGGAACTGTGTATGGTCCTTACTCGCTCACAGTACAAGAAGCTTGGCGAGATCCT
This sequence comes from Asparagus kiusianus, assembly GCA_022839385.1. Taxonomy (NCBI): domain Eukaryota; kingdom Viridiplantae; phylum Streptophyta; class Magnoliopsida; order Asparagales; family Asparagaceae; genus Asparagus; species Asparagus kiusianus. The sequence goes on from BQKN01067411.1 coordinate 1,058,692, forward strand.
TAATTCATCGGAGGGGGTCCAGAAATTAAGGAAGGAGAAGATGTCTGAAGCAGATAATTCAACAAGACTTGATGCCATGGAGAAGCAGATTGAGACGATCGGGACGACTCTTACTCAACTCGTGGGTCTAATCAACGGAGGTGACAAAAAGGAGGAATCTTCTTCGAAGGGTAAGAAGAAACTCATCGAATCTGACGAAGAGCACGAGGAATCTGATTCAGAGTGGGAGACTGAGATTGTCAAGACCGTTGGACATCAAGGGGGTAAGAATCATTACCAGAATCTGAAGATTGACTTCAAGGTTGAGATTCCTATTTATGATGGGAGTATCAATATGGAGAAGCTTGATGATTGGATCGAACGCATGGAGATGTACTTCACTCTCTATGGATATTCGTCCAAGGAGAAAATAGTGTTCGCGACATTGAAGCTTTCAGGGCACGTGTTGATGTGGTGGAAATCCTATTGCAAACAGGAGAAGAAAGCGGCGTCGTGGAACAAGTTCAAGGAGCTACTTCGGAAGAAATTTTATCCAGTGGGGTTCCTTGAGGAGCGTTGGTACAAGAGTATACGACGGAGTTCCAGCAACAGGCGATGGTCCTAAACATCGCAACGTCCGAGTACCCCATCTTTATGAAGTACATGGCGGGTCTGCATGATTACATCCGTAAGGAGATGAAGCTATTTTCAGTAGAGACAATCGCAGAGGCGAGCGTGAAGGCCATTGCCATCGAGGGCCGGCAGAAGAAGGGCAACGAGACAAAGGGGGATTCCAAACCATCGGGGAGCAAGACGGGTGGCTCTCAGTCTAAGGATGAGAAGAAGAAGGTTGACTCGGGGAAAACAGGATTGACATGCAATCACTGCAAGCAGACAAGGCATGTGGCTGATCGTTGCTGGGATAAGTATCCTTATCTGAAGCCAAAAGGATTGAAGAAGAAGGAGGAGAAGAAGGCGTACGTAATAGCACAGGGTCCGAAGGAGGTTCCCGGGATGACCGAACCCAATAGCAGCCTCAACCTTATGGCGAGAAAGCAGGCCACCAAAGAAGATGACGACCCGAGGGAGCAGCTCTTTGTTCTAAAGTTGTAGGTCAAGACCAGTTTAGTGGATGCTATTGTAGATACAGGAAGTCAAAAAAATCTGATATCTGAGGCATTAGTACAGAAGCTGGGATTGAAGACGGTGAAGCATCCAAAGCCCTATCCATTAGGGTGGATTCAGAAGGAGGCGGGATTGAGTGTGGTGAACCAGTGTTCCTTCAGATTTGCACTCCATGAGTCGTATATTGACGAGGTCACATGCGACGTGGTTCCATTGGATGTTTGCCAAGTTATTTTGGGCAACCCTTATTTGTGGGATAGATACGCGGTATATGATCGGCGAGCCCAAAAGTATACATTCACCAAGGATGGCGAGCAATTCATTTTTCGTTCGGCATCTCTTCCACAGGAGACGAGCTTGGTGACAGTGACTCAGGCTAAGAGGTTGGTGAATGCTGGCAGGAAGTTCGTTTTATTGTTCATTCGGCCGTATGAAGAGCAGCTGAGTAGGATATGCTTGTCCACTTTGAGCAAACTTCGGGAGGGAGATCTTGAAAGATTAAAGGCCAAGTATGCGGACTTGTTTTCGGAGATCACGGGACTACCACCACGTCGAGGTGTAGAGCATGAGATTATGTTGACAGGGGAGAGTTCCTTACCTAACATAGGCCTATACCGCACATCAGTACTGGATTCCGAGGAGATCAAGAAGCAAGTTCAGGAGCTCTTGGAGACGGGAGTGATTGTGCCGAGTTGTTCGCCTTGTGGGTCACCAGTGTTGTTGGTGCCCAAAAAGGATGGAGGCTGGCGCATGTGCGTAGATTACCGGGTGCTCAACAAGATTACTATCAAGAATCACTACCCATTACCGCGGATCGATGATCTTATGGACCAGTTGGAGGGAGCGAGGTTTTTCACGAAGCTGGATTTGAAGTCTGGTTACCATCAGGTGAGGATTCGGGAGGAAGACACTTGGAAGACTGCGTTCAAGACCAAGCAAGGCCTGTTCGAGTGGTTGGTGATGCTGTTTGGATTGTGCAATGCTCCAGCTACCTTTATGAGGCTTATGAATGATTTGTTGCGACCGTTTATAGAGGATTTTGTGATAGTTTACCTTGATGATATCTTGGTGTACAGCAAGACCTGGGAGGAGCATCTCATTCATGTTGAGAGGGTATTTGAAGTGTTGCAGGACGGACAGCTGAAGCTCAATGGGAAGAAGTGTGAGTTCGGGAAGGACGAGTTGGTGTATCTCGGCTTCATCGTAGGAAAGGGCCAGCGGAGGATAGATCCAGGCAAGGTGGAGGTGATCACAAAGTGGCCGACGCCGAAGACAGTGACTGAGGTGAGGAGCTTCATGGGGGCTTGCCAGTATTTGCGCAAGTTTATTCGACATTTTTCGACTTATGCGGCACCGTTACATGGCCTCACAAAGGATAAAGTTCAGTTTGAGTGGGGGAGGACGCATGAGGAGGCTTTTCAGTTACTAAAGAGGAAGATCTCGGAGGCACCGGTGTTGGCGTTGCCGAATTTGCAGCGGACTTTTGAGGTGGAGACCGACGCGTCTAATTATGCGATGGGCACGGTGTTGATTCAGGATGGGAAACCGGTGGAATACCATTCTAAGAAGTTTTCGGGTGCTGTTGCGAACTACCCAACCTACGACAAGGAGTTCTATGCACTATATCAAGCAATTAAGCATTGGAGAGTGTACTTGTTAGGAAAGGAGGTGGTCGTGCATTTGGATCATAAGCCGTTGGAGTTCTTACATGCCTAGACGAAGCTACAGCAGGCACGGCACATGAAGTGGATGTCCTATTTGATGGCTTTGTAGGCTGTCTAAAAATCACAATAGATAGCTGATCTCCATCAAACACCGATGATGGAAGTTACAATCTGACGACTTCCAGAAGGCTACAATTTGAAGACTTTCACGTAGATCGCTGAAGGTTACAATCTGACGACCTTCACGACAACTGATGAAAGCTCTAATCAATAGTCTTCACAATTAACATCGGGAGTTACAATCTGACGACTCTCACATATCAAAGAGCTAAAGCAAAGATTACAAAATGACGATCTTTACAGTGCTCTGACAGAAAGAGACTACAAATCGACGGTCTCTTCAAACCAAGACGTGGAAGTCCTCCCCGCGTACTAGCATCAAGATGCACCGCGTTCATAGCCACGAACGCAACTCAAACGCAGCTCAAGCTCGGCCATGAACGCAGCTCAAACGCAGCTCAAGCTCGGCCACGAACGCAGCTCAAACGCAGCTCAAGCTCGGCCACGAACGCAACTCAAACGCAGCTCAAGCTCGGCCACGAACGCAGCTCAAACGCAGCTCAAGCTCGGCCACGAACGCAGCTCAAACGCA
>BQKN01067411.1:1077200-1114324 GCA_022839385.1 Asparagus kiusianus
GAAAGTCACCGTTCGAGACTTGTTATGGATTTTTACCGCCGAGCCCGTTCGATCTTGTGTTTTCAAGTGAAGCCATAGTGGACGGCAAGGAGGGGAGTGAAAGACAACGTGCTCAGTGATTTCTCGAGAATATTGCAAATATTCATGCCACGGTTGAAGCTCAATTGAAGAAATCGCAAGCTAAGTACAAGGCGAAGCATGATCAACATCGGGTTCCTTGTAACTTTGGTAAAGGCAATATGGTATGGCTAAAATTGAGTAAGGAGAGGCTCAAAGGAGAATGGAAGAAGTTGAAGCCTATTCGTTATGGTCCATTTCGGATTATCGATCAGATTGGCGACAACGTTTTTCGTTTAGATTTGCCACCTTACTTAGGCATGTATTCGGTGATCAATGCTGAGTACCTAAAGTTGTTTGAGCCTCCATTATTGGATGATGAAGGTGATGACAAGATGATCTTACCGCATGTTGAAGACTTGTGGTTTGATAGAGAGGAGCCACTGAAAGAAGATTGCATTTTGGAACGGAAGACGACCATGACGAGGCGGGGGACGAAGGAGTCGTTTCTCATTGGATGTTAAGGTCAGGTTCCTAGCAAGGCTAAGTGGTTCAACAGAGAAGGAGGGGCTCGCGAGTTCCCTCAGCTAAAGTTCTAACTTGAATGGGACTTCAAGTTCCTAAAGGGGGGACCCATGATACGGGTGTATCTTCTCTTCGGGAGCTTAGCGATCCTCATGGGAGTTTAAGGATAGATGATTCTCATGGTATCTTGAGAATAGAGTAGAGGAGTCGTGGACGAGGTCATTGGAGGCAACGAAGTTGAAGGATTCGTTAAACTGTAGGAAAAACAGTTTGGACTCTGTCCGGTCGACCGCATGTGTCACTGCGGTCGACCGCGTAGAGCACAGACCCCGACTGTGTCTCGGGACTGAGATCGGTCGACCGATGATGGCGCTGCAGTCGACCGGAAAACCCTGTAATCGATTTTCCAGATTTTGACGTTCTGACCGGTCGACCACCTTAGGCACTGCGGTCGACCGCGTAGCGGTTTCGGACCTGGGTCTGTTTCCTGTTCCAGTTGGGATTTCTGTTTAGTATAAATAGAAACATGACTTTTCTAGGGTTTAGAACTCAGTTTGTAATCAGAAAAGAGATCAGGGAGGTTGTTCTTTGATCTAGAGAAGATTGTGAGAAAGAGATTTTATAAATCCAATTGATTCTCATAATCTAGAGAAGGTATTTTCCTTCGCCCTAATTAAACTCTTGTGTTCTTCAGTTGTTTTCTTCTTTACCCACTCTTGATAATTCCACGATCAAGAGTGCTCGCACGGCAACTCATATCAGGCCTCTTTGCAATGGGCGGCTACTCTCATTAGCCAGGGCTGTGGCAGGTATTACGACATGCTCCCTTTTGTGGCCGACAGCCTCGAGGAGATCCGTCGTGTAGGCGGCTCTAAACTCGCTAGGCGATGCAAGCGAGAGCTTCATCACCTGGAAGGGCCCATGTACCGTCTGGAGGAACTGGCACATGCCAAGTCCAGCGACGAACCAACACCTTTGCTGATAAGTGCCTAGTTTCAAAGGGTGCTCGAACGCGAAGCTCGAGAGAGGAGCATCTCGAAGAAGGAGGCCAAGCTTAAGCGTCTGTGTCGAACCCACCATGACTTGCTGGACCAAATGGACACCTATCTTGATGCCTTTGACATGGGGGCTGGGAGTGCCGAGGGGGAGGCGAACTTCTCGATGTTGCAACGGGAGAAAGCAAGGGTCTTTCGCGTCGCTACCGAGGAGTCAGAAGCCCTCTAAGGTTTGTGCCAGGAAGAGGAGGACGTTGAGGCTACTCTTGCTAAACTCCAACAGAGGCAGGAGGAAAAGGTCTGAGCTCGACAGGCGGCGGAGCTTGCGGGTGTGAAGGCCAGGATCGCCACCTTCAGTCTGCTAAAGCTCATTTAGGATATTTCCTTTCTGTTATGAACTGTTGTAATGTTGTTAATGTTTGATGCATCTCTGCTCTGAACATGCTACTTTTAAAACTCAGATTGTAATAGCAGTTCACGCTTATGGTTATTTATTGTTCTGTGTATGTAGCTTTAGAACCTTTCTTTATTTTCTGCGTTGACCTATGCTTCAGGACTTTTGGTTATTCCCCGATAGTCATTGTGTTGAACTCACCTTTACTGTTTGTCGCTTGAGTTGAGCTAGCTACACTATTTTCCGCAATGTGGCGGGCCTTCGAGGAGTTTATCTTAGACTTAGTTGCTAAGATTCTCTTCCACTCTTGGCTGTTCGCAGCACAAGGTTGGGTTAACTCGACTCTCGCGTTGCAGTTCAGATGAATTTGAGATGTTAAAGGTTAACAATCTAACCCAAACAGAACGGTTGCTTGTGCATGCGACCAAATCAGTAGTCCCGACAATGACTCGCCATTTGGCGGGTTGTTGTTCGGAGGTCGACTGGAGCATGTCACTTAGTAAGCCGCCCTTAATGAATACCATCGCTTACGAGGACGATGATGTCAGGGTAATCAAGTCATTCAGGGACGTAGGAGTGTGACGATTGATTATTATAGGAGCCGTCACATAGTGGGCTACTACCCATCGATTGTTCTAAGAGAATATTAGAACACTCGAAATAGGTCGGGTCGTTTAGGGACGTAGGAGTGTGATGACTGACCGGAGTAGCAACGCGTCGCATTATAGGTTACTACCTAGGCATTGCTACTCGTGGGAATGACAGAGTCTACTCTACCAGAGGTAATCATTAACCTGATAGAATCTTGTTGCGATCGGAGCAACTATGAGGGCCTGTTATCCCATGAGAGGGGATTGGTAGGTTGATGTCGCCAGAGGTGATAGTTAACATGACTTGATTATTTGTTGTGATGTGAGCAACTCTGTGGGCTTACCATCCTATTGGAGAGGATTGATAAGTTGATTTTGGCCAGAGGTAATAATTAACATGACTCTATTCGAGGGATCCATCGTCCAGTTGAATAAGACTAACGAAGAAACGATTGTCAGAGGTGGGGATTTAACTTGATAATCGACTTTGGTCCTAACTGTAGAAAGGTTTAACCGAATGGGGGGTTTGGGTTATCCCTAAGAATACTATACCTAGTATCCTCAAGGGGTTTCCCGTAAGCGGTGTCTCACACTCGTGTACCTGACGGAGTATATGAAGTAGGAACAGTTTAGCCTCGTGTACCGGTTGGAGGGGCTGAGGGGCAGTTTAGACTCGTGCACTTGTGGGAATGTGAAGGGGCGGTTTAGACTCTTGCACCAGTGGAAGTTAAAAGGGTAGTACTAAGGGTAGTACTTCTTCAAGAATTTGCCGTTGATAGACATCATGATCTTATTGCTATTTGGTTTGACGAGGCGATAAGCTCCATTCGAATAGACTGTCTCTATCACGAACGGTCATTCCCATTTGGGCTGGAATTTACCTTTCTTCTTGGAAGTGAGAATCATCGGTCGTCGAACGGCGAGTACCAATTCTCCCTCCTTGAAGGATCGATATTTGACTTTCTTGTCGAAGGTCTTAGCTATTCGAGCTTGGTAGAACTCAATGTGCTGTTAGGCTTCAAGCCACCTTTCATCCAATGCTTCAAGTTCCGCAAGACGTCGTTGATGATTATCCTCGGCCGTCATCCCTGTCGCTAGGGCCACGTGGAGGGATGGAATTTAAATTTCTTATGGCAACACTATCTCGCAGCCATATTCTAATGAGTAAGGCGTGTTACCAGTCGACGTGCGAACCGTTGTGTGATACGCCCATAAGCTCTCGCCAAGCTTCTCGTTCTAATCGTGCTTGCTATCAGAAGTCAGCTTGGTTAGGATCTTAATGATTATTTTGTTGAAGGCCTTGGCCAAGCCATTCGTCGAAGGGTTATAGGCTGTAGAGGAAAGGTTCCGGATTCTGAACTTGTCACAGAACTGGGTGAACGCATGACTAACGAATTATGTGCCGTTGTCATGAATGATACGTCGAGGTACGCTGTATTGGTATATGACGTGATGTTTGATAAACTTGATCACCTCATTGGTTATGACTTCTCTTAAGGGGACAGCTTCGACCCATTTGGAAAAGTCATCGGTGACGGCCAGGATGAACCGGTGACCCCTTGCTGATGGTAGGGATATCTGTCCGACTATATCCATCCCCCATGCTTCGAACGGCCACGATGTTGTTGTTGTATGCAGGTCTTCAGGAGGTCGGTGCATGTAATTAGCGTGGATTTAGCATGTGTGGCATCGTTTGGCATAAGCAACTGTGTCGCTAATCATCCCTGACCAAAAGTAGTTTATCCCCCACAGACGATCCCACAGCTTAGGTCCGGGCTGGTGAGCTCCGCAAGTGCCATCATGGGCTTCACGTAGAGCTTCTTGCACTTCTGTCTTTGAAAGGCATTAGAGCAATAAACCATCATACGAGCTACGATACAACGTCTTTGTGGTCGAGTCGTAGTAGAACCTTGAGGCGCGTCGACAGACAGATTCTCGCTCCCTAGCGTCTTCAGGTAATATGCTGTATAAAATGTAGTTAATGATTGGGAGATGCCAGTCTTTCTGGTCAAGTTGATCCGGAGCCTGGTGAGTAGCGTTTACTTCTAGAACGTCCTCCGGTCGAAAGAGTCGTCGGCTCGCTATAGTGACACATTGAGTCGTCTCTGGCGGCTGAGCCAAGTTAGCTGCTAAGGACGTGAGGGCGTCCGCGTGCGTGTTCTTAGAACGAAGCACATGCTCAATGCGGAAGTTTTCAAATGACTCAACTAGTTTGGTAGCCGCTTTATGAAGTGGGATTAGATCGTCATTCCTAACCTCATATTCTCCCGTCATCTGCCTAACGATAAGCTGAGAGTCGCCATAGGCCTCGAGATGTTTTATCTCTAACTCTCTCGCCAGCTCGAGCCTAATGAGTAGCGCATTGTACTCAGCCACGTTGTTGGTACAGGGCTCTATTAAAGAGAAGGCTCGGGGTAACACGTGGTTATGTTGGGAAGTAAGGATCACCCCTACTCCTGCAACAATAGATCTGCTTGTACCGACACGAGACGTACCATCGAAGAACATCTGCCAAACCTCCGCTCGGGATGCCATGTTGACTTCGAGGGGTTCATCCGGCAAATCTTCGAACAGGTCAGTTTTCACCCCCAGCGGATGACTGGCCATGAGATCATATAGATGGCATGTCCTTTGACTACCTTCTGTGGCATGAAGTTAATGTCATATTGAGACAGTAGGAGCGCCCATCTGGCCAAGCACCAGTTTAAGGCCGCGGGTTGTGTCATGAAGACTCAGATGGGGTTCATCCGAGAAATGACATGGATGGTTTGGCCAACTAGGTAATGTCACATCTTTTGGATGGCGAATACCAAGGCTAGGTATTCCTTTTCGACCATAGGGTATCGCTGTTCGGCACCCTGTAGGGTTCTACTCAGGTAGTAGTGCCCTGCTCATGGCCAGCATCATCATTTTGCACCAAGAGAGCATCTAGAGAGTGTTCCATGGCTCGTATGTAGATGAGAAATGGTTTTCCTGAGATCGGAGCTGCTAGGACGGGTGGATTCGAGAGGTAGGCTTTGATCTCTTCGAAGGCTTGCTGGCAGGGCTCGTCCTATACGAAGGAGATACCTTTCTTTATCAGTTTGGAGAAAGGTTGACATTTGCCCAAGAGGTTTGAATAAACCTTCGGATGTAAGCCAATCATCCCTGGAGACCTCTTAATTCTTTGAGATTACAGAGAGGCCGAAGCTCTTGGATAGCTCGTACTTTATCCGGGTCGATTCGGATTCCCTTTGTCATGAGTTCGAACATCGCCCTCAAGTCTTGGAGATGGTCATCCTTGCTACGACTTTTTACGACCAGGTCTTCCACATAACATTCGACTGTCTTTCACAGATGGTCTCAAAAAATCATGCTCATGGCACATTGGTACGTTGCACTAGCGTTTTTGAGTCCGAAAAGCATGACCGTGTAGCAATATACCCCCATTGGGGTCCTGAATGAAGTGTGTTTTTCGTCATCAGGGTGCATCTCGATTTGATTATACCCTAAAAACCCATCCATAAAGGACATCCTCTCAAATCCGTATGTATTATCGATGATGACGTCCGTGATGGGGAGAGGGAATTCGTCCTTTGGGAAAGCGGCATTGAGGTCTATGAATTCAATGCAGATGCGGATCTTACCATTCTTCTTCAAGACTGGAACAATATTGGCTACCCAGTCGGGGTGTTGTTCCTCTCTGATGAAGCCGGATTCAATCAACTTCTTCACTTCAACCTCGATTGCCTCCATAATTTGTGGATGAAATCGCCTCTGCTGTTGTTTGATAGGTTTGGCGTCCGAGCCTATGTTAAGGCGATACATGGCGATCCGTGGATCAAGACCGGGTATGTCCTCATAATTCCATGCGAAGACGTTAATATATTCCCGTATGAGGGCTATGAGGTCTTCCTTCTCTTGGGGAGGTAGACTACCGCTGACGAATATTGGCTTAGGGTTGGTCTCATTGCCTATGTTTACTTAAAGGATTTCATCCTCGGTGGGCGGTTCACGCTGTTCGAAGTGATTACTCTACTGGGCATTGACGTAGCGGTCCCATATCTCGTCATAAAGCGGGACCTGTCCGTCCTCTGCTATTTCGGTAGGATCGGTCGTAGCCATGTTGACTGTGAGGTTGTCGAACAAGTCTCCCACACTGACGTCTGAGTCCCACGCTGAGGATGTCGATGATCGATCCTCTGAACAGGCATCGTCGGAGTCCTCTCTGAAATTACAAAACAATTCCGATGAGGGGGAAATGTAACCTAGGCCTCTTCGAGTCTTAGTGAAGTAGTTCGAGGGTTTACCTTTAGGTACGTAGGTGGGTCGGATGACCGTCTTTCGTCCTCTACCGTAATTCAGGCTTTCTTAGCGAGCGAGGTCGTAACCCATGTCCCTCATCATGCATTTCGCAACTTGACTGTATTATGAAAATTGGGGCACGGACTCCTCTTCTTCGGACTCATCCCACAACGTGCATAAAGGGTGATCGACTCTCCCGAAGATAATGTCCTTTTGATAACTATCTCGGGTGGGCACGAAGAATATAGCTTGCGAAGACTAAATTGATTGCCTCTTTGCAAGATACGACGAGTATACGAGAAAGTATAGAGACGGGTCACTATAGAGCCTTGCCATCGGGTCGTTAGGTAGGTCATCCTCGGATGTCGGGCAAGATGACAAGTAAGCAAAGTTGAATTTCTCATTCAAGATAATCTCCTCCGCTTGGAAAACGTCGATTATATTATGGCTTTTGTAGCCGATTACAATTAATTTGAAATCATTCAGGACAAGGCTATCCTCATATTCGGGTTCACTATCTGCTTCATTACCGCCCTCGAGTTCCTCGATCAGTGGTTCATCAGAATCTTGGTAAAGCAGGGAATCCGTGAAGTAGTTCTCAACTCCTTTGAAGGGTTGTTTGTCGGTAACTACTATCTTCACCCGATCGTAGTTATCCACGTATTTTAGACATTGGTGTAATGTGGATGGGACAATGCGGTTGTTGTGAATCCATGACCATCCCAACAGCATGTTGTAGGAAGGCTCAGCGTCTATGACGTAGTGGGTGACTTCCGTCTTCATGTTGCCTATACGGAACTTTAGACGGATCTTGCCGAGCGGCCTTATCCCAGTGGCGTTAAACCCGAAGATGGTCATGGTTGTCATGGAGAAATGCTTCTGGGGGACCCCTAAGTTTGCATAAGCTTCAAGGGGACAATGCTCAGTGCGGATCCTGGGTTAACTTGGATTCGATCCACTCTAGAGGAACCAACGTACCCAGTGAAGTACAAGGGTCGATCGCGAGAAGTGCTTTTGATTAGCATGTCCTCAGGGGTGAATGTGATGCAAGGGACCTGCTGTTCGGAGGCCTGACAGCACTACAAATACTTCTTTCCCGCGTCTTCTTCTCTTGAAGACGAGAAGTGCGTGGCGAAAACCTCTGAGTCAGCCAATGCTTCTTGTAGAGCTTCTCGAGTAGGTCTAGACAGAAACGGGAGTTCATACATGGTGATTCTGGCCGGGATGTTTTTTAGCTGTGCGAGTACATTGAACCTGAATGGCTGGTTACTCGAGCTAGGTCCGTCGGGATTTGGAGGGGCCTCTGTAGGTAGCCGCCTGGAGGGTCCCACTGGCTCCTCTGCCCTGACAGGGTAATTCTTAGAGAATTCTCTCCCTGTCCTAGTGGCTAGGGTGGCAGCATCCTCGTTGGAGTCGGTGAGGGTAGCTACTGTCGTTTTGCCTTCATCTGGGATAGCGGATACGGTGTTGCAAGGCTTACCCTTGGTCCTCCTCAAAGATTTTAAAGTCCATTGCTCATCGTCGAGGAGGTCCAGATGGACCCATATCACTTGCCCCAATGACAAGGTTTGGGATACTAAACCTTTTCCTTGTTGATTGTGAGGATCATTATTAGTGATCATCAGTATCGCTTTAGGGATAGGAACTACCCCCGCCGGCGCTTGAACCTCTGGGAGATCTTTTCCAAAACTCAGGGTATTCATATTGGTGGTCACTTATTTCTGTACCTTCTCCTTTTTCAGAACTCCTGCATCGTATAGGGCTTGAAGCTTATCCTTGAGGATATAGCATTTGGAAGTATGGTGACTGAGGAACATGTGGTACGCATAGTAGCCTGGTTCATTGGTTTTGTTCACCTCTTCTGGCCTGGTCACTTCCGGTAACTTAATCCTATTGCTCTTAATAAGAGTGTCAAGGGTTGCTACCACTTGGTCCTCCCTAAAGTCGTATTGCCTCAGGGGACGTTGTTTAAATGGCCTAGGTTTCGGCCTCTGAGCTGGTTTGGGTACCGGAGTGGAGTCAACGGTCATGATCTCCTTTCCTCTCATTCGAGGAGGATTCTTTGGTGCGTTCAGTTCGGCAACTCCCTTTTTGGAGTGAGGCTCCTCGGCCTTGAGCCTCTTGATCATATTCTCGACTTGCTCGCCTTGGCGAACGAGTTCTTTCTAGGTTCGGGTCACTACCACGCTAATCTTGGACAGAATATGGATTTAAAGGTTATTACGACACATCTCAATCAGTGTGGTTTCAGAGACTTGGTCTCGGTAATGAACCGACCGATTCCTGAACCTCTTTACGAAGTTGTTGACCGACTCTGACTTCTTCTGCTTCTCGATAAGGAGGGTAGTCATTGACACCTCGGTATCATCATCGAAGAAGCGGGCTAGGAAGAGTCTTTCTGCATCGGCCCATGAATTGATTGAGCCTGGTTCCAACTTGCGGAACCATTCAAAGGCTACACCTTTGAGGGTGCCGATGAATAGTCAGGTGAGGATGGCGTTGTTCCCGGTGAGGAATCCGATCTAAGCCATAAAGTAGTAGATGTGCTGTGAAGGGGAGCCCTTACCATCAAATTATACTAGACTGATGGGTTTAAACTTTGCCGAATAGGGGACCGTATCCCACTCGATAGGGTACGGCCTGACCACCCCTAGTTTGTTCATGTTTTGTTAGAATTTTAAGGCATTGAGTTGGCTTTGGAACTTTTTGAATCTCTTGTCCCGGGTGGTACCCCCAGAGCACGATGTTCCCACCGACGACTTTGAGGAGTGATCCGATAGGATTTCAACATTATCTTCCTGTTCAGTCGTCTGATTAGGAGTAGGTCCCCATTCCTTACCTCCCGCCGGCCTCCATGGGGTATGCGTGACTTTCTTTTTCTTCTTTCTGTTCAGCAGTTGCTCCAACATGTCTTTTATGGACTCGATGGCAACCTGATGTTCTTCAAACTTTTGAGCAATCGTCTGATCACTCGAGGTTTTAGCCATGTACACCCTTGCTGACTCGCCGTAACTCGAGTGTGATGTCTGGGATGTGGCCGCCGCTAAGCAGACTTCTTCTTCACCAACGGAAAGGGGCGCTAGGAGAGAGTAATCAAATGGGATGTTGACTCCCGTACGACTGCGGGTGTGAAGGAATATATCGTCACGCTCGCATTCAAACAGAGGGTGATTGGACTCCAGGAAAGAATCCAAATCTAGAGGATCTGGAACTACATTTTTACCCTTCCCCATCATGTTGACCGTAGCATACGGGAGCTCTAAATCATCGAGGGCGCACCTTCTTTAGTGGCCACGCCTTCGACGAGAAGATCTCAGTTGGGAAGGTCGTTGAGCAAGCCTTCCGAACATCGAAGGCCTCACCGTTCCTACACATTGGCAGTCGGCGAGTACCGTTTGGATCAAACTTTCACAGTGACACTGAGGATTAGCCTCATGTATAGTGCGCTTGCGAGTTAGGTAAACGTAGAGATCTTCTGTGGGTAGCTGGCGACAACCCCCAGCATCAGAAAGGTCAACCAAGCGTTCACATGAGAGAGTTCTGGATGAACCCTCTTGCGTACACTAGTTGGAATGGTCGAGTGTTGGAGTTAGGTGAGTTCACTTTGGAAAGCGAACCCCGACCCCTTGTTCAAGCATGCGAGTTTGTAAGATATCGCCTACTATTTTGCCTTTGTCGTTAAGGCTCATTCGCTCGCAACGCTTACCCGTCAAGTGAATTCGGTGAGGCCCGCCCGACTTTGATGGTTTGCCTGCTTGGGTAGGCTCGCCTGCCCCGGGCAGCCTATTTATATCAGGGATATGACCTAAGAAACGGAGTCCGCTTGAGGGGGTAGGCTCGTCCGCTTTGACTAGTTCGTCTGAACGGCCGATTTTGTCAGAAATACCGGACCGCCAAAACGGGAGATATTACGATCAGAGCGAAGTCCGCCTGAACACGAAGGTTCGCCTAATTTGGCAAGCCCACCAGTGTTGGGAGGGTTGTTTCTCTACCTTACACCTTTTAGACCTGAATAATAATTCAGGCCGTCGTATGAGGCGAAGGTTCGGGCCTCCTGTTGGGTGAGGACCTGTCGCCGCCGCTGACGGGCTCTTCTAGAGAGAGGTGCGTCCGTACGGATCATGACGATGTGGTCTGCGCCAAGATGAACCACCATCTCTTTATGAGTAGGGGTCTGCGAGGGTTACTTAACGACCTATCTGGCAGCCCTCTGCCCCGCATTCTTGACCTCTGGCTTGGCCTTGATCAACTTGGAGGGAATAGGCTCCCTCGACGTGACTCGGATAGATTCCTCAGACGTGGAGGCTTTGATCGTTTGAGGTCAGCCTCTACGCACGACTCTATGGCATTTGCAGGATGCATTGCCACCAGAGGAGGATGAAGACAAGTACTCTTCGTACTTGTCTTGGTCGAACTCGATTTCTAGGGACTCCACAGTCGTCCCGACAGCAACCTTGTCAAACTATGCTATCACCATTTCGGTTGAGGAAATAGCTTCTCCCACTGTGGTCACCATCTTCTGTAGGTGTAAATTTTGATTTCCCAAAACTAGGATTATTGTTTGTATTTATAAGAATGGCTTATTACAAACTAATGAATCGAAATTACAATAGAAGCAAATAGAATGCCCTTCTTGTTTAACGTGGGGACTTTGATAGCGATAGGACACCTCCCTCGGTTCTCGCACCGAGTCTGCTTCCCTTGGACGATTCGATCGAGATTGCTAGTGAGCTTCAGTACACAGCAGAAGCTTGCACTAATCGAGTTCGAGTCTCCGAGTTCAAATGGCGATCAGAGCCGAGAACTGAGAGCTAACAGTTCAACTAACTGATTGATTTGATCAATTAACTATGAAAGGACTCTTAATCTCTTAAACTCCGATCTGTTTCCTGTTGCCATGAGAGGTTCTTAAATAGAGGGGAGATGACATGGCCGATCCTTGAATCATGGGATGTGACCATGTACTGTTGGGAGATATCATGCTTCTCATTTGTACTGTGAGTGGCTGCTTGATGGGCTCAGAGCACTGTACTCCTCCCTTCACGTCGTGGGAAATGGGAAGGCCCATCCCTATACATGGTGTTGTGGCCGCCAGGTGTTCTGGCGAGTCTGGTGAATTCATCATTCGCCAGGCTCGTTTCTTGAATGTTTAGGCGAATTTCAATCACTTGGTTGATTTTGGCTCGTGCGGGCGAGTCGGGTACATAGGCGAATTCGGCGACTGCGTGGATTTGACTGGTCATTTGTACTATAGACGGCTACTTGATGGGCTTGGAGTACTATGCTCATTCCCCTCACGTCGCGGGTAATGGGAAGGCCTATCCTTGTATATGATATTGCGGTCGCTAGGTACTCTCGCGAGTCTGGCGAGTTTACCGATCGCAGGCGAATTCGGCTCTTGAGCGAACTTAACTCATGTGGACGAGTCCAGTGTGCAGGCGAGTTTTTTTTTTTATCGCTTGGCAGATCGCCAGATGCGTAGGCGAAATCAGTTCTTGGCGTGGTCTTAGCTCGTGCTGGCGAATCAAGCACACGGGTAAGCCCAATTCTCAAGTTGCGCGGGTGACTTGAATATGCAGGCGGATTTTATATTTATCTGTAAAGGTAAATTTTACTGCCTACAGACCTGCACTATAATCAAGCCTAGCTTCGGTATCAACTTCTTCTTCGTTGTCCATACCATGGGCCGATGGTTCAGTATCGGATTTAGCATCATAGAGAAGGGAGTAAGTAAAGTAATTCTCTAACCCCTTAAATAGTTTCTTATCCGCGACCACTGTCTTGACCTCTTTGTTAGTGTCAATATATTTCAGACACTGATGGAGGGTGGAGGGAACTATAACATTACTGTGGATCCAAGGGTGACCCAACAGCAAGTTATAAGAAGTCTCTGCATCAATCACATAACAAGTGACTTCTGACTTCAAGTCTCCGAGTTGACACTTCACCCGGATTTTTTCCAATAGCCTAGACCCACTAATGTTGAATTCGTAGATAATATTTCTCGTGGAGGCTAATTTGTTGGCGGGAATTCCAAGGTGATACATCAACTGAAGTGGCATAATACTAACAGTGGAACCCGGGTCAACTTGGATCCGGTTGACAACGCTTGAGCTAATATATCCGGTAAAGTATAAAGGTCTATCATGCTTCGAACTCTTCACTTGCATATCCTCTTTGGTAAAAGCAATGCAAGGAAATTTTGTGACTGCCAAGTCACAGTGTTGAACTGATGACTTCGGCTCTTTAGGGACTGGCTTAATCTGAGTGAGAAATACCTCAGAATCGGGCAAAGCTTCTTGCAAAGCTTCCCTGTTATCTTTTGAAAGGCGCAGGAATTCATACAGTGTGATCCTTGCTAGGATATTGGCTAACTGAGCCATGACGTTGAAATGGTATGGAGCATTTGAACTTTCCGATTTATCTCTTCCAATCGGTCGATTAAAACGAGACTGCTTCAGAATTTAAATTTCCTTGTGTTGAGGTTCTTTTTCCTTTTGTTTAGCCGACTGTTGAGGTTTTTCAGCAGCCATAGGAGGAGTTGTAGCTACCCCCAGTTCAACTAAAGCTTTAGAAGGTGTAGCTTTTACCACCCCCTGCTCAGCTAGTTGCTCAGATGCACTTGGATAATTAAAGTGGTATTCATTTCAACTTCTAGTAGCAAATGATTCTTGTTCTTCCTCAGAAGAGGGTAAAGTTAGGATTTCTTCATCATTTTCTTCGGGAATTGCCGAGGCTCTGTAACAGGATTTTTTCTTTTCCCTTGCCTTTCAATCTCTTCTTAGACGCAGATGTCATCCACTTTTCATCTTCGAGCAAGTCGGGATGAACCCAGAGGATTTTGTCATTTGGAGTTGTATGTGACACAAGTCCTTTTTGGCGCTGTCCATGAGGGTCATCATTGACGATTTGTATTTTAACCTTTGATACAAGTTCGTGTTGAAACCATGACAAAGGAACCGAACCGAAGCTAATAGATACTACATTTTCACCTACTTTCTTCTCCTTCGTCTTTGCAATTACAATACCCACGCCAATCAAGGTTTGTATTTTATCTTTTAGGACATAACACGCATTGGTAGGGTGATGGACCCTTCTATAATATGCACAATATTTAGGATCCGTAGTCTTCTTGGCTTCTTCCTGATTCGTGACCGGTGGAAGTTTGATCTTGTTGTTGTCCAAAAGATACTTAAAGATAACCGGTACTTTATCATCCTTGAAAGAATATTCTTTCAAGAATCTGGGTTCCGAAGTCTTAGGTTGCCTCGGAGGCTGTTGAGTCTGATGTTGTGCTAATTGGAAGGATAATTGCTGCGAGGTTATTGTTGTTGTGATTGTTGTGACGTTTGATGAGCATCAACAGTAGTTACAGCCCCCTTCCTTTACCTCAAGGGTTATAATTCTGCTTTTGAGGATTAGTTGGTGGTTGTCCCCTCTCAAGCTTCTTCCTCTTGAGGACCCGTTCGGCTTGTTCACCTCTCACCTTTAATTCTTTCCATGTTTTGGAAGGAATAACCCCCATGACTTCTAGAACATCTAAGGACAAATTATTATGACATATTTGAAGGATGAACTCTTCAGTGAGTGGATCTCAGTAATTCATCGTTTTGTTTTGGAATCGTTTGACGAAGACATCTACGGTTTCTCCATCCTTCTGTTTCTCATCCAGTAATGTATCGATTGATACCTCAGTGTCATCGTCAAAGATTTGTAAGGAACAAACCCTCTATATCATCCCAACTATTAATGCTTTCAGGCTTAAGACGTTAGTACCAATCGAAGGCAGGCCCACGAAGGGTCCCTACGAATGACCATACCATCAAAGCTTTATTTCCGAAAATTGCACCAAGAAGAGATTTGAAATAGATCATATATTGAGTAGGTGAACCACTGCCATCAAAAGGAGTGAAGTTAATTAAATTAAACTTTGAGGGATAAGGAATTAAATCCCATTCCCTCGAGTACGGGCATGGGATGCCTGTTTTCTTCACTTTTTGAGCCATCATCAATGCATTGACTTTGTCCTCAAGGTCTTGCATTTTCTTGTCTTCATCCATATTCTTCTTTAAATAAATTTGAGAAGGTTGGGTGGACGACTTAGTTGGGCCACTCTCAGAATTAGGAGGAGGATCGGTAAAGATAGTTTCATCTACTTCATGGTCACTATTAACTTCATTTATCCGAACAGGTAGAGCATTACACCTACTAGATTCGGCCTTTTGACTTGATTCAGGCTGTTGTTGATGTTGTTGAGCTTGCAGGTCTCTCATCTATTATATCATCAACTCCATCTCTGTCTTTATTTTAGCCCTGATCTCTTCTCGTTGCTTAGCTAAATCTTTCTGCAATATCTGGGCTAATTGATCTGGCGTAATTGCGAATGATTCCCTGATTTGTCCAACACTAGATATAGTATCATCCGAGGCGACTACAGAGCAAGTATCTGAGAGTTCTTCGTCTGAAGATAGCCTTTCATGCATTTTTCTATAATCTCTATGTCGATTGGCCCTTAATTGTAGTTGCGACATTTTCTAAGAAAGACCTCGGCCAACACTTACTCCTGAAGAGAAATCTAAATCGTTGTTGGTGACACGTTGTCTTCTTTTGTCCATCATATTGATAGTAGCCTCTAGAAGCTCATCTTTTTGAGTAACGGGTTTTTTTTTGTTGAAACATCTCATCTTAGGTTTTGACGTCTCAATGAAAAGTCTTTGAAACACAGAAACTCTTGGCGGTTCAGCTTTGGAAACAACTGTATTCTGACAATACCGCTTTAATGAGTCTCTCGCACGAACATTGAGAATCCGCTTCGCGAGCAGCTCTTTTTCATGACTTATTTCCTCCTTTGGTTTGATAGTACAGCTCATCAACATGATGATCAGAGCAACCTATCTTTTGCTTTTGAACATTGTTGCCATGCTCAGAACAACTTGTAGTTGCCCCTAAGCGATCCAAAGTTATGTGTTTGAATCCCACCCCCTGCGGGTGTGGAATCTTTACAGGCCCCAAACGAGAGTGAATTGGTATCTTTCCTTTTTGGGCTTGTTTTGTTCTTATCGGAGGATACTTACGACCCCCAGTGTGAGAATTTACTTGGGGTTCATTCATTGGACCCAAGCGTTCGTTAACTGGAGCTTTGCCTCGATTGTCAAATGAGAGATTAAGGTGATCCGCAATTGTGATCGTTGTAGTAGACGGACCAGGAACGGACATTGACGGGGTTGAAGGGGAGACTTTGGGAGCTTCTCTCTAGTCGTGACAGTGGTAACTGCCGCGATTGAAAGATGGGTCTCGATGATCCGAATTTTGCACAAGTTCAGATTTGGAAATCCAAACTTTGCAATTCTTTGATGCTTCCTTAGACACCATTTCCTTCTTCCCTTCTTGCTTTTGTTGACGAAGGGTATGAGCACGAGCGGCGTTTGCGCGACGCTTCTGTATACGATCTTTGAGGGTCGAAGTAGCTCTTTTGACAAGAGTCCATTCTTCCGTCATGAGTTGAGTAGAGATATGAGTGGTTTGTCATTAAGGCAACTGGACCACTTGATGCTTTCTCGACTCTAGGTCCGTGTAATAACGAACATCGTTGGTTTATTCCAAGGCCTTAGCCATTTGATGAGCATGACGTTAACATTGTCTCTGACGAGCTCTTCTCGTCAATGCATGTGAGCTTTGATTCAATGACTCCTTAACTGGAAAGGAATCATTTGGAGCAGATATGTTGCAAGTAAAATCCTTGGCAACGATCGGGCGAGAGTCTTCACCCGTAGCCTTCACCGGAGTTAAAGACTGGAAAACTTTTTTAGAAGATAAAATCTTCCTGTATTTACGAGTTGAGGAAAATTTTGAAGATGAGGATGACAAATATTCCTCAAATTTTGCCTGATTGAACTCGTATTCAATCTCTTCATTAACCATTATCTTGATGATCGGCTGCGACACAACGGTCTCGACAGCGAGACCGTTGGCTCCCACTATGGTCGCCAGTTTGTTTTCATCGTAAGTCGTTTTCATTGTGAAATCCATTAAAACTTCGGTTGCTTATAATGAATCACAATGGAAAAAAATAAGGAAATTATAACTTTCTAGAAAATAACACAAAAATCGTTTATCGATTTCTGCTTTTGTGGGATCTTCGCCTGTGCCGGGGGTGCGTTAACCCGTGGACCACCGAATCACAGATTATGGTTGAATTATAGAAGTTTTGGGGATTCTTCCTTCATTTAGAAGCAAGAATAGTTTCAGTGAATATCTTATCAAAGTAAGATGAACACTCTTCTCAAGATCAAGTCGAAGCTTAGATCTCAAGGAATTACCAAAAGCCTTTTTGAAGTTGTGAGGAATGAAGACTCTCTCTCTTGCTCAAATTCACCAAAAGCTCAAGTCTTTCTGTTCTATTTACTCTCTGTGCTCCGATCCTCGTCAGTAATGGTCCTAGGGGGATATTTATAACCCCTAGGAAAGTTTAATTGAAAATAAAACATCATGGGGGATTTATGCTTGCGAGACAGTTAGGACTGTCTCGGCGACCGAGACAGTTATGACTGTCTCGGAAAGCCTGAACTGCCCAGTAGTTTTTCCTGTAACCGCTCTCCCATGTTTTAAACTCCGTTATTTTGGTAGTTATCAACATGATTCTCGCCCACAACATCTTCCATGATTTTTAACAATTAATAGCCACATGCCATGCATTTGCGTCAACAGTTTCTGAACACTTCATAATTGTCTCGCGTGCGAGACAATCAACACTGTCTCACGTGCGAGACAGTTCAAGACTGTTTCTTTTGATCTTTGGATGATCTCCTTTTTATCTTGAGCTGTATTTGGATATCTTTCAGCATTTTTAGATGCCTACAAAGACGATATGCATCATTTGAGTAGACTATATCTACCATAAATGGTCTTTCCCATTTGGGTTCGAACTTGTCTTTTTTCTTGGAATTAAGGATCATTAGCCGTCGGACGGCTAAGACCAAGTCTCCTTCCTTAAAACACTACTGTCGGATTTTTTTATCCAAAGCTCGGGAAATTCTGGCTTGGTAGAAATCAATGTGTTGTTGAGCTTCCAAGCGCTTTTCGTCGAGCATCTCGAGTTCCTCGAGATATTTTGATGTTGATCTTCCGTTGTCATCTCCGTTGCGAGAGCGATCCGAAGAGATGGAATTTGGATTTCTAGTAGAAGAATGGCTTCACATCCGTATACCAGGGAGTACGGGGTTGCCTCAGTATGCATGTGTAAGGACCATGAATTTTTGATAATAGTTAAAATAAATTTTTAGTATTTTAAAATATTTAATTTTTATTTTTTAAAAGAGTATTTGTATTTTTCTCGATTTTCTAGAATTTTCTATGATTTAAAGTCCAAGATTTATATTTATTTAAATGATTTAGATATTCATAAACATATTTAGTGCAGTAAAAATTTTTGGAATTTATCCGTTATGTTATTTATACTATTACGAATCATTTTGAATAATACGATGTATTATTATTATTATTATGTATTATTTCGTATAATACGTTGTATTATTATTACATATTATTTTGTATAATATGTTGTATTAATTCTACTGTTACATGTTATCTGTCGTATTAGTATAACTGATACGTTTTATCACGTAGATAATTATCCTAAAATTATTTGATTTTAAATATAAGTAAATATATTTTATTTATTAATTTTTCTCGTTTAATTATACAATATGTGTATATTTTGACTATTTCGTATCAACTGTTGAATTAGCACAACATGTACGTTTTTAATTGTAGAAAATTATCCTATAATTATTTTGATTTTTAAATGCCCATAATTATTTATTTTAATTATTTTGTTTTAAATACTTAACCCAAACCCTAATTTTCCTCTATATATATATATATTCTTCTTTTCTCTCTCTCCTCTGATTTTCACGCCGCCTTCACCCTCCCTCTCTCTCTCGTTCTCTCTCTACCTGAACCCGCTCCGCTTGAGCCCTCGCCATCGCCGGCGAACTCTGACCCACGCCCGCCGTTCAGTCCAGGCCGACGCCAGCCGCCCCTCCTCTCACTAAACCCGACACCCGCCTGACCGCCGCTCCCCTCCTCCTCAGACCGCTGCTCCTCCCCTCGACCCCCGCTCCGGCCTCCGACCGACGCCCCGCAGAGCCCCGCCAGCGCCGCCAGTCGCCCCGCCCTCGAGCTCGAGCTCGAGCTCAGTCCCCACCGCCGCTCGAGGCTGCGCCGACCGCCCAAACCCACCGCTCGAGCTCCCTCCGGCCTGCACCGCCTCCAGCGCCTCCTGCAGCCTCCGCAACCCCGCCAGATCCGCCGCTGCCCGAGCTCGCTGTGGCCCTGATCTCCGCCCTCCTCTGTCCGTCAGCCACCGTCGCCTCAACCCCGCCTCTCGTCGAACCCCGCTGCCGACGCTGACCAAGTTCGTTGCTGCCCCGCCATAGCACCCCTCGCCGGAGCTCATCCCGACACCGTGCCCCCGCGTCAGATCCGATCGGCGCCGTCGACGTCGAATCATTCGACGAACCCGAGGCAAGATCCCGCTCTCCTTGTTTCGTAGTTGAATATTTACATTATTATGAATCGTTTGCGTAGTTTAATTGTGACATATTTATCTGCGTGGGATTGTTTGCTGAAAGTATTAATTATATCATGGTAATATGATAAATGATATTTTCAGAATAATTATAAGGAATTAAAAGAATTTAGTTCGGCAAAAGAATCATTTTTAGATAATTATAATAATTTAAAAGAATTCATTTAGGAAAATGAATTAGTTTAGATTAATTGTTAGGCGAAATAATTTAAAATGAATTAATTTAGAAAAAGATTATTTTTCTGAATTATGTAGATGCTGTTTATGATTTATAATTTTTATTTTGATTATATGATATGCTATGATATTATTGCACATGATTAGTTGCATTGATTGTTTATTGTTGTGATTGAGAATCGTTAGAAGTTCATGACTATAGTGACCGGTATGATACAGTTAGGATCTAGAACCTCGTGTGTAGTTAACCTGGAATTACGAGAATTGGGGTGAGAAGTCTTGATCCATGTGAGTGGTTGTGATTGTTGATGTATATTCCAGGCTCGCGCCGGTGAATTCGTGTAGTCACTGGGGTGGGTCTGAGGAGCTGTGATATATATGATTGTGATTATATTCCAGGCTCACGCCGGTGAATTCGTGTAGTCACTGGGGTGGGTCTGAGGAGCTGTGATATATGTGATTGTGATTAGATTCCAGGCTCGCGCCGGTGAATTCGTGCAGTCACTGGGGTGGGTCTGAGGAGTTGTGATATATGTGATTGTGATTATATTCCAGGCTCGCGCCGGTGAATTCGTGTAGTCACTGGGGTGGGCCTGAGGAGTTAGGAAATTTGTGATTTGCGACAGTCAGTTATCCGGTAATATGAGCGTTGACTCTGTGTGAGATGTGGACCAGTGACCTGTTATAGGATGACTAGATACATGATCTCGTTTCTTAGCTATGTATGACTTCTTGTGAGATATAGATCAGTTGTATTTCTTTTCATACATAGATCGGGATTAATATTTAATTATCTATAATTCGAGACATATGGTATATACATGAGGATTTTCTTGTTTGGATTATTTCGCTCGACGTACTACGTCTCGAGTTGTAGATTTTTAGGCATTAATTCCATCTATTGTATGCCCCTGTTACTTGGATGATTAGACTGATCGCTAGCTACATGATCTCGACACCTGATCGATTCTGGATGTTTTATGTTATTATGATTTAGTAGTGTTTTCATGTTGATTTGTGGATTTCAGTTGTACGTTCTTTTGTTGTTTCTGTTATCGTATCATTTTTCGCATTGGATTTCTGTTCGTTCTATTTTCTTTGTGGGATCGGGTCTTACCGTGCGCCATGCACCTGACGTACACCTGTTTTCTCTGGTGTACGTCAGACTTAGAGGAAGAACAGGTTCAGCTGGAGCTAGAGGATTCTCAGCAGGAGTGTCTTGTAGATGGAGTAGAAGAAGGAGTCGAAGCCTAGTCTTTTCTTTATTTTTCTGTTGGCCTTAGTTGCTTTTGTAGTTCTTTACATTCCTACTTGATCGATGTATTTTTGTATCTCTTCAGTATTCATTTGTTCAGTTTTGTATAAGGGCGTGTTTGACCCGAATATTATGTCTCGGATGTTATGCCATTTGTGATATGTATTATTTTATTCTGAGTTTGTCTATTATATTCTTCCTGATTGTGATCAGGGACCTATGACTTCGCATCGTATTTATTTCCAGACACTTAGCGTATTGGATTGAGAAGAAAAAAAAAGATAAAAAAATGATAGTGTATATTTCTTCTCAATCTAATACGTCGCGGGCTTGTTCACGTTCCGATTCCCGGGTATTTTGGGAAGCGGGGCGTGACAGCATGCGAACTGTGGTACGATAAGCCCATAGAGCTTCACCGAGTTTGTCGTCCCAATCTCTTTTATTAGTCTTCATGAGTTTCGACAAAAGTTTTATGATAGGCCTTTTAAAGGCTTCAGCCAATCTATTCACTGTGGGATTATAAGCTGTCGATGAGACGTCTTGAATTTTAAACTAATCATAAAACTTGATGAAGGCATTGCTGATAAACTAAGGACCATTATCATGTATGATCGCCTCGGGACACCATATCAGTAGATAATATGGCGCTTCGATTGAGGGGAAGACCACTATGGAGAAGAGGTCAGGAGAGCCAACACACGACTATGACCAGCTCAAGGTATTCGGGTACCCTATATTTTATCATGTGAGAATAGATAAATTAGAACCTCAAGCTAGGAAGGCTATATTTGTAGGATTCAAGCGTGGTGTCAAGGGATACAAGCTATGGGATCCAGTTGATAAAAAGATTGTGCTGAGTAGGGACGTCACGTTCGATGAGGCTTCTATCTTGAAGCTTCCCAGCTCTCATCAGGTAGAGAACGACCCGACAGAGAAGATATCACAGGTGATGGAGATCGATGCAGTTCCACAGTGTCCAGATGGTGTAGTATCCATTAGGGTGCAGACTGAGATGACACCAGACGAGCACGATGGTGACACGGAGGATACGGGTACTAATGTGTAGGATCAGGGACCGACACCTCAGGTTCAGGATTCTATTACGGTTCAGAGACAGAGGAGAGACATACAAATGCCAGCACGGTATTCCGACACAGTTGTGTATGTACTTTCAGTGGAGAGTATTAATGAGATGGTGCCTACTACATTCAGAGAGTCCGAGCAGAGTTCGGAGGCTAATTTGTGGTAGGTAGCTATGCAGGAGAAGATGAAGTCTCTTCACAAGAATGATACGTGGGAGCTTGTTGAGCTTCCAAAGGGGCGGAAGGTAATTAGTTGTAAGTGGATATACACAAAAAAGGAGGGCATTGAGGGCACTCCATTGAGGTTCAAAGCTAGGTTGGTTACGAAGGGCTATGCACAAGAGGAATGTATTAACTATAATAAGGTTTTCTCTCTAGTGGTGAAGCACTCTTCGATTCGAATTTTGCTAGCTTTGGTGGCATGGTATGGTTTGGAGTTGGCATGGTATGGTTTGGAGTTAGATCAGTTGGATGTGAAGACGGTATTTCTTCATGGTGATCTTGATAAAGAAATATATATGACTCAGCCATTGGGATTTCGAGCTGCAGGGAAGGAAAAATTAGTTTACAGATTGAAGAAATCACTATACGGTTTGAAGCAGTCTCCTCGATAGTGGTATAGACAATTCGATAGTTTTATGATTGGTCATTCGTACACTCGGAGCCAGTTTGATCCTTGCGTATATTTTTGCAAGTTGAAAGGAGGTGCATACATCTATTTGTTACTTTATGTCGATGACATGTTGGTTGCCTCTATTTCCAGATCTTCTATAGATGAGTGGAAGGCACAACTTTCAAAGGAGTTTGAAATGAAGGATTTGGGTGAGGCGAAGCGCATTTTAGGGATGGAGATCGGTAGAGACAAGAAGAAGGGTAGAATTTTTTTGACACAGATGGCTTATTTGAAAAAGGTACCACAGCGATTTTATGTTAGCATGGATACGAAGCCAGTTAGTATACCTTTGGGAATCCATTTGAAGCTTTCAGCTGATTTTTTACCGAATACAGTTGAAGATCGAGAGTTGATGTCGAAGACTCCATATGCGATCATGGTTGGGAGCTTGATGTGCGATGGTATGTACGAGACCAGATATGTCACAGGCGGTGAGCATGGTTTTAAGATACATGCATGATCCAGGAGTGGGTCATTAGGACGCTGTGAGATGGATTTTGAGATACATTTGAGGTACGCTCAATGTTAGTTTGGTTTATGAGTGGGACATTATAGGTGGGCAGTTGTGTATTGGCTATGTTGATTCGGATTATGGTGGGGATTTGGACAAGCGCCGGACCACGACGGGGTATGTGTTCACTTTGACCCGTATGCCTGTGTGTTGGAGATGCACCTTACAATCTATGGTGGCTTTGTCTATGATGGAGGCAGAGTATATGACTGTTACGGAGGCTGTGAAGGTGGTTATTTAGCTTCGAGGACTTTTGGAGGAACTTGGTATATCGTAGCGATCCATCACTATTCATTGTGATAGCATGAGTGCTATCAATTTGGCAAAGAATCAGGTTTTTCATGCGAGGACGAAGCACATTGATGTTCGTTATCACTTTGTTTGAGATGTTCTTGAAGATGGCTATGTAGAGATTGTGAAAGTCCACACGAAGGATAATCGGTGGATATGCTCACTAAGTTGGTTCCAAGCAACAAGTTTGATCATGTCGAAACTTATTGCACATTCGTGATTGTTAAGGTCGTTGGCGGCCATTTGGGTGAACTACATGAAGCCTGATTCCTTGGCAAGAGAATACGTAGGCAGTCATTTTTATGATGCAGCCGATTTGGTGAGTAGATACTGACGTCTGGAGTTTGTTCCCATTCTCATTTGGGTCTCAACTTGTTGTGGATTGTGTCCATTGTCGTGAGTTGTTTCACTTCGTACTGGACACAACAAGTGAGACGTTTGGTTTTGGTTGGTGTCGACTCAGTTTTGAAAGAAACTTCACCGAGATGAAGAATTGTGAACGCGGAAGTCTTGTGGGGGGGCACACTCATCCCATCACGCGTTTTCAATTAGGAATCTAATCAAGAGACGTATTTTATGCATGAGGGCCACACCAAATCTTCACGAACGCGAGATCAGCCGAAGCCTATAAATATCCTATTTTCTTTTAGGATTCGGTGGAAAAAAGGCAGGGTGGCATGCAGGTGCAAGGAGAAAAGTCGGCTGAAGGTGATTTTTCGGCTGAAGAAGAGAAATTCGCAAACGAATTTCAGCGGGATTTTGAGCAGCCCTTTTTGAGGGTTTTGATCATCCATTGGTGGAGAATTTTGTGTGAGATTTGAGAGTTTGTTTGAGGGTTTAAATTGTATGATTGTAAACCTTATTTGTATTCTCTCTCTCTAATAGTAGACCCCCCTCCTTGCCCCGTGGACGTAGGCTATTTACCGAACCACGTAAAATTAGTTTGTCTCGCTGTTTGTGTGATTTGTAATAGCTTATTTAGGTTCCCTCGACAGGTCAGTCCTAGAACTGATGAGAGGAAGAGCTGATATCCTACTTTGTTGAGATATTTTGTATTTGATTCTTGTTTCTTTTGTAAAATAGGAATTCCTATTGTGATCTTATTCTCTTGTTGTGCTGTCAAAATTTTCGCTACGCACAACACTCCCAATACAGTAAACGTTCTCTTTGGTTCAGAAATCAACCCTTCAGAGTTCAGAATTTGTTCGACCAGCTAAGGCATTCCAACAAGCTGCTGTGAACGTGGGGGCCAGGAGCACGTGGTTTCAAAGCCATGCACAAGTAAACACGTGAAGGGCAAATCCAAAGCCGCGTGAAGGGAACTCGTGAACGAAGGCCCACCCGAGATTTCTTCAATCGTGCTTATAAATGCATGCCGAAAAAATCACCTAGGGTTGTGCGAAGTGAGGGGGTGCAAGTGCCAAAAGAATAATTGGCAGGCGGCGATGCAGGAATAGGAGCGGCTGCAGGGTGTGTTAGCAAGCAACAGAGGGGTTTTGTGCATTGATGCTGTGCTTGGAGGAAAACTGTAGAGGAGAAAAATCCTATTTTGTACATTCCTTTAAGAGAGTTTTTGTGTGAGAGATCTGGGAGTTGTGAGAGGGTTTAGATTGTGAGATTATAAACCCTAGTTGTATCTCTCCCTCTAATAGTAGATCTCGGGCGCCCCCGCCCCCCCCCCCCCCTGTGGACGTAGGCAATTTGTCGAACCACGTAAAATTGGTTTGTTTGTGTTTGTGATCATTGTAATAATTTTTAGAATCCCTCGACAAGTCAGTCCTAGAACTGATGAGAGGAAGAGCCGATATCTCACTTTGTTGAGATATTCGCTTCAGATTCTTGTTTCCTTGGTGATACGGGAATTCTTATTGAGATCTTCCTCTCTTATTGTGTACCAAAAACTCTGCCGAAATTTTCGCTGCGTACAACAGCTGCTGGGTCCAATCTTCTCCATTACTTTTTTGTTCCATTTCTAATGCCCAGAATTCAAAATAGAAATTTGTAACTGACTGCTTGATTTAGGTTCGTCTTAAGTTCAGTCCATTTTGGTTAAATTGGGATTTGTCAAAGTTTATAAATTTGGAGGTCTTTCGCTGACGGTAAAGATCTCCATCTGACTCCAAGAACGTTTTAGCTATTTGGGGAATATATTAATTCATCTTTTCAATGTACGAACTTTATTTATCACATCGAATGTTATGGATGAAAAGTCATGAAAAGCTTATTACTTATTATTTATCGAATGTTACGAACTTTATTTCCCATCGCCCCCTATGTGAATGGTTGTCACTTTTCAACCAAGAAACGGTTAACAACATTCCTTCTGATTATCACTTGTCATAAGGTTCCTTGTTTATACCTGCACGATGAAAACTAAGGACGGTTAATGGCTCACACTTTGAGGTTTCTCAATCCCGATGCAAAATCATGACAAAAATGCAAGGAAGTGGATACAGTTCGTTTATAGAACTTTTTGAGAAAACATAATTGCCTGATTGTTCTCAGGCGCAATGTATAGGTTACTTCTATCTTACACCAGTTCAATCTCTGTAAATGTTTTATGTGATCTTGATATATATTATTACTTACTAGTATATAACGCACCGACTTAAACATTTGGTAAAATGGCGTTGTGACACAGTATTATAAAGCAATCAGATTTCAAATGGTCATGTTTCAAATATCATCATTAATGTAGATTTAAAAAAGCCTTTTCAATCGAGTCCAAGCTGAAGGTCTTTCCAAGTGGCCCACTGTGAGATGTAAACGGTAACCTTATTCAGAATGTATGCATTAAAAACTAGTCGAACATATTGCTTTGAACATATAGTTAAATATTAGCCGAACATATTGCATGTGTTTTGAGTTTTCACTATATGTGAAACATCAGTGGATATATTTTCACAAATGTTCAGTGTCATTGCCAAAGCAATAGGAGTATTTCAATCCATACTCTGTGATAGTTATTATTCACTAATTATTTACCATGTCCTTAACTCAAATTATTCCGGCCATTAAACATACACCGCATGTTAACTTTTGAAACTATTTCTGTGGCTATAAACTTATTCTTGCGAAACTATTTCTTTAATTTTTTTCATTATAGCAAAAAAACATAATCCGTTTAGAAGGAAAGTCCTTACTAGTATCTTTAAAGATCTCAAAGGGATATCTTCTTATAATATGATGTTTCACATATCCAGTGGTCTTTAAGTCTTGAGGCTCATAATGTAGACATCAAATAAGAGATGATCTAATCTTTGACAGGGACCTGAGTTGTAATAAATTAACTGGCCAGGTACCAAGCTCATTCCAAAATCTCAAATCATTGCAGTTTCTATAAGTTATATTCGCCACATCATTAATTTTATGCTGTTTTACTTAACATATCAAGGTGTATACATGTTGGTGGACTTTCTGTTAGGCTTCTGTGAGTTTTTATTTGAAAGCTTGGATATTATGCTGTTTCTCCTAAGCAATTCTATATTCCTCTCTAAGCGTCACGAGCCCGTCTACTTGGAACAACCTTTACATTGAGGATCTGTTCGGTTATTTCCTAAAAATCAAGAAATAGAAATAGAAAAGGTGAAAATCTCAAAAAGTACTATTTCTTCCTTTTCCATCCCTAAAACTTACCCACAACATCTAATAAAATATTATTTTCATCCAACAACTCATCCACATCATCTAATAAAATATTATTTTTAACTAACCACTCATCCATCACATCTAATAAAATATTATTTTCATCTAACAACTCATACATCACATCTAATAAAATATTATTTTTATCCAAACATTACTCAACTCATCTCTTCTCATCATTTCAAATCACTCATATCATCCAATAAAATATTATAACAATTCACCTCATCTCATTAACATTTCATTTCTTTGTTTTCATCCTAAAAAGTTGTGAAAACACTTTTCTTAAGTGTGGGTCACACCACCCAATAATACAATGACAACTCATCTCATCTCATCTCATTTCTTATTTTTAATAATGAACCAAACAAAAAAAAACAACAAACTACAGGAAATATGTTTCTTATAATTCATTTCCTTATTTTTTTCGCCAACCAAACAACATCAAAACTAGTTTTCTTAAAAAATCACTCACATCATCCAATAATAATGTGACAACTCATCTCATCTCATCTTCATTTCTTTGATTTCCTTCTTTTTTTAGCCAACCAAACAATTCAAAAACTTATTTTTCTAAGAAATAGGTTTCATTTTCTTTGATTTCCCTCTTTTTTTAGGCAAACGAACAGACCCTGAGTGTAAATGTGCGGTATCTTATATTTCTTTTCTCATACTCTTACTCATTACCAATTTTATATATTATTTATCTGATAACTACAATGCGGTATCTTATATGGTCTGTTTGCATAGTTTAGTGATTCCGATTACTCGGAAGCTCCAATCGGAACGTCCTGTGTCATCTTCTCTTTAGCCTTTAATTGATTTGAAAACAAACTTTTAAAGCTTCTCCTTTGAAATCCCTAGAGAACGAACCTTCATGATGAACAGTTCAACGTGGAGCAGTTGATTCCCCTTATCCCATATAGCATAATTTGATAAAACATAACTATGCCTGTACAAACACAGTCATTGCTTCGGAGTAATAATATCAAACTGACAGGTCCTGTTGGGGATGCACAATCCCC
Source organism: Asparagus kiusianus (assembly GCA_022839385.1). Classification (NCBI taxonomy): domain Eukaryota; kingdom Viridiplantae; phylum Streptophyta; class Magnoliopsida; order Asparagales; family Asparagaceae; genus Asparagus; species Asparagus kiusianus. The sequence goes on from BQKN01067411.1 coordinate 1,105,294, forward strand.
CTGATGCGATTTGGAAATAGAGATTTAGGAGAGAAGAGAGAAAATCAAACAATCTCAAAAACACAAGATTTACGTGGTTCGCTTCTCAATGTGAGAAACTACGTCCACGGCCGCCGCAGGAGAAAAATTCACTACTTTTCCATCACTTTACATCATGCCCTAATCAACCCTTTTATAGACTTAAGGGTTTAACAAGTAAAAAAGGAAATAGAACAAAACAGGTTAAATTCCGAATCTGGGCCAAAACCCGACTCCGATCGACCGCAGCACCACGTGCGGTCGACCGCGACAAATCCCAATCCTGATCGAAGTCTCTGGACTTTGGGCGGTCGACCGCAGAGCCACGTGCGGTCGACCGCGATGCTGCCTGCAATCTGCCTGGCTCTCTGGACTTTTGCCGGTCGACCGCAGCGACACGCTCGGTCGACCGCGACGAAGGCAAAACTCTGAATAGCTCTCTGGACTTTGAGCGGTCGACCGCAGCGCCACAGGCGGTCGACCGCGATGCTCTTCCAGCCTGTGCACCCAGTCTGTGCACGTCGCCGGTCGACCGCCGTGCTATGGCCGGTCGATCGCGATACTGCCAAATCACCTCTTCGTCGTTTTGCTTGAACTTCTTCGTCATCGATCATGTTCCTCCTGTTCTAACTTTGTTCCTCCTCTCTTCTGAAGTATAGGGCATGCCTGATAGTTAGGCTTCACATATCCTAACAATCTCCCACTTGGAGACTAACTATCAAGCTCTTTCAGCTCTCTCTGCGGCGACGGCCTCCTATCATCAAGTGCTGAGGCCAACTGAAGTTGAACACAACTTCAGTTTCTCTGTGGTGACAACCTTGGTAAGCATATCGGCTGGGTTCTTGCTTCCTTGAATCTTCACAAGTTCCAACATGTCCTCGTCCAACGCTGATCTTATGAAGTGGTAGCGGACCTGTATGTGTTTGGTCCTTGCATGAAAAGCGGGATTCTTTGCCAAATGAATTGCGCTCTGGCTATCACAATATAAGACACTCTTCTCACTCTTCTGTCCCAGCTCCTCCAAGAAACCCTGCAACCATATCATCTCCTTGCTTGCCTCTGTCACAGCAACATATTCAGCCTCTGTCATTGATAAAGCAACGATCTTCTGCAACTGAGAAACCCAACTAATACCTGTAGAGCCCAAAGTGAATATATATCCTGTAGTGCTCCTTCTCTGGTCTATCTCACCAGCATAGTCTGCATCAACAAAACCCTGCAGGACTAACTTGCCTCTTCTGAAGCATAAGCAATCTTCTATAGTACCTCGCAAGTATCTCAGAATCCACTTTACTGCTTCCCAGTGCTGCTCTCCTGGATCTGACATAAATCTGCTCACAGCTCCCACTGCATGGGCAATGTCAGGTCTCGTGCATACCATGGCGTACATAAGGCTTCCGATGGCTGAAGCATAAGGAACCTTAGCCATGTAATCTTTCTCTTCATCAGTCTCGGGGCACTGCTCCTTAGTCAATCTGAAATGACTAGCTAACGGTGTGCTAACGGCCTTAGCACCACTCATCCCGAATCTCTCAAGCACCCGCCTAATATACTCGGCCTGAGATAGTCGTAGAGTGCCTAACAGCTTGTCTCTGCTGATCTTCATTCCCAATATCTGCTTCGCTGCGCCTAGATCCTTCATGTCGAACTCACTCGACAGCTGCTTCTTCAGCTTCTTGATCTCTCTCATGTCTGAACCGGCCACAAGCATGTCGTCGACATATAGAAGCAGGATGATGTAACTCTTGTCAAACTCTTTGACAAAACAGCAATGGTCGGCATTGCACCTGGAGTAGCCGTTCCTGTGCATGAATCCATCGAACTTTTTGTACCATTGCCTTGGAGCTTGTTTTAGGCCGTACAAGCTCTTCTTTAATCTGCATACCATCTTCTCTTTTCCCTTCTGAGTAAACCCCTCTGGCTGCTGCATGTATATCTCTTCCTCTAGATCACCGTGGAGGAAAGCTGTCTTTACATCTAGTTGCTCGAGATGTAGGTCTTCAGCTGCAACAATACTCAGGACTGTTCTGATGGTAGTTAGTTTGACTACTGGAGAGAAGATCTCTGTGTAATCAACTCCTTCTCTCTGCTGAAATCCTTTAACTACCAATCTGGCCTTGTATCTCTTGGAACCATCATGTTCCTCTTTGATTCTGTACACCCACTTATTGCTCAAGGCCTTTTTTCCCGTTGGTAACTTCGCAAGTTCCCATGTCTTGTTGGTATCTAAGGATTTTATTTCGTCTTTCATGGCGAGCTCCCACTTGCTCGCATCATCCACTCGAAGGGCCTCATCATAACTTTCTGGCTCTCCACCGTCACTCAAAAGTAGGTAGTTGAGATGAGCTCTTGGCTGTAGTGATGGATACTTAGGATTGGGCTTGGGGACTCTAGCTGACCGCCTCAACTCTCTAACGGGAGAAACAGGCTCTCCATCTTCATCTGCCCCCTCTGAAGTGGTCCCATCCATCATCTCTTCTTCTTCATCAGAACTAGCTTCGGGATTGCCTCCACCTGAGGCATCATCTGACTCGAAATATGTGGGATCACTCTGCATCGAGCTAGTGGGCTGAACTACATCACGGTCTTTGTAGAGGACTGATTCGTTAAAGACCACATCCCTGCTTCTGATGATTTTCTTGTTCTGCTCATCCCAGAACTTGTAGCCAAACTCATCGCCGCCATAGCCAACAAAGAAACATTTTAAGGACTTAGGATCGAGTTTGCTTCTAACATGATCACTCAGATGTACATATGAAACACATCCAAATACTCTCAGTTGAGAAAGGTTTATCTGCTTTTCACTCCACACTTCTTCAGGTATTTTGTGCTCCAAAGGCACTGATGGTCCCCGGTTGATCAAGTAGGCAGCGGTGTTGACTGCCTCTGCCCAGAATTGCTTCGGAAAACCTGCTTGTAACCGCATACTTCTGGCTCTCTCAGTCAATGTTCTGTTCATGCGTTCTGCTACGCCATTCTGCTGGGGTGTACCTGGCACTGTCCTCTCTAATCTAATGCCACTTTCATAACAGAACTTCTTGAACTCTGAGTCTTCATACTCGCCGCCGTTGTCAGAACGGAGCTTCTTGATCTTCAAACCGGTCTCGTTCTCAACCATAGCCTTCCATCGCTTGAAGACTTCAAACACTTCTGATTTGTGTTTCATGAAATAGACCCAAGTCTTCCTCGAGTGATCATCTATAAAGGTCACGAAATATAACCTTCCGCCGGTGGATGGAACTGAAGCTGGGCCCCACACATCTGTGTGAACTAACTCAAGCTTCTCCTCTTTAGGAGTTCTGCCAACCCTTTTGAAGCTTATTCTCTTTTGTTTCCCAAGAATACAGCTTTCACATAAGTCTATATCAGCCGATCTCAATCCTGGTAACTTCCCGTTCGATTGCATAACCTTTAGGCCTTTGCTACTCATGTGACCTAATCTCTGGTGCCACAAATTTGGGTCTTCACTGCCTTCAGCCACTGCAATGGAAACTCGTGCATCTATCATCGTGTAGAGAGATCCCGTCTTCGTACCACGGGCAACAACCATGGATCCCTTTGTAACCTTCCAGGTATCACATGCAAAGGTTGATACGTACCCCTCTTTCGCCAATTGTCCTATGGAAATCAGATTTTTCCTCAAGCTAGGAACATGTCTCACATCGCTCAGCTTCCATGTAGACCTATTGAGCTTGATTTGCACGACTCCTTTGCCAACGATATCACAAGGCTGATCATCACCAAGATAGACTTTACCTAGGTTTCCTGAAACGTAGTTCTCAAATAAATCTCTATTTGAGGTAGCATGAAACGAAGCTCCTGAATCCAGCACCCACGATTCAGTCTTGCTCTCCAACGAACAGATTAGGGCATCATCTGATTCCCCTGAGGCCACGTTCGCTTCAGTCTTGTTCTCCTTGTCCTTCTTGGGTTCTCGGCACTGATTTTCATAGTGGCCAAACTTGCCACAATTCCAGCAATCGATCTCCTTCTTACCCTTGCGGTTCCTGAACTTTGACCTTCCGTTTCTCGAGTTAGGTCTTCCACGGCTATTTCCTCTGTTTCTGTTTCTGTTTCTTCCTCTGCCCTCAAGATTCAACACCGACCCTGAATTAGAAATCCCTTCCTCTTGCCTTCTGATCTCCTCAGTCATAATCATGTCCACCACCTCTGAAAACTTCAGTTTTGATTTGCCACATGATCCGCTAATCGAGATAACGGTACCCTTCCAACTGTCGGGTAATTGACCAAGTATCAAGAGGGCTTGGATTTCATCATCAAACTGAATATTGACCGATTTTAATTGATCCGTGATCTCGTTAAACTCGTTCAGGTGTTCCTTGAATTTCTGGCTCTCGGACATCCTCAAATTAAACAACTTTTTAATGAGATGTACCTTATTCGCCGCAGAGGGCTGCTCATACATACTGGACAACGCCGCCATGAGATCCGCCGTCGTATTCTGATTCTTGATGTTGAACGCTACTGATTTAGACAAGGTCAACCTGATCGCTCCAAGGGCCTTTCGATCCAATAGCTTCCAATCCGTATCTTTCATATCCGCCGGCTTCTCTCCCAATGGTAGGTATAAATCCTTCTGATAGAGGTAGTCCTCCATCTGTATCTTCCAGAACCCGAAGTTTGTTCCATCAAACTTCTCAATCTTGGATGTTTCCTTCTCAGATCCCATTGTCTCAGACCTCAAATCGCTCGCGCCGAACCTGGTCGCTCTGATACTACTTGTTGGGGATGCACAATCCCCCTGATGCGATTTGGAAATAGAGATTTAGGAGAGAAGAGAGAAAATTAAACAATCTCAAACACACAAGATTTACGTGGTTCGCTTCTCAATGTGAGAAACTATGTCCACGGCCGCCGCAGGAGAAAAATTCACTACTTTTCCATCACTTTACATCATGCCCTAATCAACCCTTTTATAGACTTAAGGGTTTAACAAGTAAAAAAGAAAATAGAACAAAACAAGTTAAATTCCGAATCTGGGCCAAAACCCGACTCCAGTCGACCGCAGCACCACGTGCGGTCGACCGCGACAAATCCCAATCCTGATCGAAGTCTCTGGACTTTGGGCGGTCGACCGCAGAGCCACGTGCGGTCGACCGCGATGCTGCCTGCAATTTGCCTGGCTCTCTGGACTTTTGTCGGTCGACCGCAGCGACACGCTCGGTCGACCGCGACAAAGGCAAAACTCTGAATAGCTCTCTGGACTTTGAGCGGTCGACCGCAGCGCCACAGGCGGTCGACCGCGATGCTCTTCCAGCCTGTGCACCCAGTCTGTGCACGTCGCCGGTCGACCGCCGTGCCATGGCCGGTCGACCGCGATTCTGCCAAATCACCTCTTCGTCGTTTTGCTTGAACTTCTTCGTCATCGATCATGTTCCTCCTGTTCCAACTTTGTTCCTCCTCTCTTCTGAAGTATAGGGCATGCCTGATAGTTAGGCTTCACATATCCTAACAGGTCCTACTTTCAATGTTGCACGTAGTAGACAGTGGGCCTGTTCGTTTGCCTTAAAAAAATGGGAAATCAAAGAAATAGAAAACTATTTTTAAGAAAAATAGGTTTTTGAATTGTTTGGTTGGCTAAAAAAAAAGGAAATCAAAGAAATGGAGATGAGATGAGATGAGTTGTCACATTATTATTGGATGATGTGAGTGATTTTTTAAAAAAACTAGTTTTGATGTTGTTCAGTTGGCCAAAAAAATAAGGAAATGAATTATAAGAAACATATTTCTTGTAGTTTTGTTGTTTTCTTTTGTTTGGTTCATTCTAAAAACTAAGAAATAAAATGAGATGAGATGAGTTGTCATTGTATTATTGGGTGATGTGAAGAAAGATTAAGAAAAGTGTTTTCATAACTTTTTGGAATGAAAACAAAGAAATGAAATGTTAATGAGATGAGATGAATTGTTATAATATTTTATTCGATGATGTGAGTGATTTGAAATGATGAAAAGAGATGAGTTGAGTGATGTTTAGATGAAAATAATATTTTATTAGATGTGATGGATGAGTGGTTAGATGAAAATAATATTTTATTGGATGTGGTGGATGAGTGGTTAGATGAAAATAATATTTTATTAGATGATGTGGATGAGTTATTGGATAAAAATAATATTTTATTGGATGTTGTGGGTGAGTTTTAGGGATGGAAATGGAAGAAATGGATTATTTTGAAATTTCAACATTTTCCATTTCCATTTCTTGGTTTTAGGAAATAAACGAACAGGCCCTAAATAAAATGGAAAGGTGTTGGGTCTCTGTTTTCCCAGAAAATCCATCGCCTGCCCTGTCACTTTACGGATCTTTCAAATCTAATCCATGTATGTTTCTTCAATCTCCATTGACCTCAAAAGGGTGGAATGGACATTGTGACTGAGGAGTATGACATATAAAATGCATGATAAGAACAGGTGCAGAATGCAACTGTATTTATATCTGTTGCTATTATTATTACTACTACCATTATTATTTTTATATTCGGGAGGTGAGGTGAGGGTAAGATTGGATAATTGGGCCTTTTTCGCGATCTGGAGGTTCAAGTTTTGGTTATTCAGTATGGAAGTGCTCTTTTTAAAGTTGTAATTTTTTATTGCTCTTTTTAAAGTTTCTTTTATTTCAGTTTGCAAGGGGATTAGTCAGAAATTATTGTTTTGCAAGGGGTCTAGTGAGAAATCATTGTTTTCTTTGTATATGACTTGGGTATCTTGGAAACAATAACATAACAGGAGATCTGCCTCCAAATATTATTACTCCGAAACTCATTGCTTTGTAAGTTTAACTTCCTTTTTCCTCTTTTAGATTTTTATTTTTATTTTTCATGGACACATTTTGATTGACTGTCATATCATTTGGTGTTTTCCTATTTTATATTTATCCAAACCTTCAATATTTTTATGTGCTAGCCTGATTATTACTACATGAAATATCTTCCTCGCAATCAAGTCCAAGTCCATGTACTACATCCTTATATGATTTATTCCTAGCTAGTGTCGATCTTAACAGCTTTTCTTTGTCCTTGAGTACCTCCACTGTATACTGCAGCTCTTATGCACTCTCCACTTAAATGTGTTACATGAAAATTCTCTTTCTAGTAATAATTAATGTACGAAAATATATTAGTTTCATCAATAAGTTCTTGGTGAACAATGCTGCATGTCATTTGATCTGCTCCTGATGTTTATAAGTGAGAAAGATTAAGAGTTCTTGTGACAACTGCAATGATTTTAATAAGGCATTAATGGTCAGTGGGTCACTGACGCAGCGCGGAAGTAATAGCCTCGGAATCTACCAAGGAAAATCTTCGAATTCACGAAGAGCTTCGAATCCACGAATTAAATATTAAGGAAAAACGAAACTTTATTAATCAAAAGTTATGCCTCTAGGGCTTACAAGACTCTTCTTAAATAGAAAAAGAAACAAGACTCCTACAAGGACTCTAATTCCTATAAGGACTCTTAACTTACCAAAAATAGTAAAAATTCCTAAAACATTAAAACTCCTAGAAAGACTCCTTATGAATAGGAAAGTCCTCCGGTCAAATCTGAGATCAAATCGGATTTGTTTCCTAAACAAAACAGACTCCTAAATTATTACTAAAAATAGTAAAAAACGGACAAAACTGCAAATATATCTCAAACCGTAAGGAATTTGGCGAAACTAAGAAAGCAAACCGAACCCGATGGGGTCGGTTTGGATGCATCCGTCTCGTCGAGATAGTCGATTTTCATATATAATTCGTCCAATTCCGACGTACGGTTTGAAAGTTACGACCGTTTCTTCGAAACAAGTTACTTCCTTCGACCAAGCCCGCATTTGGGTTTACGACGGTCTCACTTTGACATAAACATGTTTGATGTGTGTTCTACATTAGTCACACATCTTCGCGGCAAAGGACTTATAAACGAGTAATTCCATACTGATCACAGGGTGTAAATGTAGATATTACTACAGATATTTCATATGCTTTGTTGAGGTTTCTTTCTAACTTCTCCCTTTCACGTGTTCGCTCCGCAACAAATCACTTGAAATTCATTGGATTACTCGGACTGATTTTTTTTTTTTTTTCTTTTAGTACTCCTACGCATATTGCTTGTGGTTAGGGGTGTCCATCCGGGCCGGCCCGGCCCGGCCCGGCCCGGAAATCCGGGCCCGGGCCGGGCAAAACCGGAGCCCGGACCCAGACCCGGGTACCCCGGGCCGGGTCCGGGCCCGGGCCCGGGCCCAACCGGGCCGGGCTCCGGGTCGGCCCGGATTTTTTTCAATTTTTTTCTTTTCTTTTTTTTTTATAAAAAATACTAAAATTTAGTTTAAATTTATTATATTTTATATAATTATGTATTAGTATATACTTATAAATTATTATGTAACTATATATTATATATACATATATTATATATATTTTATATACATATATTATATGTAAATATATTGTATACATATATACTAAGAGGGAGTATACATATATAAGAGAGTACACTTATATATACATATATACTAAGAGAGAGAGTAAATATATACACACACATATATTATACATATATACGAGCGTGTATACTTATATATACTTATATAAGAGAGACTATACATATATAAGAGAGAGTATACTTATATATACATATATACTAAGAGAGAGAGTATACACACACATATTATACATATATAAGAGAAAGTATACTTATATATACATATATACTAAGAGAGAGAGTATATATATATACACATACATATATTATACATATATAAGAGAGTGTATACTATATATACTTATATAAGAGAGAGTATACATATATAAGAGAGAGTATACTTATATATACATCATAATACATGTATAGTATAAGAAAGAGTATATATATACATAAATACATACATTATACATATATAAGAGAGAGTATATATACACACATATTATACATATATAGAAATATATTATATATATACATATATTATATATATACATATATAACACATATTAAAAACTAAAAAAAATAAAAAAAA
>BQKN01067411.1:1124324-1147372 GCA_022839385.1 Asparagus kiusianus
TCGGATCAATCCGACCCGCACAAGTGCAGGTCGGATCTGATCCGACCTGCACAAGTGCAGGTCGGATCTGATCCGACCTGCGCAAGCGCAGGTCGGACTGATCCGACCCGCAGCGCGCAGTCCAGAACCTGAAACGTGTTTTGACTATTTCAAAGCTATTTTCATAGGATTTATCTGTTCCAGGGGTTCCTAACTGACTTGATATCATCCCCAAACGTGGTTAGGCTGTTGTTAACTGAAGATAGAGCCAAATCACTTGTTCTCATCCAAAATAACCACATCCGGGGCCTATAAATACGAGCCAAAGGCCTCCATTTTCGAGGGCGGAGTTATTATCAAGACGTGGAGGTGCTGCTGGATTAAGGAGTCAAGGAGCATGAATTTCAGCGAAGGCAAATCAAATCCCGGCGAACTTCGGCATAAAGAAGGAGCTATTCGAAGGATCTGAACCCCGTCCGTCCTCCCCTTGAGATTAGGCTTGGTCTTAATCTCGAGAAGAGCCCTGATCTCGCTTGGTCGATTTCAGCGCTTCAAATCAAACCTTCCCCCGGTGAAGGCGAAGCTCTGCCGAATTTTTCATCAACCGGATCCAGATCTAAGGTGGTCCACGGATAAACCCCGGCACAGGCAAAGACACTCACGCAAGCAGAAGACCGATAAACGATCTCCCTGCGTTTGTTTGATAAAGTTGTAAACTTGTTTTATTTTCATTGTGTAAGGAGATCTTATAAAAAGATCAACTTTATATTTTATTCGAGTTTATTGTAACGGCTAAAGTTGTAATAGATTCGATAGCAATGAAAACAGCAACTTTTGACGCAAACAAACCCAAGAAAGTATTTCGGCTTGCCCATATCCTTAGTCACATAGTGGTTCTTCAGACACTCTTTGGTTTCTGCCAGGCTAGCTATATCACTCCTAGTTAGTAAGATATCATCGACATATACAACTACGATCACTAATCCAGAATTAGTATGACAAATGAAAGTATCTTACTGAACTTGTCATACCATGCCCTTGGACTCTGTTTGAGCCCATAAATCGCCTTTTTTAGCCATGCCTATTATACCCCCCCCTAAGCAACATATACTTGAGGTTGTTCCATATAAATCTCCTCCAGATGATTACCATATAGAAAGACATTACTAACATCCTATTGGAAACCATACAAAAAGGTATTCTTGACATCCAGTTGGAACATAGGCCATTCTATATTAACAGCAATAAAGAATAAGATATGGTAGAATTCAGCCGAGCAATAGGAGAGAAGGTCTCAAAGTAATCCACTCTATGTGTCTATGTATAGCCTTTTGCAACTCGCCTAGCTTGATATCTATCAACAGAACCATCCAGCCGATACTTTAAAGCATTGTTTTAAAAAGTCTCTGCCTAGTCCACCTAGGCATATGCCTAGGCCTAAGCGGTACCTAGGCAGCCTAACTAGCGCCTAATACATGTGGTACCTTGGCTACCCACCTAAATTTTAGGAGTGTTTAGGGAAGCATTATCTGCTTACGTGGACTGCACTCTTTAGATCTTAATCGTGATTTTTTATGTTGCAGAATCTATGCCCTCCAACCTCCTTCAAACTCCTTTAACCTCCAAATATGAACACCTCCACTACCTCCTTCGACTTTCAGCAAAACCTCCCCGACCACCACTTAAATAAAGTAAATAATTCACCTAGACACCAGTCCATCACCTAGGCTTTCTAAAAGAAAACCTCATAGGCTCTAGGTGTTGGGTGTAACGTCCAGACCTCCTAGCGCTTTCTATAATCTCCTAGCGCTTTCTACAATCTCCTAGCGCTTTCTATAACCTTGTTAGCTATTTTTTTACTATTTAGTATTTAAGTACTCATGGTTTATTGTGGATCTAAAATTTTTATCTTTTTTGTAAATTTATATGAATTTAATATATATGTTTATCAATTATTATATTAAATAATTTAAAAAATAGCCAAACGCCTAGGCGTCTAGGTATATGGTACTGGCTCAAACGCCTAATCCGTCTAACGCCTTCTGTAACATTGCTTTAAAGTATAAATCTAGCAACAAATAAGTCTATCAACCCCCTCAAGAGTAAGGACTAAATCCCAAGTCCTTCTAGAAACAAGGGCATCCATCTCATCCATAGCATACTTCTAAGTAGGAATTAATGTTGCCTCCTTATAAGACCTGAGTGGGTATGGATACATAAGACAATGACAAAACAAACTGAAGAAAGGATGGGGTTGTAGGCAAATAAAATTACATTTATCCCTAACAAATAAATGTGGAAGTTCGCATACATGACTAGACTTTGCCTGCATGTTTAAGTTCACGTGAACATGACCTAGTCTACTTGTCGCCTGAACAACTAAGTGTACACCAAGTCAAGTTCGCCTGAATAACTTGACTTCGCCTACACGTGTTAAGCTCGCCTACAAGAGGTTCGCCTATAGAAGCTAAGCTCGCCTAAATGCTTGGTTCGCTAACCTCACCTGCAAGCTCGCCTATGAAGCTCGCCTATAAGAGACTCGCCTAAATGCTTGATTCGTTAACCTTGCCTGTAAGCTTCCCTATGAAGCTCGCCTACAAGCTCACCTAAATGGCTTGATCGAGTCAGCTCGAATTGTGGGAGTGGTTACGCCCACTTTCCACGTTCTAAGGAGGTGGTTACGGTCATTCTTCTCTATAAAAAGCCATGAACGGCTACAGAGAAGGAGATTGGGCTTCTTGACATATTAAGCGCACCGAATTTTTTGCATCTTGTGCATTCGACCTTCGAATCTAAGCTCAAGTTTTTGAACTTATTCGACCAAGCTTCTACCATGCACTGAAGTTTGTTCGCGACCTTGTTCGAATCGTCAATGGGAAGCAAACTCGACACGAGCATTGAGAGAAGCATCCTATCGCCCCAAAGAACTCACGTTAAACAAGGAGAGATCAAACTAATTCTCTCTGTTTTTGTATAAAAGTGATTTTCAATTTGTAACAAACAATTCAATTAATACAAATTTGAAGTCAATTTTTACGACCTACAGAAGATGGTGACCACGGTAGGAGAGACCATTCTTTTAGATGAGATGGTGGTAGCACAATTTGATGAGGTTACTATAGGGAAGATCATTGAGTCCCTCGTCATAGAGTTCGATCAAGCTAAGTATGAAGAGTACTTATCGTCGGCTTCTTCTGGCGGCAAGATGTCATGTAAATATCACAAAGTGATGCGTGTGACCCAGCCCTAACAAACCAAGGCTACTATGCCTGAAAGCAATACTCGAGCAAGCATTGGGGGTTTCACCCCTCCCAAGGCGGTTGAGATTGACCAAAAGTCCAAGAATGCTAACCAAGGAGTTGCTCGATTAGTTGTCAAGCAATCTGCACAAACTCCTATTTCTGATGAGACCACGATTCGTGTTGGCGCAGATCACACCTTCACCGTCGATATGAACACTCCTCTCTTAAAGAGGGCCAAGCAAAGGCGACAACAAGCCCACGCTCTCCACGAGGCACGTGCCCTGATCTTCTATGATGGCCTAAATTACTATTCAGGCCTAAAAAATAATGCTAAGAACAAACACGAAGTTCCCAGTTCTGGCGAACTACAACATAAAGTTCCCAATTCTGGTGAGCTACGCAGATCTGGCAAACTACACAAATCTGGTGAAGTAAGAAGATCAGGCGAACTTTGTATTGTTGGCGAAGGTCACCAATCAGGCGAACCTTCCCAATCTGGCGAACTTAAATCAGCTGGAAAACTTCACCAGGCTCGCCTGATGGCCCAACCTTACTCGCAAGCAGATCATCGCCAGAAAGATAAAGCGACAGTTTGCCACACAGGCAAACCTCGCTTGAAAGAACAAAAGGCTGAACCTCGCCAATAGATGCAAGTTCGCCTGACAAGCAAACCTCGCGAGACTAGGAAGCCTCGCCTGTCAAGGCAAGCTCGCCGGATTTCGACACTTGGTGATTGTTCCAAGTGTTCTTCCAAGTGTTCTTTTGAACCTTCTTTGCATAAGCACTTAGCTGATCCTTCTAATGCTGGGGGTTGTCACCATCAACCTATAGGAGATCTTAGAGAGCACTTGACTCACAAACGCATTATTCACAATGTCACTCCTTAGTGCCACTGCAAGAGGCTTATTACGGCAGTACTTGCTAACTGCCGATGTGCTGAAATGTCGAAACCATCGGTGTTCGAGAAGCTCTCTCAGCGACCAGTAAAGACAATACCTCCTCGCCAAAGATGCAATCATCAAAGGAAATGAGTTTCTGATGACTTGGATCTCCTAGCTGTAACTGTCAACGTGACAGGGAAGTCCAAGGTAAGAAACTCAGACTCTTCTGACACTAAATTTTCACTGGGACTAAAAGCCATCTCTATTGAATGTGAAGGTGTTTACTAGCATACCCGGGCTAAAAAGGGGTTGTTATACCACTTGATTATAGGAGAATAGCATCTATTTCTGATGACGACAAGGATGATTGCTCGGCAGTAGCAACATCTCAGGCGTCAAGCTCAATCCAGGGCGAGCTTGCAAGAGTGCATATGGCTGAAGTCCCTGATGAAGTGGCCAGAAGATTGGAAGAGCAACAAGCTGTGATTTCCATGCAGCAAGCGACAATCAACACTATGAAAGAGATGCTTGAAAAGCTTCTAGAAAAGAAGAAGAAGAAGAAGAAGAGGACCTTGCGGGCTCCCCCGAAGTCCTCCATAAAGAATAAAGAGCGGGAACCTACTCCCCCTCAAATGACAGAATGGGAAGGTAACCCCAGGTCATCCTCTAATTTTTCATCCGAGGCCTCGGAAGGGACGTCACATTCTGGCAACAACCCCTGAGACAAGAGGCTCAACGAGTTCTAAAGCTAGTTCGACGCCTTGAAGCTCCAGAAGAATATGAACAAGGTAGGGGTGATCAGGCCATATCCGATCGAATAGGATACGGTTCCTTATCCGGCAAAGTTCAAGCCCATGAGCCTAGTTCAGTTTGATAGCAAGGGATCTCCCTCACAACACATTAACTATTTCCTAGCTCAAACAGGATTTCTCATGGAAATGATCCCATCCTCACTCGGCTATTCATCGGAACCCTAAAGGGGGTGGCCTTCGAATGGTTCCGCAAGTTGGAACTAGGTTCCATCAAATCATGGGATGACATGGAGAAGCTATTCCTGGCCTATTTCTTTGATGATGACACGAAAGTGTTAATGTCCACTCTGCTAGCTGAAAAGCAGAGAAAAGGGGAGTCAATCAATAACTTCGTGAAGAGATTCAGAAACTAGTCGCTACATTATCGTGATCAGGTCTCTGAAAGCATGTTGATCGAGATGTGTCGAAACAACCTCTCAATCCATATTTTGTCCAAGGTTGGCGTGGTGGAAACTCGAACTTGAAAGGAGCTTGTTCACCAAGGTGAGCAAGTCGAAAATATGCTCAAAAGGTTGGAAGCTGAAGAACCTCAAACTAAAAGAGGAGCTCCAGAGAAAAGTTCATCCAGAAATCCCTCTCGATCGAAGGGTAAGGAGACCATGGCTATCGAGACTACTCCAGCCTCCAAGTCGACCCAGAAGCAAAAACCTACCTCTTCTGAACCATGCTCTCAAAAGCAGTATGACTTTCGAGAAGATCAAGTTGTTTCTATCCTCAATACCCTGATCAGGAGAAATAAAATAAAGCTACCAGAGGTGAGATGGTCGGAGGATCTGAACAAGACGGATGATCCTAACTACTGTGTGTACCACAGGATGGTTCATCATCCCACTTCTAAATGTTACGTCCTCAAAGACAAGATTCAGGCCCTTTATGAAGCAAGAGTCTTGAAGAAGGAAACAACACAGAAGAAAGTAACTACAAATATAGTCACTCTAAAATTCAGGACAGATCTCCCAGAAGTCCATGAGTTAGCAGGAGTCGTACCCATACCTAAGGTGGAATTAAGGATCATCAACACTGATCCTCACAATCAGCGGGAGAAAGGCTTGGTACTGCAGACCTTGCCATCAGGACGATATGGGTCCATCCTGACCTCCTCAACGATGAACAGTGGACTTATAAGCCCTCAAGGAAGCCCAAAGGAAAGGCAAAGTTCTACAACATCATGTCTACAATTTCGAACGATGACAAAGTTGAAGCAACCGCCCTCACCGATTCCGACGACGAGATAGCTGTACTCGCTACCAGGGCAGGGAAGGACTTTGGTAAGTACTACCCTCCAATGATAGAAAACCTAGGGAAGATACCAGCAGTTTAGCCAGTGCTCGAAAGGCCTAAGAAGAAAGAGCTACATCACAACAAAGAACTGATGAACGAGACTCCTGCTAGCTCAAGCGGCCAACCCTTTCAGTTCAATGTGCTCGCATAGCTGGCCAATATTCTAGCTATGATCACTTTGTATGAACTCTTGCAACTATCCAGATCCACTTGAGAAGCGAGAGGCATTAGCCAATGCTGATGCTTTCGTAGTCCACGTGTCATCGGCGCCTGAAGAGGAAGAGAAAAAAGGGTGCTCACGGTGCTGCTTGGCATCCAAACAACAAGTGCCTTGTATAACTTTTACTCCTAATGACATGCTCATCAAGACTATGAAGCATGACCGGCCATTGCATTTCACCGGATACATCGGCTCTGGTCGAGTTGATAGAATCCAAGTGGATCCAGGCTCTACCCTGAGCATTGTTCCCTTGAAGCTCATTCAACACTTGGGGGTACCTCGGAGGCGTTTGTCTGCCACAAGTACCACCACCTTCGGCTTCAACGCCACTAGAACCCGTCCATTGGGTAAAATTTGCCTCAAGTGCCAATTGGGAGACATGAAGACTAGAGTGACCTGTTATGTAATCGATGCGGAACCCTCTTACAACATGATATTAGGACGGCTATGGATCCATGCCAACCTGATCGTCCCATCCACACTACATCAGTGCATGAAATATGTGGACGATTACGGTCAAGTGAACCCGACTATGATGAGGGTCTTATCTTGAATGATGCTGAACCCATTGTAATCAACTGGGGCCTCAATGTAGTCAACGCTGATGAAGCGGGCGAATTTATCCTAAATAAAGATTTCAACTTTACTTACTTGTCGTCTGTTGAGTCAGAGTCCAATACTGACCAGTCTAGTGATCTACTTTTAGGGTTGTATACTAACTCTTCTTTAAACTTGCCTGTACATTCATCATTTGCAATAGGTAAACAAACGATCGATTCCTTACGAGCCTACTTTATGGTATCAGTCCAAGGTAGTGATTAGAAAGATATTATCTTTACGAGGGTAGATCAGCCTTTGTGTACACTTTAGGATGATTCACGAGACGAGCCTGGTCCCCAATTCTCACATTATGAACAAAAGACCTTACGTATGATGGAGAATATAGGTTATGAATTCTCCCGCAGTGAGGGTTTGAATTTCGGTAAAGGATGAAGAACACCTATACGATCCTTTGTTCCCAAAGGAAGACCTGACGATTACTATCATAAAACCAGAAGAGGCCTACTATACATCTCCCCTTCTTTAGAACTATGTTGTGATTCTGACAGAGGATCTGAAGAAGTTTGTTCCGGTGACTCGTCATCAGCATCCTCGATGTGGGACTCAGATGTTAGCGTAGAGACTATATTCAAGAATCTCATGGTCAATATGGCTACATTTGACCCCATAGAAAGCAGAAAGGATGAATAAATTTTGCTCTATGATGAAGCTTGGGACCAACATGTGAGTGCCCAATGGAGAGGTCGATTTGAACAACGCGAACCTCCCACAGAGGATAAAGTATTGCAAATAAATATGGGGGACGAAGCTAACCCCAAACCCATATTTATAAGTGATAATTTACCTCCCCGGGAGAAAGAAGACCTTATATCCCTCATCCGGAAGTATATTGAAGTTTTTGACTAGAACTATGAGGATATGCCTGGCTTGGAACCACTAGTGGCTATGCATCGCCTCAATATCAAACCGGGTGCTAAACCAATCAAACAACAATAAAGACGGTTTTGTCTATAAATCATAGAGGCGATCGAAGCTGAAGTGAAGAAGCTGATCGATTAGGCTTCATCAAATAGGAACAACACCTAGATTGGGTGGCTAACATTGTTCCAGTCCTAAAGAAGAATGGAAAGATCCGTATCTGTATCAACTTCAGGGATCTCAATGCTGCATGTTCGAAAGACGAATTTCCTCAACCCATCATGATGTCATCATTGATAATACATGTAGGTTTGAGAGAATGTCCTTTATGGATGGTTTTTAGGGTATAATCAAATCAAAATGTACCCCAAAGATGAGAAACATACCTCGTTCAAGACTCCGTTAGGAATATATTGCTACACAGTAATGCCTTTCGGACTCAAGAATGCAAGCACGACTTACCAACGGAAAATAGTGAAAATGAATCCTACCAACTAAAAATAGTGGAATGCTACGTAGATGACTTGGTTGTGAAGAGTCACAGCAAAGACGATCATCTTCAAGATTTAAATACGATGTTCGAACTAATGCGATCCTACCAACTGAAAATGAATCCTACAAAATTATTTTTGGAATGTCAAGTGGCAAATTTCTCAGATTTATCATCACAACGAAAGGAAATCATATAGATTCTGACAAAGTGCGAGCTATCCAGGAGCTGCAGCCACTTAGGAATCTCAAAGAATTAAGGAGACTGCAGGGACCTGGCTTACATTCGTAGGCTCATCGTAAATCTCTTAGGTAAATGCTAGCCCTTCTCAAAACTAATGAAGAAATGTGTATCTTTTGTGTGGGATGAGGCTTGCCAGAAGTGTTCAATGGGATCTAAACTTATCTCTCGAACTCGTCGGTGGCAGCCCCAGTCTCGAGGAAACCTTCTTGATTTATGTGCAGGCAATGGAGCATTCTTTGGGTGCCCTATTAGTGTAAGATGATGATGACAGCCACGAGCAAACTATCTATTACTTGAGTAGAACCTTACAGGGAGCTGAATATTGGTATCCCATGGTCGAAAAGGAATGTTTGGCCCTAGTGTTCGTAATTCAGAAAATACGACATTACTTGGTCGGTCAAACCATACATGTTATAAGGATTGGTATTGAAATATTGATATAAGAATTGGTATAAGGATTAGTATTGATAACGGCATCTAATTATCAAAACTAAAATGATTTGAAATATTAAATAGGACTAGTCCCATGAGATACCTACACATATTTGGAGTGTTTTGATCATCCAGTTTTAACTTAGCACACAATAAACATATTATATAACTTGCTATAAGGGAATGAATGGCTTAATAAAATTATTATGAGTAATTTGTGTAAGAGATGATACAATAGGATGTTACATCAAATCTTTGTACGTGTAGAGTGGTGTAGAAACATGTATCCTAAACTATATAGTGTACCTCGATGTAGTTAGACCTAATACATACTAGATCGACATTTTAAATATACCTTAAATGACAACATAGTATTTTAAATAGCTCCAGCTACAATAAGTTCTAATTATTCAAAAGAAATGACAATGCCCACAATTTTCATTGGAAATCAATTTTTCAGGAAAGATCCCTCACGTGCTTGCATGTGATTTATAATATCATTTATTCTCCTTCTCATATGGTAGAGAATTGACCCTAGTTTGCAGAATTCCACCAATCAACATCCTAAATAGGATCTTTCATTCAAATTAAATAAGGATAAATACTATATTAATCATCCTTCTAAAAAACCCAAACTCACAAGAAATCTCTCAAAAGTTTGAAAGGAGTCTCACCTTTGCTCCTGTCAATATTGTACTCAAGCATCATCCTCACCAAATATTCTCCCTTATCTCAAGTCATATTCAATATTAGAGAGATTCTGACAAAAGCTCCCATCCAACTGCTCGCTCTCTCCCTCTCTCCCTCTCTCATTCAAGTTCTAAAAAAAGGGTGAATTAAATTTAGGACGATCAGATTTTAGGAGTAGTTATTTCTCCCTCCAAACCTTATGTCACATCATTCTCTATTTTCCAACTCAGCACAATGATTACATAACAAGCATGTAAAGGAACTCAGCCAGAAATTTGATTTTCAATAAAAATTATGGTCGTGTTGCTTCTTTTGAATAACTATAAGGTCTTATTATAGTCGAAACTATTTCAAATACTCTATTGTCATGTAGGATCCATTTAAAATACCAATATGGTATTTTGTTTTAGCCTGAAGAAAATGAACCACTGAGAGAGGTAGAGTGTATAAATAGGCAAAAGTCCATGTGACTAGGCAAATATGGAAAAAGAGAAAAGGAAGGGTTTTATGTAAAAATTCTCCCTCTTCACTTTGGCAGCATGAAGTTATTTAAATGTGGTATTATATGGTTTACAAAAAGGTATGTGCTACTTTGATTATCTCTAATCAAGGCTTAAGACTTGGGTGATTGTGGTTTTCATGCTAAAGATTCTCATGAATACTATAACTTGATTAATAACCCTAATGAACACAAGGTCAAATTAATATTCTCATGCTATAGGTTATAAGAATCAAAATATTGATAAAAGGGTTGATATTGATAACGATATATGATTATCAAAACAGAAATGATTTGAGATATTAAATAGGAGTAGTCCCATGAGATGCCTACACATATTTAGAGTGTTTTGATCATCTAGTTTTAACTTAGGACACGATAAACATATTATAACTCACTACAAGGAGAATGAATGGCTTAATAAAATTGTTATGAGTAGTTTGTGCTAGAGATGATACAATAGGATGTTACACTAAATCTTTGTACATGTAGACGGTTGTAGAAACATGTATCCTAGACTATGTAGTGTACCTTGATGTAGTTAGTCCTAATACATGAGCCGACTAGGCAGCTGATCCCTAACCTAAATCGTTGTGGTTAGTGCTAACTAGGTTGTGTGAAGTTGCCATAGTATATGGATTGTAGCGCATAAGATTACATGTGCAAATTAAATAATAGCAAGATGGGGGATAAGTTAAAATATGAATCGTGTTTTAAGTTTGGTTGATTTGCCAGAGGATTCCTTCTTGAGTACCTATTTTATGAATTTGTATTAGCAATGTGTAACCACCTTAAATGGGCATATTAATCATTTCATATCCAAATAAGAATGTAACTAATATCTTTAAATTGTTGTTTGTATTACTTATTTATATATGTTGCATGTACAACACAATTTGAGATATCCTGTTGAGCTTATGGTCATTATCTTTGATTTATTTATTTCTTTCTTATCTAGCAGATAAGTTTCGATTATATTTAATCAGCTAACCATTGATTATTGTAATTTGTCATATTTCCTCACTTTGACCTTATATCTAACCCATTTGTGGACCCCCTTCCTCAGGTAACAAAGTGAATCTGTCTACAGCGGACCAGGTCTACTTGAATAAGCAAGTTATAAGGAAATAGCCAAAGCTATGTGGTAGCTAAATAACAATAGTAGTTAATTATCTATTTTGATACAATAGATACTTCTTGCTTACTCATAAGATACATTATCTAGATTTGATGACGTTGTTTGAGCCAAGACTTGTATTTATTTGAAATTTGAAGTTATCTATCTAGTAGACGTTTGGACAAATTATTATATCTCTATTTTTATTTCCGTTTGTCATTGCTACAATGTTGATGTGACCTATACTTTTCATATATATTTGTATTGTGCATGGTTGTGGATGTATACTACAAAACAGGTCACGGGTATTTTTGGTTTTATAAATATCCTGCCCACTATGATCATTCCCATGTGCGGGACGCAACACATCCAAAAGTAAAAAGGGCCAACATCCACTCAAGAAACCATTTATGCATGTAGCATAACAAATAAAGAGTCTTGTAAACCTTCCTTCACTTTGTTCAATGCAATTATGGCTGCCTGGGTTTGTCTCTTTAACCATGTCTTCATGCCTAAAACATATATAACATATTTGAGTAAATAGATAAACTACAACTTACGGTTAACAGATAATGTGTATACTTAATAGGATCCCTACAACATTAACATCTATCGAGTATGTTTTAACATATACCACCTATACTTAACAAACACTTGAAATATGTAACCACCAAGCTTTTTTACCATCTTAGGTTGTCGTATGACTCATAAGCATCACCATACTGCTCTTCTTGTGCTCTCTCTTTATACCTCACCATATCATACTGTAATCAACCCTAAGTTTGTACTAAGTGAGGAACTCCTTTGCACATCAATAGGGTGGATATCTAGTCGAAACCTCAACACTAGTTGCGATTTGGTTGTAATAAATTGCCCGGGTGCCCTGGAACGACTTTCATTCTTGTCATGCTACCCACAAGTGTGCTTGTCTACAAACTTCTTATCAATGGGTCTAGTTTCATTTTTACTAGGAGAAGTAAACAGCATCTAAGGGCAAGTATATATTTCATTATATCATCAATAAATTCGGATATGCTTTGGTTCATACTTTGCAAATTCAAAACTTTTGGCTATAGAATAGTATTATAAAGGTAATCTTAACTCATTGGCACTTTCAAATTGTTGTCTCTCTTCAGTTAACGCAATGTGCCACCATGCAGGAATCATTAGAGTATTGTTGATAATGTCATCAGTTCTCATAACTTTCTCACTGCATGGATTATCATTAGGAATTGTCTCTGAACTAGATGTAGTAATGGAAGAAGTATATTTACACTATGATTTCAACGTAGAAATAATGTTGCGCAATTTTAAAGAACATTTAGATGAAAATCAACACCAAATATAGCAAAAATAATAACTTATGGTTATACTTGTCAACTAAGTCATATAGTTAATATGTGATTATTAAAACTAATAACTATCTATTAAGCTTAGCAATCAAGGCTTAAAGTTAACATATGATTGTCATATTAAACATCTACTTCTAACAATAAACAACTGCCTCTTAATTCTAAAGCATTATTGTACACTTATCAATTGTACAACTCTTGTGTCACAGAAATCACAACTTTCACCAAAGTCTAACGATAACGTACATGTTTTTAGGTATTTTCTGAATGTTATGGGAAGTGAAAAGCTTTATAACTACAATAAATTGCCTATAGATCTCCACACAACCAATATTGCCGTTATGCTCTACCATACACTTCAAATCATTTTCATTCTCAAACGTAAAACTAATGGCAAAATTTTTTGCTAAATTTCCTGTCAGATCTCATTTAATATGATCTGATGGGACAACCTCTGTTGCGTCCTACTCTCCAGCGATGGGGTTTGCCAAATAAGTGTAAAGAGGGGTAAATTTGGGTTTTTGGGCTAAACACTGTATAAGAAGGGGCTTCTGCTTACCTTAGAGAGATGAGCCACATTATTTTCAAAATTTGAAGGCTTATGCACATCGGTCATAATAGCAAGGGCTGGGGCACAAGAGCTTCTTAAAATTGGGGCCTCGACACAATTTTTTCAAAAAACAAATTACAAAATTATAAAATCCTAAAGTAAGTCTCAGAAAATGCAAAAGTTACAAAATTACAAACTAATAAATTACTTTAAAACTATGAATATAAAGAGAATCAAAACCTTTCCTAAATATAATAAATTTTCTTTAAAACGTCCAATAACTTAAAAAAAGATGGCAAGAAATTTAAGAAAGGTACAAAAGCTGGAAAAGAAACTAAGTGAAAAGAAACTTTTTATAATTTCATAAACAAAAAGTTTCTAATTATTTTTGAAAAAGTTTGACTAAATATTATTTTTTACAAAAATTTGAAGATTTTTGTTTAAATTGAATATTTAAAATATCCAATAGATGTCAAAAACTTTTCAGTAAATATCGTTTTTAGTTAGCTAGTTTAATTAAAGTGAAAACAAGTTGCATGTCAAGGAGTTGCAAGTAGAGCCAAACAACCGCAACGAATGATAAAGCTGCAAGTTTATAAAATTGTAGGGTTAAATGTAAGGCAACTGTAGCTGCATAAAGATACAATGTCAGTTGCAAGTTTATAAAATTGTAGGGTTAAATGTAAGGCCACTGTAGCTACAAAAAATACAATGTCAGTTGTACCAGTTGAATTGCAAATACAATTGCAAGCTACCAAATGCCAAACGCAAGCTACCATATGCCAACTAGAGCTTTCTCATTATTTATCCAGTTTAACAACGACCATGAAATCAAATTACTTCGGCATAGTTTGAAGGCAGTAACAATATCGTAGCAATACTACTTTTTTGTGGAAATATGTATATTGCTGCCACGGACAATTACTAAAGTTGATGGTAAGACGCCATGCTCGCAAAAATTGATAGAAGCTCCTCAGCCCATAGATGTTTGATTACTGTTCATCACGATCAAGTAAATTAATAACAAGCCAGAAGACAAGAGAAAAAAATGTACTCTTTCAGTATTGAAATTAAAGCATCTACTTCGCTGTCAAAACTCGACATCATTTCATCAGGAATTGATACTCAAATTACACACCTTGGAGGCAAAAAATATACTCATAATCTTCAAAATATGCCCATTCTTAACAACAGGTCCAAGGAATTGCATGCTAAGATGAGACCACAAAATGGTTTCAAATTGCATAAAACACCAGAGAGATCTGTCAGATTTGCAATAGTATGTTGAACCGCTCTATCTGACATTGGCCTTTTTGCAATCTTCTCCATATTGCAGCTTCAGCAATCCACACAAGTACCAAAATCCTCATGACTGGCCTTTTTCCTGGTAAGTAACTATTTCCCTCTAATCTTGCAGTAGGCATATAAACCAGAGCCCATGAAACCAAGACCTTGGCCTATGATATTTAGCTGGAAAGAAAGCGTAAAAGTAAGTATTGAAATTTATCTAGCAATTGGGGACAGACCCCTGTAATCGTATTGTTGCAGACTGACCTCGATTCTCTCTTGTTAGTTTCACTTTAAGATTGAGCTTCATAAACTAAAACATATGAGCTTCATAGACTGATTTGTTCACTATAGGTTTGCATAATGATCATTCCATATATAACAAATAAATGTGAAAACTAACAGAGTTAAGAAACCAGGGGACTATCTGCAACAACAGAAGTAAAAGGGGTCCATCCATAATTTGACGGGGGTTTATCCAATTAACCCATTTATCTATGAAGAAAATATTTCACGCATCCATCAGCAACAGAAGGCTTGACTCACCAAATCAAACGGAAGCCCTCCAAACAAAACCCAACCAAGTCCCACAGTGACAAAATCCTGTGACCAATTAGACAACCAGAGAACGCTTCAGCAACATAAAAAAGATTCAAGGTATGTGAGGAAAGAATACAGAAGGGTTCAATTATATAATCAAACCTTTAAATTACCACAGATCGTCTGTGTGACTGCAGAATTAAGGGTAGTATTCAAGAATATGCTGTAGTTCAAGAAAAATGCCATTACACAGGAAAGCAACATGACAGCCTGCACGAACATGAAGTGAAAAGATTAAAACAGGGTCAGTAGCGAAATCTGCCTTTATGACTCAAATACAATAAAGAGATATTAAGTATTATATAGTAATCCTAGTAGCATGGTCCTAGTACTCCAGTAGTGTTGTTTAAAACTGTATTTCAGCAAAATATTGTGCATACAGCATGCAGAAGCAAAATGAAACATGAATAGCATCATTTCAATAGTGATCTTAAAAGACCAATGATTTACACGCATTGAAGGTACACACAATATTGGCCCACAGTACAACTTAAACAGATCTGTTACTGAAAACTATTAAATTACACAAATCAAATTCATCACCATAAATATTCTTCCGTGGGAAGTTGACTAAAAGTATCAAAACATGCTTCTGTTTCCACATCTCGATGTTATTAATCAAAAATATGTTGAGGTACAACTTTAT
This sequence comes from Asparagus kiusianus, assembly GCA_022839385.1. NCBI lineage: Eukaryota > Viridiplantae > Streptophyta > Magnoliopsida > Asparagales > Asparagaceae > Asparagus > Asparagus kiusianus. The sequence continues at coordinate 1,140,125 of BQKN01067411.1, forward strand.
ACTGATAGAATTTGAACTGCGAACTCTAACCTTAACAACAGCATTCTACCTTAGCACATTGATACAGCTTTGCTACAGGTACTCAATGGAAAACTATTACTTAACTTGTTAAGACATTAGCTTCATGTCAGCAAATTAGTGAAGCTTATCCTTTAGCATACCTGTCGTATCATTTGATCTGCTAGATTTAGATTTGATTTATCTTTTAGCACTTGGAGCTGCTAGATTTAGTTTCAATCTTTTAATAGTTGTTTCTAATCTTATTCTTACTAGTATAGTGCACGTGCTTTGCACGAGAACATACCTGTATTTTTTTTATGTTTTTCAAATTTTTTTCGTTGCAAAATAATAAAATGACCTATATAGCAAAATAAATTTTGAATAATTATAATTTTGCTTAAATGAATAAATTGTATGATAAAATTGTGTATAAAGAATTGTATGATTAACTATTATAGTTTGGATAATTGTTATAATTTATTCATAATTTATTAAAATAATTATAATATATTAAATAATTTCTTATTTTTTAAATATAATAATATTATACATAGCATAATTACAGTACTATTAGTAACTACATTTTAATTTCATAATTAGTTTATTACAATATTAGTAAATAATTTACTGAATCGTGTATATTAAATTACAGTATAACTTATAAATTTAAAAATACTATTAAAATCATTATACTATTGAAACCCAGAGGCATAAGAAGGCATAAGCCTAATGAATTGTTATTATTTTTAATTTTTCTAGAATTTAAAATATTATGTGAAGATAATTTATGGATAAATTTCAAATTTTCTATTAAATAACACAATCAAATAATAAAATAATAATGTGACCAAAGTTTTTGAAAAAATGAGGAAGTGCATAATTAATAAGAGGTTATATATAATTAGTGAATGATTAATTACAACTAATGACACATTTGAGAATTATCAAAATTAAAAGGGTAAAATTGAAAATCAAAAGTTTTGACAAGGCAATCTTCTTTTATATATAGTATAGATATAGATTTTTTAGACAGGAACCACAAGATTAGTCGCAATATGATTATTCTTATCCTATCAAATATCGATTATAGTTGTTAATAAAAAGATGATGGTATAGTCTCTTAAAGAACAGCACAAGTTTTAGAACAGAGATCGGTGAATAAATTGAGTTTGAGTATTGTTTTTTATTGAAAAGTGTGATTCCTTAATTACTTCTAGAGGTATGTTTCTGTGCATTTCTTCATCCTTTTGAATTTTTTCTAATGACTCTTTAGCTAAGTAGAAATAGTTAAAATCTCCTTATGCGCATTATAAGGAACACGTACATGCACTGTTGTAATACTCTTCAAAATATTTGTATGGGGAAACAATTTAAAAGAACAAAGTTATCTGCATCAGCAATATCATTGGACAGAAAATCTACAGTTCATAGAACTTGCATAATGAATTTCTTCAAAATCATTAAAATCTTAACTGTTATTCATGAAGATGTTTCCACTAATTTGCCTAAACATCAAAGGTATATAAATGAAGCGAACAGCTTCAGTACTCTAAAGGAGTGCCGATGGCATGGATGGTAACTTTTTTCTGTAAATTATGCCCTCTCAATTCACAATTTACGGGATAAGCCCATTAAGAGGAGTTACGCGACTAACTTTGTAATTAAATCAACTTAAAAGGTTATTGTAGGAGATGGAAGTACAGAGAAACTAATTTTAATACTAGTCTATAACTAACTGAGACATTATTTTTTCTTGCAAAAAACTTCATTGTTCCCTTTAAACATTTTATTTTTAAACTTATCAAAATTCCATGAGTTTTCTTTTCAAAATCCCATCATATTTGCATAGTTTTTTTGTTTGGAATTTTTAACACTTTATATTGAAATTCTTATGGAAATTAATCAAATATTGTATTTTTTATCTTTTACTCTTTTTTCTAATTACTTTTTGAAAATCAAATTTGCCTCATATGGCATATGTTCAACAAAAATTAGGTGATTAATTGCATTTAACGGAAAAATCAAAATTTCATGAATGAAGAAATATCAAAAATATCAGCATTATTTATTTTCTAAAAAAATTAACTTCTGTACAAATAATTAATTAATTGATTCAATAAAAAAAAAGTTTTCAAATAACATATAGTAAGAGCTAACAAAATTGTGTTAATACTATTTCATTTAGTTGTTTTCTCGAGATAATAATTTTTGCATCATACTTTTATTTTTTAAGATCACCTAGAATTTTTCTTATAAAAACTCTTGCAATTTGTATCAGGATGTATTTTTTTGCTAATGTGTGTGAGTGGCTTAGGGTAGCTTTGAGTGGATTAGGGTAGTTTTGGAAAAGATTTGACAAGGGAAAATATCTAAATTTAATAGTAAAGGTAAAAAAATAACCCTTCCTATTTTTCAGTCCTTTTATTTACATTTAAAAAAAATTAAAATCCTAATTTTAGAGCGCTGAAGCATTGCTATAAACGGAACACTGCGCATTCTCTGCATAGGTGTACACATATCTGAGGGGGAATTACAAAAACAAGGTTCTATCACAAAATAACAAAGACACTCATCCACATGTAAATCCATACAAATGTATGACACATCATTGTCTAATGATTCAAACAAACACTACAAGACAAGTGGTCTAAGTGTGAAAATAGATAACAGTATTCAGACTGATTCATAGCTGGCAGCCATGTTACTAGTGTACTTTTAATATGGAGTCATACCCAAACCTGACATTTCTTGGACGCTCCTTAAGTATATGCATATATTTAGTTAGACTTGTACTCAATTTATCATAAATGTATATTTACTTTAAAACATTCGTCATATACTTCTTGAAAATATATCATACACTTCACATCCACTTTTATAAATTGTTGGATACGGTTCGAGTTTGTTTCAGCCTTTAGAGCTATGATTTAAAAGGATTATTTACATATATTATATAGCTTACAACTATGATTATATGTCATGAGTTTCAAATGTGTCCTTATACCCTACCTTTTACAATTTTGCTGTGTCCTATACACATACCTATAACAGCACCCATATCCATACCCATACTCGTGCAACTTAGGTTGGCAGGCTCCTAAACTCCAAAACCATATACTACAGTGACATATACTGCAGTCTAGGGGATCACTTGGTTCATAGACAAGAATCAAGTAGTCAAAAAGTAATTTGCTTCCACCAAAATGTCGCATGCATATTGTTAGTTCATGAAAAAGCTTTTCTATAGTCAAGTTTACTTTTAATCACATAACAATAGATACAGCACTTACAGCATAATAGGAGGCTGTAGAGGTCTAATTGTATGCTTTTTGCTACATGTAAAATCTTGGAACCTTTCCGCCCTCTCATGCAGCTAAAATATATTATATTTTAGTTCTTAAATAAGGAACTTGAAACCTACCTGGAAACCAGGAGAAAGTAAATATGGGAAGTTAATTGTCAACTTCAGATCACCACTTATGAACGTCCAGGCTAACAAAACCGGTCCACATACCAATCCTGACAAGAAAATGCATGAATCTTATAATAAATATACACCATACTAAAAATGAAAAACTTATCATGCAAACTTACCATTGCACCACATCAGACCAAAACTATTGAGACCACTAGTTTTCCCTGAAAATAAAAGACAAATAAAAACATTCAGCACCAAGCCATAGATTAGTAGTGAAAAAGGTACAAAGGTATGGTACTACCAAGACGGGATATAGTTGCAAGGTATATCGCAGTTGTAAGGTTGGCCACGAGGACAACAGCGTAACCATAGGTATCAAAGGACAAGTCTCGAGCTCCAGCAATAAATGCTCCAAAAACAATCAATGCCACACTGATAGTATCCTTGGTTTTGTCACCGAGAAAAAAAATCAGAAATTGCAAGCTTCCCAAGAATTAAAAACGAAAAGAAACTTTCAAATTCTGGTGATAAGAAAACTTATGTCTTCAGCATACTGTTATTATCAGTCAAGTTTTTTTCCCCATGAAAATGAGGTTAACTATTTAAAGTGACCAATGCCATAATTTGCAGCTGGCTCTCAGCATTATCTCAACCGTCCAAAGTCAGTAAACTAATGCAATTAGGTACGACAAGGCGGCACAAAATATAGCTAAAAGGCTAGATGGAAACAAAAAAAATGCTATTTTATTATATCCAGGAGACAAATCCTAACTACTAAGATGTAAATTTTCCTAATGGTTATGCACAAATGTGTTAACTTTAATATTAAAAAATGCATGTAGTAATGTGATAAGATAAAAGAATTCATAAATGAGCATATACCTGCCAATAATAGAAAACCCATATTTTTGTCCAATCAAAAGATACTCCATAATCATGGTAAATACAACAGTTGTACGCCTGAGAGTGGTATACATTGGGACATTTACTCCACGTACAGCCTCCATCGAAGCTAGCTTTAATCAAGAAACAAATCAGTCATACATTAATTACAAATTTTAGGAATCATGAGCCAAAAAAGGGGGCAAAATAAAAGCTCATATTGTTTATGTGTTTTTATTTACCATGTAAAGCAAATAAGTTAAAGAAAGGGGGAGGGTGTGCAATAATGTTTCCACTGGTACAAGAAGCGCTAAATCAGACGTTGCCCAGGATTCACCAGCAGTAAAAGAAATGATCTTCCATCTCCTCATCATGTAGAGAATGAAAGATGAGCATATTATCTGCAAAGTTACCAAGAATCATTTAAACCGGACGAAAACTTAACCTGATACACAATTGTACTGATATATGTAAGTGAAGGATATTCGAAACAGAAAAGAATTCAAAATAAAAAGAAAAATCAGCTAACTTTGAAGGCCGTACATAGTTGATATATTTTACTATTATTAAGAAAGTTCAACTTTTCATCTTGTGAGCTTCATTTTGGAATGCCCAGAAATACTCTAGAAACTAATAGTATCTCAAAACTAATTTCAGAGACAAACATGGAATAGTTCTATCCAAAAAAATTTCCCACTAAGCCCTCAACTTCCTCCCAATGTTCAATATTTTTACCCTCCATTATCAATCAGTTACATAACCCCCTCTCTAAGGCTTTGGAGAGAAGATGAATGTAAGTGGATTTTAAGTTATTTTATGTTGTTAATGCTGACGGTAGGAGAGAATGAAATACTAACAACAGTTTACGGTAGGGTTTTAACTTTTAAACCTTCCTTTAATAATCTAAGGTTAAGCAATTCTCAAGATCCAAAAGCCATTCTTCTTCTTCTCTTTTTTTTAACAATTCCCTTCTCCTTTATCTCTGAAAATAACACATGGAATAACCAAAAGGATTTAGCATGATTATACTAAATGTTTCTATGTAATTTAAAAATTTTCAAAATCTTTATGTTTACTGTAAATGAATATGTTCATATGTCGTTCTTAAAACTATTTATCTTTATAACAACTCCATTTCCTTTGAAATTATCTATTTCTACGCTATAATTATCTGCTACAAGAATTATCTATAACAAAACCGATTTGTATACTTAGATTGTTTTTAAAGGATCTTAAATAACTCCTATTTGTGTACAACCACATACGATGGGAATGAATTAAGTTATATATTTCCATTAAGTTTTTGTGTCAGTAGCTTTGATGGTGGATCCATTTGGAGTTGATTTTTTCATGAACTTTGGATGATGTTATTTAGTCCATTTAGCCTAACCATGAGTAGTTTGGCATTTTCAGAGAATTATTATTTATTGTTAATTATTAAATTATTGCCTTTTTCACACAAATGTGTATTGTGTCACACACACATCGTGTGCACCAGGATTACTGATAGGCAATGAGAAAAACATTTTTTTAAAATAGGGACTATAAACTGTTCTTCAAGCCAGACCATCGATACCTAATGATCACATACTTCTTCTTTTGTCACTTTGGCTACAGATCCACTGAGGTATGAGGAGGATCGACACATTTAATCTCCTTGGTTAAATAACTTGTGTAGAAGACAACACATCGACATCAAAAGAATTTTATAGGACCTTACAAGAGAAAAATAAAAAATTAAGATAAAAAATCAAGTAAATGTAAACAGTTATATTTAACAGCATTTTATTCTTGACGAAATACATGTTTAGTGACAGTAGACAGATGCACTCCTATCTTTTCACTTTTTTCCCGTTAGCTATCACTGTCGTGATAGTCTTATTCAAGTTTAACGGCTCTTTATTATTAGTCAAGTTAACTAGTAATGGCTTCAGGAGACATGGTTTCCAAATGGCACATATAGTTATACCAAAAACTGAGACGAAAACCTCTTTGTCAAACATTAAAAACATATTTCCTTCAAAGGGTAAGATAGATCACGCAAATGCTTAGGAAAAGAAACTTCTTACAAGAAGATGAGTCTATACATTAATGCAAATGAAAATCCCATGAATATGATTTCTTTAAGCCACAAGAAACATATATTACAAAGTTGAGTCATAAGAAGAATGTAAAAGGAGATTAATTGGGACGTGGCGTAGTTCATGATTGATATTTATCTGCAATTTCTAAACTGGTAGATTTACACTTCATTCAAAGTTCTAAGAATGTAAATGAGGCTATTACATGTGCCTAAGATTAAAAATATTAGGATTCATAAAATTGTTTTCTGTTAAAATTCTAGTGTGTAGGAAGGCCACAACCTAGCTGACCATGACAAAGGCAAACTCACGTTACTCACCCTCTTCATTTAGATCTCTTTGCTGAACTTTTTCTATAAGAGAAGATAATGGTACAGAGATGTGTTATATCCGAGAACATGAAAGTTAGCAAGTCTACTCCCTTTCTCTTCAAGAAGTAAAAACTCTGAATTCAGTGATCTCGAAATCCTCCTCTTATCTTTCGAGAATTGTATATCCAGAAATAAAAGGCTCAAACTCAATAAATTATTAAAATTGAGAAGTCAATAGCATATTTTATGGTTTCATCTAAAATAGAAGATACATAAGAATCAAGAAGCATTATATATTGCAGTCTACATCTCATGAGAAAAACAATTATTTCAAAAGTTGGAAATAACTGAACAAAAATAAGATACATTAATAGCATATATCAGACAAAGCAGGCATCACAGAGAGAAAATAGCATACCTGTAAGAGAGTAATAACATTAGCACAAGGGAAACTGTATGAAGACAGAGCTGCTTTGTTGAACATAACCAGAAGTACTGCAAAATACATCCAGAGCAGCAAAGGTCAAATCTTGAATGAATAAAAAAACTAATTAAT
>BQKN01067411.1:1154075-1164340 GCA_022839385.1 Asparagus kiusianus
CGTCGTAACCTTTGTCGGTTACGACTCCGCTCAGCTTCGACAACGCCCTCCCACTTTCTTAAATCATTAACTGCCAATGATGAGTTATTGCCCTCATAATCACCGCAACTCCTCTGCCATCATCTCCTTAGTTCTCAGATTTTGGGCATTTGATCGGATCAAGAAGGAAAATCATCGAAGAATATAACATTTCATCCTTTTCTAAATTTGATTTTGATTTTAAAATTTATGTCATTGTTATCTTATCATTTCAACCTCTCAAACTAGAAAATCCTCTTTCTTTCCCCTATAACCCCCTTTCACTTAAATAATGAAGTACCGAGAACAACCTCCTTAAGAGTCATCTTAGCTTGATGTGTCGGCCTACCTTCCAACAATGTTTAGGACCTGAACCAGCAGAGATTAAAATAGAATGCCCGAGCTTATGTCTTTCGTGATGTTAGATATGAATCAAATAAAATATTCAGGTATGAGTTGCGTAGTTTCTATACTTTGATTTTGATTTTGAAATTTATTTGTATATGTGCTCTCTTCCTTGGATTTCCTATGAAAGTTGTTTTCTACACTCCAAAACCAAAAATTATAAAACCTGTACACGTGTGTGTGGTTTAGATGTATCGAGCCTTATGTAAATTGCTAATGCAATCAATGGGGATGCGCCCATGTGTATATGACTCAATCAGAAATTAAAAATAAAGTTGCGTGATTGTTTTTAGTTGGAGACATTATGAGAAAAAACATTAATTAATCAACTTAGCTTCTTTTGTTTTCAAATTTAATCATGAATATTGTTTATAATTTCTGAAGCACATTTCAAATTTTAAGTCTAATGAATGGGCCATCTAAGCTTTGTACAGGTTGTTGTGTTCTAACTTCTAATCAAGTTAACCAGCTTGTTAAACAGGATAAATGGGTGATTACAAGAGAGTATATGGAGTAAATGCCTCCTGGCTTCAGAAATTTTAAAGCATCCTACACTGGCAGGAAGTTGTTAAAATAATGGTCATCTACAGAAATTTTATAACACTAAGCAGTGTTTGATTGGTTTTTTAAAGCAAACTAAATGTTGACCATTCAGAAGTCGGTCTGCACTTGGTCCTGATGCTTCATATGTTTCAAGAAGAATTCCAACTTTCACCAAAAGGTAATTAAAAAATGCTGAACAACAGAAATTCATGAATAAATGTTATGTCCACCTCCTTCAAGTATCTGATAATCCCATATTTTAGTCCTATTTTTTCCGAACTGGAAACTTGAAGTTGAACATCTTATGAATAAAGGGATAATTCCTAAACGTGTTATTATTATTATTAAGAAGAAGTTACTGTAGCTGGATTTTGGAATCTTGGCTAAATTCCTTTCCAGCAACAAGGTTGAGAATAAATGTGTGCTTCCTGACCATTGCTAAATTCTAGTTAGCTTGTAATTTAGTAGCTTTGTTATGCATGGCATAATCCTTGTCACTGTCACTATCTGAAGTGAAGGCTTTGTGCATTCTGCCATGCTTCTTGTGTTCAATCACCTTTTCTTTTTTGTTTATTTTTTTATAATTACCATCAGATTCAGAATCATCACAATCAGATTTTTGAGTATTAGTCTGTTGCTTCCCGAATCGTTTCCTGTCCAAGTCTGAATCTGAATCTGTGTCACATCTACTATGTTTCTTAATATAAGTTCGAGCATTTTTTCTAACATCTGGTTTTCTAGAATAACTATCAGAATCCAAACTCTCAGTTCCCTAGCCCCTATAGCCTCTCAACTGCTTGTTTGAAGTTTTCCTCATGATTTTTCTACTGCTGGTATCAAAATCATCCTAGAAATCATGTAGAGTAGGAACACCCCCATGATAAAATCCCCTCCCTTCATGCCTTACACTATTAGCACTATCATAGCTAACAGAACCATAGATGTGCTTCCCCTTTCTATCATTAACAGTTTTAATTCCTCTGCCATCATCTTTCTTTCCATCCCATTCTTTCATCTCCTTTTTAGAATTCTTCCCAGCTTTGAGATCTTCCCCTATATGATTTCCCTTCTTCAAGCTCTCTTCATCTACATCATTCATGGTACCATGACATTTCGAATCCTTTTTCTGATGTTGATCCTTCTGCCTATCAATTTCTTCAATGTGAAAGCTAGATGTTTATAATATGGTACCATAATATCTGTTATGCATTTTTTCAAGGTATGCAAAAAAGTTCTTTATGACAAAATATGTAAAATAAACCACTCTTACTAAATGGAGTGGAAAAATTATAAATGGACATCATGTAAGCTTTGTAGGAAACAACAACATTTACTTGGGACTATACAAGTATAACTATAGCTTACCTCAACCTCACGTTTACCCCATTAAATGATTCATACGACATTTCAACTGTAGAGAATTCAAATGGATAGGTTTTCCTTTCATATAATTCAACGGGAACATCTAGCTCGCGGGATAGGAAAATGATATTATAATATAACAAAGTCCTTGATCCTTTTAGTTGAATCAAAACATAAAAGCCAAGACAACATTGATATAGTTTAATTTGCATTTTAGAATAGGTAGAAATCTCTAAAGATAATTAAATAGAAACAAAGAGAACAACTTCTCACTACTTCAACACAAAAGATGAGATATGGCATCAAAAGAACCAGTAACGACTAAAAATAATAATAATTAAATAATATGTGTAATGTGTGTCAAATGAGAGCAGTGTGTATTTGTTGCAGTAGAACAACTTTTGTAATCATCCTAAGGGCCTTAGCCAAGGAAATTTAGGAGAATAAAAATCATGCATTTAACACGAGAACATTTTTAGAGAATTTGTTAAGGCAAGCTCTGATGGGTGCTACATTTGAATTATGAATAAGAATTGAGAACACACGAACTTATCAAATCAACATAAATATAAATGTGATGATAATTTAGGTTTATTTACGGTATACACTCCAAAAAGCCAATTCCAACATTTTCTCATAGCTCTAGATATTTATTTTAACATACATGCACAATGACTTCGTGGGGTTGATGCTGATATCAACTTCAATATTAGTGATTATGAGGATGATCTTAAACATGTCTGGATGATTGGATACTTTATTATCTACCGACTATTTGTAAATGAATGATTTAGTTTTAATTTAGTTTTCTCCTGGTTTTTCTTTCTTTTAGATGAAGAACCTGACAAAGGAAGAGTTTGTGCATATACTTCGTCGCCAAGTCAATGGATTTGCTCGTGGGAGCTCTAGGTACATAGGGGTGACACTTCACAAATGTGGTCGGTGGGAAGCTCGCATGGGACAATTCCTTGGTAAAAAGTATGAAAACCTTCAACCCTTAAAATTTTCCTCAAATTTAGACTAATATATTGCTCACATGTAACATACTTGTGACTGTGTGATATCTGTTCTAAGACGTGAAACCTTCTAACTTGTATGGAAAGTGTTCGCTAGATGTTTTCTTGATGGCTAAATATCCACAAATTATAATAAAAATGCTAATCACATTAACAAATTTTGAATAACAATTGATGAAATATACAATACTTTTTCGAAGCTATGTGGAGAAACCAATCTTCTAAGCGAGGGCCATTTATATACATGCTTTATTTAATTTTTGCCAAGAAATTATCTTGATTCTATCTTGCTAATATTCTTCTGAAGTGTGGGTGTTTATTTAATCGCATCTTTATTTTACTTACAACTCAGTGAGTCGGAGATGAATCAGGTCATCATCTATCCTACCATTAGTTGGTTCCAAAGTGACATTTCACGGCCAAGGGAAAATCGTTTTCCTCAACATGGGAGTTGTAACTTAAAATTCCAAAAAAGTGATAAATTAAACTTTAGAGGAGGAACTGTAGTTGCATCTTTTATTGCATGGGTGCCTATGGTTTTCCTCCATGTCTTTCTTCAGCAACATTAGCAATGTGCATCCTCTCATACGACTCCTTTTTTTCACCTTGCTTTCGTGCTTGTTTGTGATTATTAAACTTTAGTCGATAAGAATCTATATGCGGCGCACAAGTCAATTTCTCTTCTTTTTGGGTCCTCATCTCAAATAGTGATATCATTTTTAAAAGCTCTTATAGGTGTAATTATTTTATAAATGCTCATTACTTCATGTTTATTCTTGATTATTCGTTCTCTTATTGCAGGTATATATATCTTGGGTTCTTTGATAGCGAAATTGAAGCTGCAAGGTCCTACCGAACACTAATTTTCTACATGTTAGCAATAATTAAGTTCCTTAGTATGAATAATAAGTTTAACATGGTTGCTAACTACCATAGTTCTTCTGTTGGTGGTCAGGGCTTATGATGGGGCAACAATAAAAAATAATGGAAGTGAAGTTGTTACCAATTTTGACACAACTACTTATGATGGTGAAATACTTCCTCAAACCAATAATAGTAGTATTACCGGTTCGTATATCTTACTCCTATAATAAATAAGAATATTACTCCTATCATCGTTATTTTGAGCAGAAATATATATTGGCTATATTTCTTAGCAAAAATAATAGTGGTATTAGTGGTATTGCTTAGGAAAAAAATTCTTTCTCTGGTATGTTCGTTATCATAAATAAGAATATTACTCCTATCATCGTTATTTTGAGCAGAAATATATATTGGCTATATTGTGACTGCTCATGCTTTAGGTGGCTAATTTTTAGCCTTATAAATTATCCAGGCACAAATAGCACTGAATAATGTGGATGTTGCGGTAGAAAGTTTCAAAAAAACACTATAATTAGAGCCAAATGATGGTGAGATATCTTCATAAATTTTACTTTTTTTATTTATTTCTTGAACATGTTTCTACCATACTGATGTGTTGCGATCTCTCTTAAAAATATATGTTTGTTTGAAGGAAAAATAAAGGAGGAACTTGTTGCTGCGAACAAGAAGGTAAGTGGAATTATAAGGCCATTTGACTGCATCTTCAATTACTTGAGGGCTTTTTATAATATCTGTGTGAGTGGCATACATTTTGTTTACTCTTGCTTGCATATTTTTTTCTTCAGCTCAATTAGCACTCGTTCATCTTGTTAAACATTAAATTCAGTCGTTAGAAAAAGTATACATAGATATCTATTAGCTATCTTGTGACGCCCCAGGGTTCACACAAGGCTGCAGTCTCAGGTAAAACCCGGATTGTCAAACCTACCAAGCACCAACACCATGCTACGACATGTTTTATGATCACAATTACTATCTCTCTAGTGGAAACAATAAATAGATGAAGGTACAGACAGGTAAATAATCAAAATCGAACAACACTGAAAATATACACAGAAGAAGCATAAGAAATATTAATAATAACCCCAACTGGAATGAAGTAGATATATCTCTGAGTTTGAACTGAATCTCAAATACAATGAGTCAAATAAACAAAGTCTCACAAGAGTTCTCAACTCTAAAATAAAATACCAATCTAGAGTCTAAAAATAATCAACTACATGTGGAGTTCTGTAATAACTACAAAGTATAATAAATAGCTAAATGGACAACTAAGAAGTCACATCAACCTGTGACTCTCCGTGCGCCAGACTCGTTGCCTGAAAGAGGGAAAACAACGAGCGTCAAAGCGCTAGTGAGATCATCACTACCTCTCCCTAGGGGAAGGGGTATAAGTATATAAGAAAATAGAGTTAGGACAAGCATATATCAAATCATTTATATAGCTTCCTATGAATGAAAACAAATAGTCAAGGAAACATGCTCAAATCTCCAACATAAAGAATAAATACTTCATCTCGAATTACATCCGAGTAACCTGCTCTAATATAAGAGGATGCCAACTAAAACGAATATAACTGCGGTCTATAACGGGTGTGCCAAAACTCAAAGGAAATACCCTACTCATGGGGTAGTCTATCATGGAGTAAAGCTTACAACTGATCAATTATCTATGTGTGCATAATCTTACGCTATAGCGATACTCTTGTAATATTCTTACTCAATCGCTCTGCGGCAATAGGATTTATTATCTCCCTATTCCGAATACATAAAATAATGATACTATTGTAATACTCTTACTCAATCGTTCTGCGACAAATAGGTTTCATCTCCGTATTTTCGGATACATATAAAACAACACTATTCATATGTGTTTATCTGTTTAACTTGTGTCATAAGTGTGTCAATCAACCAAAAACTAAGCATAAATGCACATATCTCGGTGTGCGTGTCCACATCTCCGGATACGTATAAAACAACACTATTCATATGTGTTTATCTGTTTAACTTGTGTCATAAGTGTGTCAATCCACCACAAACTAAGCATAAATGCATATATCTCGGTGTGCGTATCCACATCTGAAGCTCACCATCATCCTAGGTGTTAAACAACTCTTAAACACTGTAATATATCAGTACGAGATCGAGGAATTCTCTTGAAAACCAAAACAAATCCATACAACATGCACATGCCAAAAACTATGTGGCGGTCGCCCCCCCCTACGTGTCGGCCCCCCGCGACGGGTTCCAGGGGCTAACTGTGACTATGTCCTGCACGCGGTCGACCGAGACGGTCGACCGTGGACACACGCGGTCGACCGTGGCGGTCGACCGTGACCCAGATTTCTAGTTTCTCATATTTTTTATATGTGTCGTATACAATCGTGTTTATGTGATTCAAACATGATAAAAACTTCATGAATCTTGCATACAAACATGCTACAGTAGATAGGAAATATCTGGAAACAAATTGAACATATATAACCATGATTTTATGCATTTGATTTATATTCAAAACCCTAAAACATGCATAAAAGTTCAAAACGATAAATCAAACTTCTTTCTTTAGATTAACAACGTTTTAAAATCATCTTCAGATCTTAAATACATCTGTAAAATTCATGCTCAACCTTTTTAGCATGAAAAGACCTAATCTTTATACATATAATACAAAAGAGTTGTCTTTTATACATAATCTAGACGTTTAGGCTCTACAAAACATATTTAAATCTCTTTAAAAACCTTTTTAAAACTGTGAGGGGGATTAGCAGAGATGATACTCGCCTGGGGTTGTAGGAAAACGTGTTAGAAGCAACGTCGAAGGAGATCTCTACTCCAAAAGCCAAAAATCAACAAAAACCCAACTTGAAAGCCTCTAATCTTCTCCAAAAAATCGAACTAGGGTTTGGGGGTTTTGGTGGCTTTTAGGGTTCTTAGGAATACTGAATAAAACATGAAAAACTCATATATATATCAAGTAAAAACGAATATGGGTTTAGAAATCTGAAACCAACTCAAAACAGGTTTAAACGGTCTGCAGGTTTCGCGGTCGTCCGTGGCGGTCGACCGGGCTGCGGTCGACCGCGACGGTCGACCGGACTGGGATTTTCCAGTTTCCTATGTGTTTGGTCATTGTGCATGTTTCGACTCTTCTCTCTCTCATGTATGAACTCATTCATACTCAAATCACATGGTAATATACTCATATACCATTTAATGATATTTATCATACTAAATATCTATATATCGTAATTAATCTCGTATTAATATATCATTCAAAAAAATTATCGGGGTTTTACATATCTAAATTTGGTAGTGGTAATAGGATAGCAGGGAAATATGCAAGTGAAGGATTTTCAAACATCTATATTCCTATTATTAATAAAAAATATCCAACAAAATTTACGCACGTGCAACAAGTTCTCTATGACTAAATCTTAGCATATACAAAACATGCACAAAAGATTTACAAATAAGATATTGCTTGATTTTATTAAGCAATTTAATAGATCAACGCACGTTTAGAAATTATTTGCAAAATATTAGTTTTCAGATGATACTGAATGTAGAGTAATTATTCAAAGCATACATTAAAGATGACACATAAACTAAAACCTAAAACGTTAAACATCAAACATGTTATTTTTAAACCCATAATTAAGCCAAAGATGTAGTTTGCACTCTTTCTTCTCTCTATGCATTATAATAATAATATAACATTCAGACTTATGCTCCCTTGTGCTTATAATTGCTTGATTTCTTGAGCCTTACCCTATTTTATTTTACTATACATTGCAGGAGCGGTTGAAGAAGCTAAAATCAGAACATGGAAAAGTTCAACTTGGCAACATCACTGTGGATATGGGGCTCATCTCAACAAATTACAGATATGTCAATTTTATGTTTCCCATGTGGCTATGTGGTCAACACACCTATTACTGGCACATAGCCGATAATGCGTGGATAACGTTAATTGATCTGAAGTCGTTGAATTTTGATAGGTTATAGGTGGAATGAGAGGAATGACTGGATTATTGTGAGAAACATCATTACTTGATCCTGATGACGTGAGTTTGATTATAATATATGCTATGTATTGAAGACAAGTGCACTTTTTTTTAAATATTGCCAAAAGAATAAAAATTTAATACAATATCAGCAGACTTTTGGTGTGTTTCCTTCTATAATGTCTGAGCCTGGCCAAAATATTTAAATAGATGACGCAATATTTATATTTTTAGGGTATTCGTTTTAGGGGGCTTTTTAGGGTATTCGTTTTAGGGGGCTTTCTATCCCTGAATGCCAGAAAGTATTACCTGCTGCAAGTAGTGGGAAGGAGCCATTGCCCAAGGGTCTTGTGTGGCTTCTTTTGATTGGAAATGTGATTATTAACTTGCTTCTATTGTAATCAGAAGGACATTTTTCATTTATTTTCCCTAATTATTATAAGTGTTTGTTTGCCATTTTTGGTGCTGTTTTACATGATATCCTATTGTGTTCGAAGAAAGATGCAACAGTAGAATGCACCTTAAGCAAGGTAATTTCTCGAATAATTTATATTCATTTACTTATTTATTGTTAACGCTAACTTCTATAATTACCCCTACCAAGTGTAATTAGCGTAAATAAAACGCATATTAGAAGCTTACGTGTCAAAAGAAAAAAACTAGCGGCTGATGTGGTAAATAGAATAAAGGAGTAGGGGTAATTTAGGAAATGAGGTTTTCGTATCTGAATAATAAAGTTAATCATTTTAAGTTGCTTAGTAAATCTTTTGTGTGTGTATTGTGTATGCTGAGATTTAGTCAAAGATAATAGGTTGCGTGTGTACTTTTACCCAATCAATCACTAAATGTAATTTCATTGTTCAAATGTTGAATTTTTAGCTTATGTCTATATGTTTCATCCATCGCTTACATTCAATAATTTTATAACAATTCTTTCCCTAAATAAAATTATAAATTTAAAATAAAAAATAAAAAATTACCACGTGCATTACACGTGCAATCCAACTAGTTCAAGTTAAAAGTAATATCTATACACTGAGAGTGATTTTTTTACAAGCCCAATGTTCAGCCCAATTTGCTTATAAGTTCATCACTTCAAAAATCCATTCCAAGTACATAATGTTTCTTGAGTTTGGAACTTTTTTCAGCTCTGCGACATTAGTTCAATGTAGTTAAAAGTAACAATGAATAAATAAGTTTTATTTATAAACCCCAATAAGCTAATATGATTTACTTTTAAGTCCACCCGCGTGAAAAGTTAATCACTCATAAACCTGAAATACTCATAAACGTAAAAGTCTCCATCAACTCTAATAATATAATATAATAATATAACAAAGGACCATATAAAGAGTTTTTTTTGCTATAAACTCAAAATTTCCTAATTTATTTTTAAGTTCACTCACTTCATAATGAATCTTTGACCTAAAATACTTTAATGAATTACTTCTAAATTTAATTTATATTTTATAAATTTGTTATATCATAAGTTGCAACTGCAAATTGTCTATTTAGCTATAAATCATATCCTTACTTATTTTCATACTTACCAATTCCAAGGATTTTTTTATTACAAAATCTAAAGTATTAGATATATTTATTTTTGAACTGCATACCATGAAGATCTCTCTTAGAGTGAAAAAAAACTACGCCAACCTATTTTTAAGCTTAACTTGTGATGGTTTGTACATAAGATTTATGTTGTTATATTCCACTTTGACTTTTGTATATACACTAAAGTCATTGGGTCTACGATTGTAGATAATCTTTTCATAGCTACAGTAAACCTATTTACTATATACTAGTATAATGCACGTGCTTTGCACGTGGACATTTTTTGTATTTAATATTATATTGTATAATAAATTATATATAAACATTTTACAAAGTTATTTTATTACGCTATGGTTAAAAAATTTAAGTTATTCTATTATTAGTACTTATACTATTATTAACATACATTTAATAGTTATTTAAATTTTCTTATGTTATTAAACAATTTATTTAAGAGTATAATTATTAAATAATA
>BQKN01067411.1:1179698-1216169 GCA_022839385.1 Asparagus kiusianus
ACTCGTCAGTATACGAATCGACCCATAAGTCATGAGTCGACCCATGACTGTCATGAGTCGACTCACAAAGTCCTTTCTGTTATCAAATGTGTTCTGTTGAGTCGACTCATGTTTGAGCACGAGTCGACTCATCGCAGTACTTTATTTCTATTTCGTTCGTGCTTCTGTGTAAATCACATGTTGGGTGTAAATAAGTATATATGCATACAGTGATTATGATTTCACCTGTACATGCGAGATGACACTTCGGACACGAGTTTAAGTCAGTACAGCAGGGTGTGTTCGGGAATAAGACACGTATACCTTTTTGTACGCAGTCCTCGTGTTGGACTATAATCCATTAAAGTCCTCGTGTTGGACTATAATCCATAAAAGTCCTCGTGTTGGACTATAATCCATTTCAAACATGTATTAGACTTTTGCCAAACCTTGAGCACGTTATTCAACCAAGTTGGGTAAACGACATTTTGTATTTGGCCGGGACATGATAGCTACCTAGGTTGAACATGACACCTATTGTAGTTTCGTTTCATTTCCATGTTATCGGTAGAGATGGGTATATTTTCTTTTTCTTTATCTTTCTTGTGACCAACTACGGGTTTTGTATTTATGGATCTACAATTTGAGATACAAGGTATATACATTAGGGTTTCTTGTTTGGATTATTTCGCTCGACGTACCTATGTTCGTGTTGTATTTCCCTAAGTACTAAAACCCATTAATGTTTGTGTAAATGATTTATATTACATTGTATTAATTGTATTTTCATATACAACGAGCCCTATCCCTTGGGGTTGGTTGTGATGTTGCTCGCTAGCGCTTTGACGCTCGTTGTCCCTCCCCCTTTCAGGTAACGAGCCAAGAGCCCGGAGAGTCGCAGGTTGAGGACGACCCTTACTAGTATTCGTCATCCTCTTATTAGATGTATTTTATTTTTGTACTCCACTTGAGACATTTTAGACTAGAGAGGTTTATGTTCTAGAGTTGTAAATGATGTGTGCCTTATTTTCCTATGTCAGATATTAGGTATTTCTGAGAAATGTTGAGATCTCCAGATTGTCATTACTCATTTCAGATTTGACTATGTATTCTAGCTATTCGGTTGTTGAGATGTGTTAATTTGATGTTCTATTATTTCATCAAGTTTCTGTTGTAAAACCTTTTACTTGTCTTGTACCTACACCTATTGTTGACTCTACTAGAGAGATATTAATTATGATGGTGAAACATGTTTTTGCACGGTGGGGTGCATGGCAGGTTTGACATTTCTGGTTTCACCTAGAACTGCAGCCTTGTGTGAACCCAGGGGCGTCACACATAGAAATATAAAGTCATCATCTCCTTCTCAGTTTGAATTCATGTTTTATGCAATAGTAATGGGATGATATGCGGTGGGTTCTTGTCGGCTGCCAGCGTGGTCGCCCTCCGGCCATTGATCAAGAAAGTCATGACAATCCTATATAAAAGATCTGAACCCTAAACTTGTTGTTTATGTTATAGAAAGCATCCTAGGGTTTCTTTATTTTTGATGTGTATAACCTAGTTGTACATTATTCCTATTGTATGTGTATAGTTATTCAGATCCTATATTAGTATCAAAGCTGGATCTAGGATCATTTGTCAGTTTCGTGATGGTGATTTTGGATCTGGAATGGAAAGTTAGGATTTTTATTGTGAAAAAGATTGTATCTTTCATTAAAAATTTAACTTTTCGTGTGAAAAGGCTCAATTTTTATGAAATTAATGGGCTATTTTATAAATCAAGGATTTATTATAAAAATTTTAGATTTAAAAAATACAAAAGCCTTTTTGTTAAATTAGGGATTTAAAAAAAGGGCTAAAACCCTACTTGCTACTGAACAGTGCCTGGGGTGATGACTGGCGACGAGTGTGGCTAGAGGACGCATTATTGGAGGACTCCCTACCCATCACCAGTGATATGTGCTAGTACTCGGTGTTGCACAGAAAAAAACTAATAGGAGGGGCGCTAGGCTCCTCCTCGAACCACAGCGGCAACAACTATCGACGGCGGAGTAGCGTGCCTCTAGAGGCTCGGGAGACGAAGGGGTGGCCGAAGTAGGAGCAGTGATGATCGGCTACTACAAACATCAAATCTGCCCCTAGGGTTTTCAAACCCTACGTGCAGTTTTGTATTTCTTTTTGAAAATTAGTTTTTCAATTTTAAAATTTTATTTAAAAATCAGGAAATTCAAGGAGTTTCTAGATATATACTTTAATTAATAATAAATTTATTTTTTATAAAATTTGAGAAAATATTTTTTTATTATTATTATTTAAATTTCTAAAAATATTTTATATATAATTTTTATAAAATCTAAAAATTACATAGAAAATAATAAAATTTTTAGAATGTTTTAGAAAATTCTAAAAAATTATTTATTGTTATTTTCTATTTTATAACTTTTTTAGAAATTTTGGAAATTTTTGATGTGAGCCTACTAGATTTCATAATTAAGAGTTAGTGGATTTTTGATGGAAAATAATTGCTTAAGCGTTGAAAGGTTAGAAAAATTATTTTAAATGCCAAATTGATTCATAAAATCCTAGTAAGTTTTGTAGACTAGTAATGGGTAGCTATTCCAATGGGAGCACTCGTTCGTTGTAACAATTTCACGAGAAATGAAAATACCCTAATAAATTTAACAAGATTAAAATAGTATAGTAAATAAAATTGTGGAATTTCTTGTTTTTGTTTGTCATGCAGCATGTTTAGATGCATACTGAAATATAAACACATTATTTCATGTGGGAGATTTCGTGTGATAACGGACATGACTCTCAACCTATATAAAGACTAGCGGACATGACTCTCAATCTATATAAAGACCGGTATATGCGAGGGTTAAACACAGTGAAAATCATAACAATTCTCTTCTTCTCTGCTCCACTCCTTTCGGTTTCTTCTTGTTATGTTTTGTTGGTTCCCTGAAAGTCGATAAGAATTCACAAAGCCTTCTTGAAGCCCGTGCCAACGAGAAGGAGGTCGCCTGACTGAGGGTCGTTGTATCTCTGAGAACTTTTGCCGCGTAGCCCTGTACGAGAGGGGGCAATTAGATTCTTGGGATAGTGCGTTGCACGCCTCGATCATCAGACCGTATTTCTAACCTTTTTAAATTTTTCTTTATAATAAATTTCATTTTTGTGATAAAATATTAATCTACTTTTATCTTATATTAATCTTCTGTTCAAAACATAATTTCATGTTAATTATTATCTAAACAGCTAATATTCCCAACAATCCAAGAATCTAATTGAGCTGTTTAGAATAATATCATGTTTAGCATGTTTACAATTCTGTTTCGTATTATGTTTGTTATGTTAATGCAGTCTACATCTTATAAAACCGACATGCTACACTTGATTCTGTTGTTTGAATGTTTAAATCATATACGTTACATTATAATAACAAAATTATTCATTCATCATCAGATCATGGCTACAAGTGAAATTATGTCGGCTAAACTAGAGAAGTTTGATGGGAACAATTTTTGTCGTTGGCAAAACCAAATGAGATTTTGGGTAACAACTCTAAATCTAATAACAGCCATAGAACTAGACAACCCATCTTCATCTAGACCAGTTACTAGGCAATCTTCCTCATCTTCCTCCACAGATTCTATTCCTATCCCAAGAACACCTCAAGAAATAGAGTATCATTGTCTACACAGAATCTTAGGAGCCTTATCTGATAGGTTATATGATATATATTTATATTATCACTAATGCTAAAGTTCTGTGGGAAGCACTAGAGAAAAAGTATGGTTTAGATGATATGGGAATTAAAAGATTTAAAGCTTCTGATTTTAACAAATTTAAAATGGTAGATTCTAAATCGATGAATGAGCAAATTCATGAATTCGAACATATAGTTCACCAATTAAAAGTGAATGAATCTATCTTAGATGAAACATTTCAGATAGCCTGTCTTATATACAAACTTCCTGAGTCTTAGTCAGATTTTTCCAAAAACCTTAATCATACCCAAGGAGATCTTACCATTGAACAAGTGTTGAATGCCATTAGAATCAAAGAGCAACATAGACTCAGGGAGAAAAATATAACAAAATCCGAACATAAAGAACCCAAAGTAAACAATGTTGAATCCAAACCCATTCCTCAACACAAGAAACGTCTCTTCCACCAAACTCAAAATAAAACATTTAAGAAGAAATCCTTTCATCAAAATAAGAACCATGTCCACTTTCAAAAGAAGGAAGGAGCTGAACGTTTAGTCTGTTTCATTTGTGGACGAACCAACCACCTTGCTAAGGATTGCTTTTGCAAGAAAACAGAACCATCCAAGCCTAGGAAGGGAGGACCTCCACCTAATAAGTCACAAGTAAACATGGTGACTTCCAGTTCAGCTGAGACAGCTTTCAGGTCTGTTCTCTTCACCCCTGAAGTAAACATGACTTTTCAAGCAAATGATTGGTGGATTGACACTGGAGCTAATATTCACGTTTGCTCTAATCAATCTTTGTTTTCCACCTATCAGGTCTCAAGTAGAGGAATTGTGACAATGGAAAATAATAATATGGCTCCTGTATCTGGAATAGGTCAAATCAACTTAAAGCTGACTTCTGATAAGACTTTGATCCTGCAAGATGTCCATCATGTACCAGACATTAGGAGAAACTTGATTAGCGGATCTTTGTTAGTGCAACAAGGCTATAAGCTTGTTTTTGAATTAAATAAAGTTATAATAACTAAGTGGTTGAATTTCATTGGAAAATGATTTTTATGTGATGGTCTTTTTAAATTAAATGTTAAGAATTCTACCCTTGCATCTCCAATGGTTTTGAATATCAAACCTTCTATCACTTGGCATCAAAGATTAGGACATGTGAATTATAATTCAATTAAACGATTGATGCACCTTAATATAATTCCAAAGCTTAATATAAAAGATGATGGAAAATATGAAATATATGTAGAAACTAAACTTTCTAAGAAACCCTTTAAAACTATTGATAGAGATTCTGAGATATTAGAACTCATCCATAGTGATGTCTGTGATTCAGGAAGAACATCTAGAGAAGGTAACAGATATTTCATAACTTTTATAGATGATTGTGCTAAATATTGTTACCTCTACCTAATTAAGACCAAAGATGAAGTTATAAACAAATTCAAAATATATAAAGCAGAATTTGAAAATTAGTTGGATAGGAAAATTAAAATACTAAGATCAGATAGAGGTGGTGAATACACTTCTAATGAATTAAAACAATTCTGTGAAGAGAATGGAATCATTCATAAAATAACTGATCCGTATACACCTCAATCTAATGGAGTAGCTGAGAGAAAAAATAGAACTTTAATGGACATGGTAAACTCAATGTTAATTAATTCTAGTGTGTCAGAGAATCTGTAGGGAGAAGCTCTTATGACTGCTTGCCATATACTAAATAGAATTCCATTCAAGAATTCTGATAAAACACCTTACACAATTTGGAAGAATAGAAGTCTTAATTTAGATCACCTGAAAGTGTGGGGGTGCTTAGCAAAAGTTAAAATACCTGAGAATAAGAGAAAGAAGATTGGCTCTAAAACTATAGATGGAATATTTATTGGTTATGCTTCTGATAGTAATGTAAATAGATTTTTAATAATCAACTCTAACATTAATGAGATAGCCAACAACACCATAATTAAAGCTAGGGATGCACATTACTTTGAAAATATTTTTCCTTACAAGACTAGAGTAAACAACACATGTCCTAGTTCTAGCAATTCAGATCCTAGTTCTAACCAAGGTGAAACTAGTTCTAAAAAATTAGACCACTAGAAAATCCAGAGGAGCTTAGGAGAAGTAAAAGAACTAGAATAGAAAAGTTCCATGAAGATTTCTATGCATTACTTGTAGAAGATTCTCCAATTACATTTGAAGATACAATGAAATCAGTAAATGCTCCATTTTGAAAGGAAGCTATAAATAATAAGATGCAATCTATAGTTCAAAATCATACTTGGGAACTAATTGATCTTCCTTCAGGCTGCAAAACTATAGGATGTAAATGGGTATTTAAGAAAAAACTTAGACCAGATGGAATAATAGATAAATATAAGACCAGATTAGTAGCTAAAGGATATACCCAAAAATTTGGTATTGATTATTTTGATGTCTATTCCCCAGTAGCTAGGATTACTACCATTAGAGTCCTTATAGCTTTAGCATCCATTCACAAACGTATAATACATCAAATGGATATTAAAACTGTATTCTTAAATGAAGACTTAGATGAAGAAATTTATATGAATCAACCTAAGGGATTTGTTGCCTCTGGACAAGAGAAGAAAGTATGCAAACTTATTAGATCACTATATGGTCTCAAACAAGCTCCAAAACAATGACACATGAAATTTGATGAGATCATACTATCCTATGGATTTATAATTAATTAAACAGATGAGTGTGTATATCATAAGACATATAATAATAATAAAATTATGATTTTATGCTTATATGTTGATGATATTCTTATTTTTGGCTCTAACATACAAAGCATAAATGAAATCAAACATTTTTTATCATAAAATTTTGACAAGAAAGATTTAGGTCAAGCTAATTTAATTATTAACACTAAAACCTTGAAAAATGAGAATGGATATGTGTTGTCATAATCACACTACATAGAAAAAAAATACTCAAGAACTTTTATGATCTAAATTGTCAACCTGTTTCTACTCCATATGATCCTAATGTACATCTAAAGAAAAATACAGGTTATCCTCAGTTACAAAGAGAATATGCACAAACAATTGGATCATTAGGATTCTTGACAAACTACACTAGACCTGACATTGCTTATGTAGTAAATAGACTTAGTAGATATACATCAAATCCTGATAAGAGTCATTGGGATGCTCTAGAAAGAATTTTGAGGTATCTAAAAGGAACTATGAACTATGGTTTATATTATAAAGGTTATCCATCTGTATTAGAAGGATATTCAGATGCAAATTGGATTAGTGACTCAGTAGATGTAAAATCCACCACTGGTTTTATGTTCCTTTTAGGAGGAGGAGCTGTGTCCTGGAAATCTACTAATGTAGAACCCCGTAAATTTTTATAATGAATATATTGAATTACTAGTGATAAATAATTCCTTGTAAATAGTAATCATATATATATAATGAATGTGAATATCAGTGTATGAGAACTCATCAAGTGTTTATATGTGAGAGATTTGAGTGGTTAGAGCATCATGTGTTAAATAAGTCTAGGATGACACTTTTCTTCTGAGCGGTCGACCGCAGAGGAGACGTCGGTCGACCGCACACCAATTTCGCACTCAGGAAATCTTTTTCCTGCTGTGCGGTCGACCGCACTGGGCGCGACGGTCGACCGTCCAACAGGCAGAGAGTTTTCTTGGGTTTGGGTCTTAACGGGTTTCGGGTCGGGTTGTGGGGCTAGTATATATACTAATGAATCCAAGAGAGCCTCTTTTCATCTGAAATCAGAAACCCTAGCCCCTCTATCTTCCCTCAAACCCTAATTCTCATTTCTTGGTGATTTGGGAGGAGCTTTGAAGGATTTTTCAGCGGATTTTGGTGGGATTCAGCGAAAGGGATCATCATCTTTCAGATCTAGGGTTCTATTCTCATCAGAGGCGAGTAACATCTCACCCAACTTCACCCCTTTTGTATTTTCATGCTTTATTTGGGTTTTAATCCGGTTTTATTAGGCCTAAATCGTATTTTATGTAGATATAGTAGATCTTTATGGCATGAGATGTGAGAATCATGTGTTTTAGATTTTAAAAGCTCACCAACGAATTTTTATTAATGAGATCTAGATCTAAAAATATTTTATCAAAGGTAAATCCCGTTTTTACTATTTTTAAAGACATTTAAATCATGCTTATATAGGTTTGGGACCTTGATAATAGATTTTAAATGTCTAAATTCGTTGTTTCCTGTTCTATGACTTTGTATAGATGTTAGATTTTCATTAATGTAGAATCGTCAAGTTTAATTACGAATTGAAGCCGACAAAAACCCAAACTGGGCTTCTGTCAGCTTCGCGGTCGACCGCGGCGGACGCGGCGGTCGACCGCTCTGAGTCATTTTCAGCAGAACGTTTCTGTTCTTTGAGTGGTCGACCGGCATGACCTCAGCGGTCGACCGCCGCTCAGTTTTGAGCACAGTGATTCTCGACGCTGTGAGCGGTCGACCGGAGTGGCCTCTGTGGTCGACCGCCGCATAGTTTTGTGCCTGTTGACTTTTTGTTGCCCTTTTCGCGTGTTCGAGAGATCACCTCGTTTATCCCCCACTAGTTTGTGATGTTAGTGATTCATCTACACATGGGGTTTGACTTGTGACACAAATTTAGACCGCACATTGAAACACGTGCGAGATTGTGATATGTATACCTTTCCGCATATACTTTCCACTGTTGCACAGTCCTTGTGTTGGACTAAAATCCATAGAAGTCCTCGTGTTGGACTATAATCCATTTCAGTCCTCGTGTTGGACTATAATCCATTTCAGTCCTCGTGTTGGACATTTACCACTTGTTTCATGAGTTTGGAAACCACAGTATCTAGTTCCTGCATCGGACATATTTCTTAACCCTGTATATGACTTTCTCACAGGAGTTTATGACATGACACTTATGTATGTAATAACACGATATTCATGTGAGCTATGACATGGCACTGTACTTATGCTCTGAGATTAGTTGTATTTCTTTTTATTATTGTTCCTGTACTAGAACCTCGGGTTTGGTGTTTAGGGATTTATAATTTGAGATACAAGGTATATACATGAGGGTTTCCTTGTTTGGATTATTTCGCTCGACGTACCTATGCTCATGTTGTAAATTTCTAAATACTAAAATCCTCTTTAGTAAGATCAATGATTTTAGATCTATTATGTATTATCTGTATTTTCTTATACAACAAGCCTTGTTCCCTTGGGGTTGGTTGTGATGTTACTCGCTAGCGCCTTAACGCTCGTTGTCCCTCCCCCTTTCAGGTCACGAGCCAGGAGCCCGGAGAGTCGCAGGTTGATGGCGATACACTTTAGTGTTCAGCTGTCTATTGTGGTTATGTTTTATTTTGGAGCTTCATTGTAGTTTTTGTTTGACATTTGAGGAATACTCTCTAGATGTTGTAAAGGTTGTATGCCTTATTTCCTTTACTCAGACATTTTGTATTTCGAGACCTGTTGAGAACTCCAGTTTATCTACTTCCGCCATTGACTATGTATTTCTGTATGTTGGATGATGAGATATCTATGTGGTTGTTATCATTTCATCAGTTATCACTTGTATTATCTTTTACTTGCTTTGTACCTATAGCTATTGTTGACTCTACTAGAGAGATGTTAATTGTGATGGTGAAACATGTTATTGCACGGTGTAGTGCATGACAGGTTTGACATTCTTGGTTTCACCTTGGACTGCAGCCTTGTGTGAACCCAGGGGCGTCACAGTTGGTATCAGAACTCTAGTTCCAGTATCCTTAGGATCATCCTGTATCGAGTCGTAGATCTAGGATAGAGTTTCTTAGGATTCATGTATAGAGTCCGTAAGGATTTCCTAGTATGAGTGAGGACAATGTATGCGCATATCTCAAAATTTTGAGAAATTTTTTTTATGACAACTATTTTTGCTTAAAGTATATGCATGAATACTATGAGATGTGAAAATCATATTATGATGTACTACGTATGAATAGAATATACGTCTACTTTGACTCATGAACTTTATTTTTCTTATGATCAGAGAGATGGCAGGACGTGAGAGACTCCGCACTCGAAGGGCCGCTCAGGCAGAGCCCCAGCAAGCTCCACCTGAGCCGCAGCAGGCTCCACCCGAGCAGGAGAAGACACCACCAGAGCCGTAGCAGGCTCCTTAGTACTTGGTGGATATTATGGCTCCTCTCATTGCCAGGATGACGGCCATTAAGGAGTTGGTGACGACTCATATAGCACCACGGACACCACCACCACCGGTATCTCAGTAGCAGGGGATACCCGCCATTCCTGTTAGAGAGAGATCCCCAGAGATCACACCTGTAGCCATTTCTCTAGTAGTTCCACACAGAGCCACAGAGCAGGAGGCTTGGCTCTGTATGATTGAGAGGTACCAGAAGATGAGGACACCAGAGTTCCAGGGATCACCACACCCTCTTGCAGCCCATAAGTGGAAGGAGGATGTGGGCAATATTCTTGACATACTTAGTGTGGATTCAGTTCAGAAGCAGAGATTGGCATCCTATAGCCTGAAGGGAGATGCCGGGAGATGGTACCGACTCTAGTTTACTCCAGAGCAGAGGATGTCCCTCACATGGGAGGACTTCATATACTTCTTTGATGGGCAGTATATTTCTTCTGCAGCACGGACTAGGAAGGAGCTCGAGTTGTCCCGGTTGACTCAGGGGGACATGACCGTGGTAGATTTTGAGAGCAGGTTCATGAAGTTGCTACATTTCACGGGTATGTGGCAGACAGGAGAGCGTCAGGCTCAGATGTTCTTAGTAGGGCTACGCCCTAATCTCCGCCGGTACCTCAGGAGGTTCTATTCAGTTAGGGAGGTAGCTGAGGCTGCCACTTCACAGGAGATTGAGACTTCCATGTTCCAGAAGGATAAGGAAGGGAAGACCAAGGCAGGGCAGAGCGGGGACAAGGGCAAGAACAAGAGATCTTTTTCTGAACCCCAGCAGCAGCATCAAGGTCCTTATAAAAAGGGATCCCAACAGGATCAGAGAGCGCATCAGCAGCGCATGTTTCAGGGATCTTGTTTTAACTGTCGTAAGGTCGGGCATAAGGCATCGGAGTGCCGTAGTGCACCAGCAGGAGCCCAGCAGGGCAAGGGTCCTAACCAGCAGCAGCAGCGACAACAGGGCAGAGGTCAGTGCTAGCAGAACAGACTTGAGGCACCACCAGCAGCTCAGAGGACTGAGGGACAGATCCGAGCAGTTCAGGAGATTCCTCAGGGGCAGATTATCCCATATTCTCCACCTCCATCAGCAGAGCAGTCTTCAGCCACAGACAGGGTTTATGCAGTAGTTCCCCGTGATCATGGAGCTAGCAGAGTCGTAGTGGAGGGTACGTTCCTTGTGGATTCTTTCCCCGCCCGTATTCTTTTCGATTCGGGAGCTTCACATTCTTTCATCTCTCATGTATTTATGGCTAGACTCCAGCTCGTAGCTCAGCCTCTAGACACCCCTTTATCTGTTTCTACCCCTTTAGGTGAGGTATCGCTTCTGGAGAGCGTTTGTAGGAGGTGTACCGTCAGTTTAGACGAGTCGGAGTTCATAGTTGATTTGATAGTGTTGCATATGTCCGAGTTTGATGTCATCCTTGGTATGGATTGATTGTCTTCCTACCATATTAGTATTGACTGCTTTGCGAAGACAGTCAAGTTGCGAGCGTCCGATGGGTCTGAGATGATTGTAGCTACCTCTCATGGCAACCGATTTGCGGAGTCATTTCTGGCGTACATCGAGGAGGTGATGCGATAGGATCAGGGTGCTGAGTTATTGGAGACTAGAGTTGTCTCAGAGTATCAGGATGTCTTTCAGGACATACCTGGATTACCTCCAGTGAGAGAGGTAGAGTTCTGTATTGAGTTGCAGCCAGGCACAACCCCGATATCCCACGCACCCTATCGCATGGCACCAGCTGAGATGCGAGAGCTTCAGACCCAGTTGGACGAGTTGTTAGCTCAGGGTTTTATTCGTCGGAGTCATTCTCCGTGGGACGCACCGGTCCTCTTCGTGAAGAAGAAGGATGGTAGTATGAGATTGTGCAGATTATAGAGAGTTGAACAAGGTCACTATCCGGAATAGGTACCCACTACCTAGGATTGATGACTTGTTTGACCAGTTGCAGGGAGCATAGTATTTCTCGAAGATTAATCTTCATTCTGGCTATCATCAGTTGCGGGTTCGGGAGATGGATATTCCCAAGACCACCTTTCTTACTAGATATGGATCTTTTGAGTTTTTGGTCATGCCATTTGGGTTGACCAATGCACCCGCGGTATTCATGGATTTGATGAACCGGATTTTTCCCTTCTTGGATCAATTTGTGATCGTTTTTATTGATGATATACTTATCTACTCGAGATCAGAGGCAGAACACGTGGAGCATCTACGTATAGCTTTAAGGACTCTACAGGAGCATCAGTTGTATGCTAAGTTCAGCAAGTGTGAATTTTGGCTTTCAGAAGTCAGATTTCTCGGCCACGTCATCAGTAGAGAGGGCATAACAGTTGATCCAGCTAAGGTTTCAGCAGTCCTTGATTGGGAGCCGCCGAAGACAGTGACCGAGATTCGCAGCTTTTTGGGTCTAGCTGGCTACTACAGGAAGTTCATCCAGGACTTCTTGAAGATTTCGGCAGCGATTACACGCCTTACAAAAAAGGGTGTACAGTTCATTTGGAGTGCAGAGTGTCAGAAGGCCTTTGATACATTGAAGGCTAAGTTGAATACATCACCGATTTTGACTATTCCGAGCAGCGACATGACATTCGTCGTGTATACAGATTCATCGTTGGCAAGCCTAGGAGGTGTATTGATGCAGACTTAGAGAGTAGTAGCTTATATCTCACGGCAGTTGAGGGTGCATGAGCAGAACTATCCCACTCATGACTTGGAGTTGGCAGCAGTGATATTTGCACTGAAGTCATGGAGGCACTACCTATATGGAGTACAGTTTGAGTTATTCACAGACCATCAGAGTCTAAAGTATCTTTTTTCTTAGAAGGAACGCAACCAGAGACAGAGGAGATGAATTGAATTTATTAAGGACTACGAGTTCGCGATTCAGTATCATCCGGGGAAGGCGAATGTTGTAGCAGATGCTTTGAGTAGGAAGCGTCGACATCGGGTTGCGGCTTTGAGGTATTCATTGTACAGAGATCTCCTTACTCTTAGCCAGTTTGATTTTAGACCCGAGATTAGGGGAACCAGTGCGTTTTTAGGATCTGTATCAGTGCAGCCATCTAGGAGTACCAAAGTTGTCAGAGCTCAGTTGGAAGACTCTTGGATTCAAATCCGAAAGGAGGAGATTTCCAAAGAGCCTAAGACTGATTGGACCATTGGAGCAAATGGAGGTCTACGGATGAAGGGTAGATTAGTTATGCCAGCCAGTGCAGAACTAAAGAGGGAGCTATTTGATGAGGCACACCGTACTCGGTACACAGTGCATCCAGGAACCACCAAGATGTACAAGGACTTGAAGAGACATTTCTGGTGGAGCGGTATGCGTAGAGAGATTGCAGACTATGTGGCTAGATGTTTTACCTGTCAGCAGGTGAAGGCAGAGCATCAGAGACCGGCATGGACACTTCAGCCTTTGCCTATTCCGGAGTGGAAGTGGGCGGATATTTCTATGGATTTTATTGTG
Organism: Asparagus kiusianus; assembly: GCA_022839385.1. Classification (NCBI taxonomy): domain Eukaryota; kingdom Viridiplantae; phylum Streptophyta; class Magnoliopsida; order Asparagales; family Asparagaceae; genus Asparagus; species Asparagus kiusianus. The sequence goes on from BQKN01067411.1 coordinate 1,193,079, forward strand.
GGGTTGCCGAAGTCGAAGAAGGAAAATGATTCTGTTTGGGTGATAGTGGACCGGTTGACGAAGTTAACACATTTTATTCCAGTGAGGACCACTTATACAGCCGAGGCTTATGCGAGGATCTTCATTTGGGAGATAGTTCGACTTCACGGAGTTCTAGATACGATCGTGTTGGATCGAGGATCAGTTTTCACTTCACATTTTTGGAGGAGTTTCCAGGACTCATTTGGCAGCAGGCTATCTTATAGCAGTGTATTCCACCCACAGACGGATGGTCAGACGGAGAGGGTGAATCAGGTGTTAGAGGACATGTTGCGGGCATGTGTCATTGACTTCCAAGGTAGCTGAGAGGATCATATTTCATTGGTAGAATTCGCTTATAACAACAGTTATCAAGCGACGATCGGGATGGCTCCGTATGAGGCATTGTATGGGAGGCCCTGTAGATCACCGATATGCTGGGCAAAGCCGGAGGATAGTTTGATGCTTGGGCCAGAGCTAGTGAGGCAGACTACTGAGAAGGTAGCTTTGATCAGAGAGCGGATTCTAGCCGCTCAGAGCCGGCAGAAGAGCTATGCAGATAAGAGGTGAAGACCACTAGAGTTTCAGATTGGGGATTTGGTTATGCTGAAGGTATCGCCTATGAAAGGCGTGCAACGATTCGGGAGGCGAGGAAAGCTTGCACCGAGATATATTGGACCTTTCCGGATTTTAGAGCGCATTGGAGTTGTGTCATACAGACTAGATCTTCCAGCATCTATGTCTAGTATACACAATGTATTCCATATCTCTATGCTCAAGAAGCACTTGCATGATGAGGAGCAGCAGCGAGTGTTGGATATACCGGAGATTGAGCTTCGAGATGATTTGACTACTATTGAGATCCCAGTGTCTATACTTGCTAGAGAAGATAAGAGACTCAGGAACAAGGTGATTCCATTGGTGAAAGTTCAATGGAACCGAAGTGGATGTGAGGAAGCTTCTTGGGAGCGCGAGGAGGACATGCGACGCGACTACCCACATTTGTTTGAACAGGTAAATAAATTTTTATGACATACACCTTATATTATGTTTATATCCTTGGTTATATTTACATTTAACACTAGAATGAGAATATCTTCGCTTAATTCTTAATCTTTTGGAACACGTGGTATATATATGGGGGGTTTCTTGTTTGGATTTTTCGCCCGATGTACTAGTTCCACTAGATTACGGCTTGAACGAGAATATTATCATGTTGGACGGTTAAGTATAAATATCCATGTGTGCTCATCTAGAATTTCATATTTTGAGATGGGTATGATTTCCGAATTTCGAGGACGAAATTGTTTTAAGGGGGGAAGAATGTAGAACCTATAAATTTTTATAATGAATATATTGAATTACTAGTGATAAATAATTCCTTGTAAATAGTAATCATATATATATAATGAATGTGAATATCAGTGTATGAGAACTCATCAAGTGTTTATATGTGAGAGATTTGAGTGGTTTGAGCATCATGTGTTAAATAAGTCTAGGATGACACTTTTCTTCTGAGCGGTCGATCACAGAGGAGGCATCAGTCGACCGCACACCAATTTCGCACTCAGGAAATATTTTTCCTGCTGTGCGGTCGACCGCACTGGGTGCGGCGGTCGACCGCCCAACAGGCAGAGAGTTTTCCTGGGTTTGGGTCTTAACGAGGTTCGGGTCAGGTTGTGGGGCTAGTATATATACTAATGAACCCAAGAGAGCGTCTTTTCATCTGAAATCAGAAACCCTAGCCCCTCTCTCTTCCCTCAAACCCTAATTCTCATTTCTTGGTGATTTGGGAGGAGCTTTGAAGGATTTTTCAGCGGATTTTGGTGGGATTCAGCGAAAGGGATCATCATCTTTTAGATCTAGGGTTCTATTCTCATCAGAGGCGAGTAACATCTCACCCAACTTCACCCCTTTTGTATTTTCATGCTTTATTTGGGTTTTAATCCGGTTTTATTGGGCCTAAATCGTATTTTATGTAGATATAGTAGATCTTTATGGCATGAGATGTGAGAATCATGTGTTTCAGATTTTAAAAACTCACCAACGAATTTTTATTAATGAGATCTAGATCTGAAAATATTTTATCAAAGGTAAATCCTGTTTTTACTATTTTTAAAGACATTTAAATCATGCTTATATAGGTTTGGGACCTTGATAATAGATTTTAAATGTCTACATTCGTTGTTTTCTGTTCTATGACTTTGTATATGATAGACCCTAGAGGGGGGGTGATTAGGGTCTTATGCTAATCTAATTCCAATTAACGGCTAATTTAAAATTATGTTGAACAATATGTTCTTGCAAGAGATAGATATGAGCAAAAGAACAATAAGACTATGCACAAGAAACTATGAGACAAACAAAACACAAACACACGATATGTTCACGAGGTTCGGTCCCCACGACCTACATCCCCGCTCCTCACCTCGAGGAGATATCCACTATCACAATCCGGTTTGGAAGCCGGAACTTCTACACACTCGGTTTACAAGTTCACCGAAAACTCTCACACTACACAATCACTCACAATCACACTTTACACACTAAGTGTAGGAATCTAGCCCGTGTCCTCCTCCTCAAGTGCTCGATTACAACCTCTCCCTAGGTTTGTCAATCGACGCCACTCCTCTTGGATTTGACCCCGTCTCTCTCTCCTCACACTTCTCTCGGTGTACAAGTGTATTACAAGTGATCTCACAAATAAAGGTTAAATATAATGATTTGTCCTCAAATACAAGTGAGAACACAATGAAGCTCACACTCACTAAATCACACCCCACAACCACAATATATAATATGAAAATATTAAGCTCAATAAGTGTGTGTGATAACAGTGAATGAAACTCAATAAATAACTCAATGAAAACAGTTAATCAAATGAAAGTGAAATAATAAACAATATGGAAAGGAGTTTAGAAAGACTTCTCAATGAACAAGAAGAACTGAAGAAATGAAGATGAAAGCCTCTTCTTGCTGTAGAAAAACTCCTCTTGAAAACTGATTAACGAAACAACTCTTAAACGCGATTAATATCTTGTAAAACAATAAACTTGGATTTCTTGAGATATATAGAAGAAGAGCAGCAATGGGTATATATAGCACCCCAATGCAACAGCTGAAACAGTGTAAAAAGACCAAAAAGCCATTTGAAAAACTAGCAGTTAGGCTCAACCTGGCAGCGCGTCGGTCGACCGGTACGGTCGACCGATTAGTTCAAAAAAATAAAAGAAATAGGGTTTTAAAGCTGGCGGTCGACCGACGTAAATTTCGGTCGACCGGAAAACTCAGGAAAACTTTCTTAGAAACAGACTGTCTGTCGGTCGACCGTATCGGTCGACCGAATTCTGATATATGAAAATTGACAGGTTTTTTGGAGAGTTTTGTAAATTCGTTAAAAATATCAGATCATATCCAAAATTAGTGAAACTTTGGGGAAAGTTTATAAATGATGAAATAGACATGTTTGAAAAGGAATTTTTGGAAAATCATTTTTTGTTTGTTAAAACTCCCTGTTTTTGAAAACAGCTTAGAAAACCTGTTTTTTGAGAAAGTGAGATTTGATTCAGACTTGTAAATATACATGTATATATTGTGCATATATTATATGTATATAGTGAAGTATGAAAGAGCTGTAAACAAGAGATAAAGATATTTTAACAACGTTTAATGAAAAAATCATCTATATGATAGAAAACGTCATAAATCGTGTTAAGTGTATATATATATATTGAGCTTGAATATAATCATACAATATATGTAGGTAAACTCAACATATACCTAGGTAGAACCACACAAGAGAACTTGAATCTTTAACGCTTGATTGACCTGTGTTGAAATACCTGAAAAGAAACTATAAACACAAAAACACTAGAGAGTTTATTAGTAATGAATTGTTTGCTAAATCATCATCAAAACTATAGGGTCAACAGTATAGATGTTAGATTTTCATTAATGTAGAATCGTCAAGTTTAATTGCGAATTGAAGCCGACAAAAACCCAAACTGGGCTTCTGTCAGCTTCGCGGTCGACCGCGGCGGACGTGGCGGTCGACCGCTCTGAGTCATTTTCAGCAGAACGTTTCGGCTCTTTGAGCGGTCGACCGGCATGACCTCAGCGGTCGACCGCCGCTCAGTTTTGAGCACAGTGATTCTCGACGTTGTGAGCGGTCGATCGGAGTGGCCTCTACGGTCGACCGCCGCACAGTTTTGTGCCTGTTGACTTTTTGTTGCCCTTTTCGCGTGTTCGAGAGATCACTTCGTTTATCCCCCACTAGTTTGTGATGTTAGTGATTCATCTACACATGGGGTTTGACTTGTGACACAAATTTAGACCGCACATTGAAACACGTGTGAGATTGTGATATGTATACCTTTTCGTATATACTTTCCACTGTTGCACAGTCCTTGTGTTGGACTAAAATCCATAGAAGTCCTCGTGTTGGACTATAATCCATTTCAGTCCTCGTGTTGGACTATAATCCATTTCAGTCCTCGTGTTGGACATTTGCCACTTTTTTCATGAGTTTGGAAACCACAATATCTAGTTCTTGCATCGGACATATTTCTTAACCCTATATATGACTTTCTCACAGGAGTTTATAACATGACACTTATGTATGTAATAACACGATATTCATGTGAGCTATGACATGGCACTATACTTATGCTCTGAGATTAGTTGTATTTCTTTTTATTATTGTTCCTGTACTAGAACCTCGGGTTTAGTGTTTAGGGATTTACAATTTGAGATACAAGGTATATACATGAGGGTTTCCTTGTTTGGATTATTTCGCTCGACGTACCTATGCTCGTGTTGTAAATTTCTAAATACTAAAATCCTCTTAAGTAAGATCAATGATTTTAAATCTATTATGTATTATCTGTATTTTCTTATACAACGAGCCCTGTTCCCTTGGGGTTGGTTGTGATGTTGCTCGCTAGCGCCTTGACGCTCGTTGTCCCTCCCCCTTTCGGGTCACGAGCCAGGAGCCCGGAGAGTCGCAGATTGATGGCGACACACTTTAGTGTTCAGCTGTCTATTATGGTTATGTTTTATTTTGGAGCTCCATTGTAGTTTTTGTTTGAAATTTGAGGACTACTCTCTAGATGTTGTAAAGACTGTATGCCTTATTTCCTTTACTCAGACATTTTGTATTTCGAGACTTGTTGAGAACTCCAGTTTATCTACTTCCGCCATTGACTATGTATTTCTGTATGTTGGATGATGAGATATCTATGTGGTTGTTATCATTTTATCAGTTAATTGTGATGGTGAAACATGTTATTGCACGGTGTAGTGCATGGCAGGTTTGATATTCTTGGTTTTACCTTGGACTGCAGCCTTGTGTGAACCCAGGGGCGTCACAACTAAACAAACTGTAATGGCTAGAAGTACAATGGAATCAGAAATGATAGCTCTTGATACTACTAGTATAGAAGCTGAATGGTTGAAAGATTTACTTACTGAAATTCCATTAATACAAAAAATATTACCAGCTATTTCTATTCATTGTGATTGCAGGTCAGCGATTGACAAATGTTATAAAGAGAATGCAAATGTGAAGATGAATCGACACTTGAAAGTGCGATATAAATCCTTGAGATATAAGATGAAAAACCATGTAATAGCCTTAGATTTTGTAAGATCAGAGAAAAATCTTGCATATCACTTAACTAAAGGCTTATCTAGGGTAGTTGTCCTTAAATCATCGAGGGGAATGGGATTAAGCCCATAAGAAAAATCACTGCAGTGGCAACCTAACCTCGCAGAGGTTTAATGGGTAGAAACAAACTGGACGAGTGATTAATTGTGAGGAGTACTGAATTTATTTGCTCCCATCCCAGGATGAACAGTGCTCATAAAAAGTAAGTAAAAGGTTGAGTTAAACTCTTAATGAATTCAAGACCCATGAGGCAGGATGTTTACTTGCTCGCATCCTTATTAGGATTCACCTATATGTGTGTAGTTGTGAGGTCGCGACTATGGGATCAGGGCTACCCCCTAGTAACACACATGAAAGATACCTGCGCAAGGCCGATAATAGCGCAATCCGTTTAGAATTCTTTAAAACTGTATTATGTGTGCTTTCTGTAGAAATCTGATAAATAGGACTGGTTCAAGGCGTAGTCCACCAAGCTCTCATGGATCTATACAACTGCCACTAAGTGAAGATTCAAACTGAAAGGTACCTCCACCTATTACATAGTATAAGGGAACCATCATTCTTAATTTTCAAAGTTCTTCTTTTACTCTTAATTTTGAATTATTTTAAGTTTTAAGTTATGTGGGGGATTGTTGGTGTTATAATAAAGTGTAACATAAAACTTGACATTATAGTGGGAAAGTTTAGTCCCACCTAGGAATAAAATAGGAAGGAAGGGTGTTTATAAGCCTTTCCCTTCTCTCTTATGCCTAGAAGAAAACAAAGGTTATGCTCCATACCACACACGCGCGCCGGCCGGGCTCGGGTTCGGGTCGGGTGGCGCGCGCCCACGACCTGCGGATACGAATGCAGCTTCGGATTGAGGGGCTCTTAACCTGCTACATTTTGAATTTTTATTTTTTGCTAATGGAACATTTAAAACGTGTTAAGCAATTAAAAAGTGTTAATCATTTGGCTGCGAAAATGAAAACAGCTAGCTAAATGGGCTGGATTTATGGACTTAAATAATGAAACGGCTAGCGGGATTTGTGCGATAACGGACATGACTCTTAACCTATATAAAGACCGGTATATGCGAGGGTTAAACACAGTGAAAATCATAACAATTCTCTTCTTTTCTGCTCCACTCTTTTCGGTTTCTTCTTGTTACATTTTGTTAGTTCCCTGAAAGTCGATAAGAATCCGTAAAGCCTTCTTGAAGCTCGTACCGACGAGAAGGAGGTCGCCTGACAGAGGGTCATTGTATCTCTGAGAACTTTTGCCGCGTAACCCTGTACGAGAGGGGGCAATTAGATTCTTAGGATAGTGCCTTGCACGCCTCGACCATCAGGCCGTATTTCTAACCTTTTTATATTTTTCTTTATAATAAATTTTATTTCTGTGATAAAATATTAATCTGCTTTTATCTGATATTAATCTTCTATTCAAAACATAATTTCGTGTTAATTATTGTCTAAACAGCTAATATTCCTAACATTAACTACCCATTCTAGTCTATCTCTGAGAAATCTAATATTCCATTTTTAAAAAATTTATGATGATTTTAAAAATAATATTTTTGATCATTGTGGTTGGGGCCCAAGCCCTTCTTCTCTCTATTTGGGACGTAATTTTATTATTAGTATAGAAGACTTGATGAGATGAAATGTTCTTCTAGGAAGAGCACTACTCCAAGTAAATGCCGATAATGTTAAAGTGTTTATAATTAAGTGTCTTAGTCCTTCTTTTATAAAGGTACCAATATTTTAACCGGGGCTGACTCGTTGTAGATACATTTGTCGAAAAATTCATTTTATCCTAAAAGTAGGAGATTTTAGCAAGTATTGAGGCAGTAATGTTCGAGTCGGAACAGGGTTCAACTCAAGCTCAAAGACGTTATGGCAGTCAGTACAAGGTCTAGAAAATGAGGGTTGTTCAAGCCATTCACTCTGTGGACTACAATGTGGAGCTATCTTATTAGGGAGTTTGAGGATTATTCAAACATAAAGAGCTTCGAGGATGCTCTTAATGCAAAATTTGAATATGTCTCTCCAATGAGGATCCGAGTTCTTATTATTATTATTTTGATAAGAAAACAATTTCTTTTGTCAATGCTTAGATTTCTTTTTTTCTTTAGACAATGAAAGAAGAAATATAAACACCTTTTACTAATTATTTCAAGAAAAAAGTGGGTTTTATAATCCTACGACTTTACTTTTTTACCACCTTATTTTTTATTTTTTTCTTATTCTTTCTTCCTGACCATAACATTACTATTGTTATTATTTGTGTTAGGTTCACATAATTTTTGTGCAAATCATAAGGTTAACTTTCAAAAATAATAATTGTTCATTAAAAATTTATATTTTTAGGACTTATACAATTAACTGAAAATTGATGTTTAGACATCTCCTGCGTCACCTTTGTCACAAAAAGTGTAATGGTTGTAGTGGTAAGCTACCTTAGACCAAGACACCTGGCTACGAGTTCAAATACCTTTAAAATTGGTTTTTTTGTTGGAGCAGAGCTTTTGTGGTTCTTTAGCTAACGAAACCTTTTTTTTATTTAAGTTGTTATGTTATTAAATCATATCTTGCTTGAGGTTGAATTTTTGTAACAGCTAAATTTTTTTTTGTTTATTTCCTCAAATGGAATTATGCTTGGTGGTATCATATGGTTGACCGCCTAGAATTTGTTTGATCACCTAGTGATGTTTAATAGGGTCGACTATGCATGAAGATGACTTCCGACAAAATATGATTCATAAGTGTGTTATCATAGCATGGTTACACACTCAAACCTCGATATCCCGGTGTGAAGATTTTCTCTTGATTATTGCTATAATATAATATCATTAACTAGACGATGCGTCCTTCTTGATTCGACTGGGTCACATTTATAATTTATAGTTTTACGGAAGCTGTTCTATGTTAACTGTGTTGTTAATGAATAATATTTCATGTACAATTACTTAAAATAAATAGATAAATATGGGATTTAATGAAGGGGAATTGGACAAAGACTAAAAAGTGTATATAAGCAGGCTCATGCGCATTCTTGATATCCTGAGTTATATACAAGGGCCAAGGGCCCAATACTTGACTTGAATCCGTAAAGCCATGTCCCCAGACAATTTAAGAGAATTCGATTTATATACATGAAAATATTCTCCTCTAATTCAAATAACATCTAAATAAAAAATAATAATGTGCTTGTGTGCCTTGTGATAGATTTTAGCTTGATATTTGCAATCACTATTTTTTAGTCACATTTAATTTAGATTTCTTCTTTTCTTTATATCTGCCACATACACTTACACGCACACAACCTTTTACATGCTTGTTGGGAGTTTTTTTTACTCCCCTAGGGTTTGCTCACCCAAAACTCGGGGGGACTATTCTTTCTTCATAGGATCTGGGGTATTTTGAAGAATAGGCCCAGTGTCAATGATCATCTTTTATCCTATCAGTTTTTTAGTTTTAGTTGTTTAGGTAGTTATTTGGTTTAGACTTTTCTTTAAGCTACATGTGGCTTTTCTAAACTATGATGTCATTTTTATTCATTTTTCATTGTGGATAGATGTAGTTGAACTTTGTCTTTCTAGAGATTTCTTGTATATTTCTTTTGTTATCTTAGTTACATGCTTTGTGGGGTAGTTTTTGGTTATATAATTATGTAATAGATGATCTGAAGATGTGAACGTGACCGCATGGTTGCATTGTCTTTGAACGACATGTGGCTTTTCTAGACTATGATGTCTTTTCTTATTCTCTTTCCATTGTGGATAGATATAATTGAACTTTGTCTTTCTAGACATTTCTTTATATATTTCTTTGGCTATCTTAGTTACATACTCTGTGGGGGTAGCTTTTAGTTATATATCTATGTATATGATGATCTAGAGATGTGAATGTGACTGTATGGTTGCATTATTGGCCGAGTCACATCCCAACTTATATGCATTTGGAATAGGGGCATGAAAAGGTTTTTATTGTTATCAGAGCCAGGTTGGACAACCATTAGCTCATCCTGTGTACAAGTAAAACTAAGATTAGGACAAAAAAAAAGAATAAATCATTATAAAATAGGTTCTTTCCTTTTCTAGAAAACCTCCATTGATTCTAAATTCCTTGATTCTAAAATCCTAATCTAGAAAAATCTTGTATCAGGTGATCACTATGGCTCAAAAACATCAACCTATTTCAGTACTTAGGCTTGAGGTACAACAGGCCAATCAAGTTGTTCTAGCAAGAGCAAGTAAGGAGTTAGTAGCTATTAATTGCCACAGAGATGGGCAGCACCTGGCTGCAAGGCCGAGAAATGTGTCCAATTTTTGGAAGCTAAACCCGCAAACCTTCGCTTGGACTAAAAGCGGATACGAGGCCAAGATGTGACTGCAGAGCATAGACTATCTTTTGAGGGCAGCAAAATTACTTGATGAGAATAAGGTCAACATTGTACAACTATAGATCGTAAATGTTGCCAGACATTGTGTAAAGGATGAGAAATTTCTTAAGTCGATCTCATGGCAGACATTCCAGGAGGGATTCTTGGAGGCCATTTTCCCTAAGATGGCTAGCCTTGAGATGCAAAGACAGTTTGTTATTCTTGGGCAAAAAGACATCACTATAGATAAGCATATTGCTGAATTTGCCAAGCTCAGCAGCTTCACTACGGGCATGGTATCTAGTGATGTGGATAAGGGACAAAAGTTCATGTAGGATCTAAAATTTGAGATTCAGGCACTAATTTATGGTCAGAAAGGAGTAGAGATTTATGCTGATTTCTTGGTTGCAGCTCACAAGAAAGAATAGTTGATTAGGATCGTGAACTTTGTGAAGAGAGGGAGCCATAAGCACCCTGCAAAATAGACATCTCGGGATAATCAGTACAAACCTCAGACAGGAGGAGCATCAAACAATCACCAATAGACATGGACTTTGAGAGTAGCTCCATAGCAAACCAACATGATTTGTTACTTTTGTAACAAGCCAGGGCACTTAATGAAGGACTGTAGAAGAGCTAAAGGGTTGTGCCTAGCATGTAGGGTAGCACATAATCAACTTATCGCTTTCCCTAGTAGAGGAGTTCAGGAGGAGTGATAATACCAGCAGGTTTGGCTAGACAGGGTGCATGATAGAGGACGCTCCCACTTCCTACTCAGCAACATATATTCTAAGGACATCAGAGGGTTTATCAATTTTAAGGCCAAAAATTGTGGAGAGCTCTAAAGTTTCAGCACCCGTACCAGCCATAGTATCAGCAAATCCACCCAGGGCAACATGATCAGCAGGACGCAACATGATTAGCAGGACCAGCAGAGCAGAGATAGGGCTAGGTTGTGGCACTTACTGTTTAGCAAGCATACGCACCTGGTGATGTGATCATAGGTACCATTTTGGTTTACACAGTCTCTGCTTTTACCTTATTTGATTCTGGGACATTGCATTTTTTAATATCCACTCAATTCATAGCATGACATGCCATAACATACGACAACTTGGATGCATATTGGAATGTCCATATAGGCAGCGGGGTGTTAATTTCTAGTAAGGAGTGTAAGAGATGCCCTGTAATAGTTAGTGGTAGGGAGCTATATGCAAACTTGTTGGTGGTTGACACTAATGGGTTTGACATCATTTTAGTGATGGATTGGCTTTATAACTACCATGCTGTTATTGATTGCCAAGACGAAAGCATGATGTTCAAAATACCAAATCATGAAGAGTTTGAGTTTATGAGTGGTAGAAAAATAATGGAGCACCCAAAGTATCAAGCAATCATGAACATAGTATTAACCTTGATAGAGGTTGAGGAGAAGCCCACGCCAACAATTATCGAGGCATTTCTTGATGTTTTTCCTAAATAGTTGCTCGGTCTTCCTCCAGATAGAGACATAGAGTTTGTCATCAATCTTATCTCACGAGTTGTGCCAATCTCTAAACTAACTTATCGGATGTCGATAGCAGATTTAGAGGAGTTGCAAATGCAGGTCCAGGGGTATCTCAACAAGAAACTTATCAGGCTTTTTGTCACCTTGTTGAGCACCAATGGTGTTAATGTGAAAGTCGAACGGTAGACGAAGGATGTATATTGACCACAGGGAGTTGAATCTGGTTACCATAAAAAATAAGTACTCAATTCCTAGGATTGATGACCATTTTGATCAGCTTGAAGAAGGTAGAGTGTTTTCTGAGCTAGACCTCAAGTCAGGTTATCATCGGCTGAAGATGAGGAAGGAACAAACCCAAGATTGCATTTTACACACTATATGGGCATTATGAATTCTTGGAGATGCCATTTAGAGTGAAAATTGCTTTATTTACATTTATGAACTTGATGAACAAGGTGTTTTCCCAGTATCTTGACCATTTTTTGTTGTGTTTATCGATGACATTATGTTATACTCCAAGACTAGCGAAGATTATGTAAAGCATCTATAGACCGTGTTGGAAATCTTACGAAAGGAGAAGCTCTATGAAAAATTAAATAAGTGTGAGTTCTGGCTACTGTCCTTCTTAGGGCATGTGATTTCAAGAGCAAGTATCTCTATTGATCCAAAGAATGTTGAGGTGGTGTTGAGGTTAGATCCACCTACGTCAGTGATAGAAGTGTGAAGTTTCTTAGGTATGCTAGATATGATAGAAAATTCATAAAGGACTTCACAAATACCGCAGGACCACATACTAGGCTGACTTAAGAGAAGGTCAAGTTCGTGTGGATTCAGGAGTGTCAGACAGCATTTGATGGGTTGAAGAACAAGTTGACAACAACTTCCATTTTGACCATTTTAGGATGCATCAAGGATTTGTAGTGCACACTAGATGCTTCTGATTTGGGTTTAGATTATTTTCTAATACAATATAGGAAGGTAGTAGCTTATCATTTAGACAACTAAATATGCACGAGAGGAACTACCCAGATGATAATCTAGAGTTGGCAGCAATCATATTTACATTGAAGCTCTGGAGGCACTATCTTTTGGGCAGAGAGCGGAGGTGTATACAGACCATAAAAGTTTAAAGTATATCTTCACACAGAAGGAGCTCAACATGAGGCAGTGCATATGGTTAGAGCTTATGGCTGACTACGATTCTAGGTTTGTAATATCACTCAAGATGGGTGATTGTGGTTCTCAATCATTTGAGCAGGAAAGCTGTGTCGATGAGACTTACCAGGCAGTAGGAGTTGTTAGCTAAATTCTGGAGAATGAGCATGGAGATTATTTTTACCTAGAATAGGGAGACAGTTGATGAGTCTTCAATTACAGTCAATTCTACTAAACTAGACCAAGGCTACCCAGTTTGAGGATTCTCAGTAACAAAAATTTAAGAAACAAGTGGAGTCTGTAGAGAGAACTGATCTTCAAATACACAAGGATGGATCATTGAGATTCTATGGTAGATTGTGTGTGCCTAATGGGCGGTGTCAAGAGAGAGTAGTTGGAGAAGATGCATAGTTCAATGCTATTTATTCATCTTGGTAGCACAAAGATGTATTGAGATTTAAGGGAGCATTACTGGTGGCTAGCAATAAAGATGGATATGGCTTGATTTATAACAAAAAGCCTAATATGTTAGTAGGTGAAGGTTGAGCATCAGAGAATTGCTGAGTTATTGGAACCCCTTCCTATTTCTGAGTGGAAGTTGACTAGTTTCATACCATTTTGAGTTGGACAGACGATGGAGAGTCTAGCAGAGCTGTACATGAGGGAGATAATATGTTTACATGGGGTACTAATTAGCATTGTGTCAGATAGAGATTTGTGATTTTTATCACACTTTTAGAGGAGTTTGCATCAATGTCTTAGGACTAGACTGAGTTAAAGCATGACTTACCACCCTCAAATAGATGGACAATTATAGAGGACTATACAGATTCTGGAAGACATATTACAGGTATGCGTACTGGATTTCAAGGGCTTTTGGGAAGACCACTTGCACTTGGTGGAGTTCTCTTATAATAACAGTTACCAAACTAGCATCTAGGTGGTGCCTTATGAGGCTTTACATAGGAGAAAATATGGATCTCCTACCTGTTGGGATGACTTTAGAGAGTGGCATTTACTAGGGCCTGAGATGATTAGTCAGATAGTAGAGAAGATAAAGATGATAGAGTTACCTTTAGTCAGCTCAGGATAGGAAGAAAAGCTAGGCTGATACTAAGAGGAGATCTCTACAATTCTAGGTTGGAAAACATGTCTTCTTAAGGATATCCCTAAACAAAGGAATTATCATATTTGATAGCTGTAGGAAGCTTGCTTCATATTTCATTGGTCCATTCGAGATATTGGAGAGAGTAGGAGGGTGGTGTACATGCTAGCTTTTCCTTTGCCATTGAAAGGAGTGCCTGATGTGTTCCTTGTATCGTAGCTTCGACGATAGATATGATATGAGACCCATATCCTAGAAAGCATAGAGCTTCAGGTTGGAACGAACTTGTCGTATGAAGAGCATCTAATGGCTATTTTGGATAAATAGGAGATGGTCCTAAAAAATAGGATTATCCCTCTAGCCTTGGTGTTCTGGGAACATCGTGGACTGGGTGAAGTGACATGGGAGCGAGAGGATGATATTTGTCTGCGATATCTGCATCTTTCTGCTTCAAGTAAAATTTAGTTCCTTTGTACTAATTTCGAAGGCTAATTTTCTTTCTAAGGTGGGTAAGATGTGATATCCAGACTTTGGTTTTAATTGATGATGGATTTGAATATAGGCATAAGAGTTTTTTAAGCCCAACTTACTTCTAATTTTTATTTTTTTCAAGGCCCCAGTTGCCTTATAGCCCAAGTATACTAGAATTTTTATGTAGTCAAAGACCTCGAAAAAGTTTAAATCCAGCTACATCGATTTCCCTATATTGTCTCTATTTTTTTAAAAAAAGAAAAAGAAAAGAAGAGAGGACATAGATAAAAAACCATAATTTTTTAAAGCCATGAAACCACGTTTTACAAAAATCAAATTTAAAATCTAACGATAAAGTCTCGCATATCCTATAAAATCTCTAACTACCAAATCTATACACAGCAAGCATATGTATTCTTTAAATGCTTTTCTTTTTTCTGCCATCTGAATCTCACCGAAATAAAAAAGGTGCAATGACAACACCTTATGAGGCGAGAGAAGGAACTCTGCTTAATGTTTGATATTAATCGGCAAGCATACTTTATTCTGAAGTTTCCTTTCTCTATAGATTAGAACTTTAACCTTCCTACAACTTTGCCCCCCAAATGCTTGTAGCGTAGTGGATTACTAGAAGTACCCACATGAAAGGAGGAAATCATGGTTAGTCATTAGTTTATATGATCCTGAAGTTGTTTTTCTTAATCGTATTTATTAAAACACTTGATGCTCTGTAGGAATTTGTCCACCTAGATAAACTTTTAGTGTATGCGCCTGTTTATTTTTTTACTGTAGCTTCATGCTAGACTATTGTTTTAATTGTACTTAAGGTTTTTCCTATAATTCTTTCTAATGATTTGTTCTTAAAATAAATACTCTAGTTTGTTATAAGATCGTACTCTACTTTAAATTTCTAGATATATCCTTGTGCTTTAAATAATCTTCTTGCAAAACAATTTCTTTTCTCAATGCTTCGCTTTCTTTTTTTAGATAGTGAAAGAAAAAAATATAATCAACTTTTACTAAATATTCCTAGAAAAAAGAGGAGTTTTATAATCCTACGACTTTATCTTTTTAGTTCCTTTTTTGTTATTTTTTCTCCTGACAATAAAATCATTATTGCTATTATTAGTGTTATGTTCACATAAATTTTTAAACAGATCAAGAGGTTAACATTTGTAAGTTTTTATAAAAAAATTTAAATTACTTACCAAAAGTTTATATTTTAAGGGCTTAAACAATTAATTGAAAAATAAAGTTTAGATATCTTTGGCATCATCTTTATCACAAAAAGTATAACAGTTGTAATGGTTATCTGTCTTAGACTACTACACTTGGGTAGGAGTTCAAATCCTGTGACATTCAAATTTTTTTGGACCACAGCTTCTCTAAGTCTTTAGCTAATGAAATCTTTTTTTTATTTAAGTTGTTATGTTATTAAATCATATCCTGCTTGAGATTAAATTTTTGTAACTGTCACATCTTTTTTTATTTGTTTCCTCAAATGGAATTATACTTGGTGGCCTGATATAGTTGATCACCTAGAATTTGTTTGATCGCTATTTAATAGGCTCGACTGTGTAGCGAAGTCATTTCTTCTGGCGCTGGCAAAATAAATTCTTAGCACTTTGGCTAAAAAGTGTATAAAGAGTGTTTTCTGCGTGCTGGGCTCACCATATATGAACAATTGCTTTGTTTTAATCGGCCTTCTGAAGCATAATTGACAGGCAATCCAATCTATGACGAGATATTTTTCTTTTATCTCTTCCACATCATACTCCCTTACTTCTCCCTTATCTTTTAAATAGTCGATGATTCTTTCAAAAATCCAAGCTATGAAGACGACTTCCATCAGAATGTGATTCATAAGCGTGCTATCATAGCAATGATACACTCTCGATATTGATATTCTGATGTGAGGATTTTCTCTTGATTATTACTATTATTATAATAGCATTGACAAGACGATGCATCCATATTGATTGGAAATGTTCTTGGTCACAGTTATTTTTCATAGTTTTCTAGAAGCCATTCAACGGTAACTCTATGGTTAGTGAATAATATTTCATATACAGTCACTAAAAATAAACATATAAATGATGAAGAATATAAAGTGCATATAAGCAGGCTCATGTACTTTCTTAATATCCTAAGTTATATGTAAGGGCAAAGGGCCAATACTTTACTTGAAGCTGTGTTCTCAAGACGATTTATGGGAACCCAATTTATATCCATGAAAATATTCTCATCTAATTCAAATGACATCTAAAATAAAAAATAATAATATGCTTGTGTGCCTAGTGATAGACTTTATCTTGATATCTACAATTAGCATTTTTAGTCACCTTTAATTTAGATTTCATCTTTTCTTTATGTTACCACATACACTTACACGTGCACAATTTCCTCTTTTTGCATACTTGTTAGGAGTTTTTTGACTTCCCTGTGGTTTACACACCCCATACCCGATGACTATTCTTTCTTCGTAGGATCATGAATATTTTGAGAGGCAGGCTCAGGGGCAATGATTACCTTCTATCCTATTAGTTTGCTAGTTTCAGTTGTTTAGGTAATTATTTGGTTTAGACTTTTCTTTGAGCCACATGTGGCCTTTCTAGACAATTATATCTTTTCTTATTCTTTTTCCATTATGGATAGATGTAGTTAAACTCTATCTTTCTAGAGATTTCTTTGTAAATTTCTTTTGCTATCTTAGTCACATATTGTGTGTGGTGGTTTTTGATTTTATCTATATACATGATTATCTAGAGACATGAATGTGACCGTATGGTTGCATTTTCAGCCGAGTCACATCCCAATTTATATGCATTTGGAACAGGGGCGTGACAATTACTAAAGGAACTAATCTTCTTTTACAGGGTTTGAAATCCTCTTACCTTTGACCATTGTATAAATAATGAATGATGTAGAAATAATAGGAGTGAGTCTAAGGCCCAATTGACAGCCACAAAAATCTTGAGTATAAGGGGATAAAAGAAAGGAATATATATAGACCTTTAAAATTGAATGAATAGATCTCAGAAATAAGCTACCACTACTCATATCATGATCATTGATCAAAATGCAATAACAAATATTAATATGAATAATCAAGCTCTAATATTCAGGATTCAGAACTTCTCCAATCATGTGACATATCAATAAACCATGCATGTCGTAGTTTATACAGACACCGGTCAGTGTCCTCACATATGACATGTCCCCATTGAGACCCACTTTCACATACCACCCACCGGTGAAGCTTACTTCACAAAAAGCATGATCCATGAATATAGAGTATTAACGGACTATTAAATGAAAGAATACTATCATTTTAAAAAAAATGAAGTCATCGAGCAAGTCAAATTACCACAATATGATCGTTCATGGAATCTCAATAATATAATACTAAAATGAACAAACAAAGATATAGCAATATCTAAACAATCAACAAATAGCCCACATACTGAAAGCACCCTAATGTCACTAGGAAAGAACCCTAGAGGGGGGGGGGGATGAATAGGGCTTATGCTAATCTAATTCAATTTTTGCCGATTTAAACTAATTAACAATATGTCCTAGCAAAATAGATATACTACAAGATATATATACAAGGATATACAAATAACACAAGGGTAAACAATCTAAACTAGATAGTGGACAATATAATCAACAAAAAATATACAAAGGCCATATAAGATATGAATATAAAAATAAGTGCGTCAATGCAATAACAAACAAATGATATGTTCATGGAGTTCGGTCCCCATGACCTACGTCTCCGCTCCTCACCTCGAGGAGATCTCCACTATCATACCAAGATTTCTATGCTGACCCGAAATATATTTACACCACATAATATCGGTTTTTAATGCTCACCGATCAATATTCATAATCACTCACAATGTAACTACACTAACTACCACCTCAAGTGTTGGTTTCTAGCCCGGGTCTCCCTCAAGTGTTAGAAATTACAACCTCTCGCTAGGCACTACCATCTATCCTACTCCTCTTGGGACGACCCGTCTCTCACCACACACTCCTCTTGGTGTACTAGTGTAATACAAAGTGAACCTCACAATTATAGCTCAATACAACAATCGGTTTTCTAGTTCACCGAAAACTTTACAACTTACACACTTGCAATTACACTTCACACCCTCTAAGTGTTAGCCTAGCCCGTGTCACCTTCCTCAAGTGTTCAAAATTACCACCTCTCACTAGGCTTTGCTATCGACCCTACTCCTCTTGGAACCCACCCCGTCTCTCACCAACCACTTCTCTCGGTGTTCAAATATAATACAGTGTGCAACTTACAATGAAGCTCACAAATATAGATTTGTTCTCTATAATAGATGAGAACACAATTAAGCTCACTCTCAATGTCACAAACCCACAACCCCAAATTATACTATGAATGCAAATACAATAAGCTCAATAGGTTGTGTGTGAACAAAGAGTATCAATAAAACAATTAAACTCAAATATTGAAATCTAGCTTATGGAAATTAGAATCAAAACAATAAATAGCTAGAATTGAGTTTAAGGAAACTTCTCTATAGATGACAAGAGAGAGAGAGAGAGAGAGAGAGAGAGAGAGAGAGAGAGAGGAGAGTTGAATGCTCAAACACCAATAGATGATCTCCACTTGCTCTTGTGAAATTATCTTCACAAGCAAAACTCTTAAACAAGGCTTAAACACCTTTAAACAAACTAAACAAACTTTTAAAACCATTGTAAAAACTTTTTTCTTCAGTAAATAGAACTGAAGATATGTGGGGGTATTTATAGAAACCCCAAAGCTAAGAGAAAACAAGGCAAAAAGACCAAAAACTTAAATCTGTAAAAGGCTGAAAAAACTAGCCGTTACAGCATCAGTCGACTAACGGCTTTCATCAGTCAACTGATGAGCTGGCCGTTAGAGGCGTTTTCCAACTCATCAGTCGGCTGACGGACCTTATCAGTCGACTGATGACCTCATCAGTTGACTGGTTAGTCGACCAAAACAAAACAGAAACTTTTTGTTATACCAGACACTTTCTTCAGTCGACTGAACATATTCATCAGTCGACTGATAACACTGTATCAGTCAGATTTGAGTAGTAAAACTGATTTTTGAAGTGCCTTTAAAAATAGCAAATAAATTCTAAAAAATATAAAACTTTGGGAAATCATTGTAAACATGTAAATGAACATGTTACAAAAATAATTTTTAGAATTTCACTTCTCAATAGTGAAAACTCATTATTTTTTAAATATGTCCAAAAACATGAAAACTAAACATATATGTTTTTGACATTTGACTTAACAAACTTTTGAAACTTTGTGAAATGATTTAATAGACTTAATAAAATATGTATAAACTAATATTGAAGTGTATAAACTAATAAAACAATAGTTTCATAAAAACACCTATTCTTTGATAAAATCAACAAATACGTGTGTGTGATTAATATGAGCTTAAAGTATTAACACACAAGTATAAACCTATACTACAAACACTATAAACTATATACCCAAGCTTGAAGGTCTTCAATGTAGCTTGACTTAATAAACTTACGGATGAATCTTGAACTTGAATATTTAACTTGAATTGCATTGCTTCACTCCACTATTCCGCCAACCTCCATTAGATATGATCGTGAATGCTCGATTCCATCCATCCTTCAACAATATTGTCTGCTAAGAATAAATAAAAAACATAAACACTAGACAACCAACATTAGTTGTAAATTGTTTGTTAATCATCATCAAAACAAAAGGACCCAACAATCTCCCCCTTTTTGATGATGACAAACAATTTACAAAAAAAAAATATGCATGAAAGGAAATTAATATGTAAATTAGAATTATCATTCATATAACTGAAACAAGATATACTCATAATATTTCTCCCCCTTTGACAACATCAAAAAGGGGAAAACAAAAGAATAAAGAAAGCAAAAGCTCCCCCTACAAATAAGCATGGTGAGTATAAAACAAATATAGGGATTGCTTCCCCTATCAAAATGCCATATAGAATATATGCAATGAGGACCAAGGCAAATATATATGCATAGATAAAAAATATGCTAAACACAACTCACATACACAAATACAATGAGGACATATGTAGATATGTCAATATGAAAAAAATGTGTCTCAAAGCATAAACATAAAAACCATATATGAATAGATTTATGAAAAAAAAGAATGAAAAACATGAGAATCACAGAAAAAAGTTTTCAAATGAAAACAAATCAACCAATGAAATCATAAATCACAATATTTAAAACCAAAAATAATGTTTGATTAATAAAAGAATTTTTCTTTGTAAAATTTGATCAAACCACATAAAGAATACATTATAAAGCACAAAACATGACCCATAAGCACAAACATATAAATATCATCATAGAAGTGTTTTATAATGAATTCAAAAACAAAAATCAAAATAAATTTTCATAGTTAAAAAATAGATTACAAAACACACAAGGATTATGAACTATGGATTTGAAAAAACAAAACTCATCTTTAAGAACATGACAACAAAAAAATTTATTCTTAAAGATCAAACAAATTTTGGTTCCCAATTACTCTTGGTACCTAAGAGTCTAGGGACATGACCCCTATCGTTAAAGCTCAAAACCCTAGGGTTATGAACCCATTTGGGTATATTTTATTCACGAACATGGTCAAAGCAAAAATTATGCAAATAACCTTTCCGATTGTAATAAGTGTAATGAAAGAGGCCCATTTGATTTTGTTGACCATAAACTTATACATGGTATTCATTTGCAAAAATAGATGATCTTATAAATTTATTTTGCAAATGAGAAACATTTTGAAACAAGGTTGGTCCACTTGAAATATTTTGCGATTTAGAAACTTTTCGTAAATCAAAACAAAACTTAGCTAAGTGACCAACTCTACCATAAAAATCACAATGATACACATTAGCATGCTTATGATGAACTTTGTGAGAATGTGTATGTACATCTGTGTGTGATGAAGAAGCCTTATGAGATGCACAAGAAGCATTAGTTTTAGAATATTTGTGTGCATCATAGCAAAATTTAGCAATGTGGCCTTTACGACCACAAATTGAGTATTTGTAAACTTTGCTATACAAGTGCGTATAGTGTGTAGGTGATTTTGTAGCACTAGATTTAGCACACTTGTCCATAAGTTTCTTATGGTTATCAATGCATATTTTCAAAGTTGAATCTAAAGATGAAATGTGTTTATTCACAAGATTCAAATCTTCATTATTAGGGACATATGTATTTTTATTAGAAGTAGAACATATATAGTCATTTATAAAAGAAGTAGTATCATTTTTTTTTTGTGTTCTCTACTTCTAATATGGCATTATCTCTTTCATGAGTTAAACTAGCAACATTTGAAATCAAGGAATCATGATCCAATTTTAATTTTTTATTATTTTCTTTGAGGATCACATTCTTATTAGAAATAGTTTCAAACTTAGATGTTAACAACTCATGATCGGATTTTAATGCAACATGCTTGCTTTGTAAATCAATAAAATCTTTATACAATTTGTTATAGGTATGCAATAATCTCTTAGATGCACAAGCAAGTTCATCACTAGGTAAATCATTAATGGATTCGAACTCGCAAACCTCACTAGGGCCTAGTGCCCGTGTGCAACTTGAAGAGGAAGTCTCCAAAGCTTGTCGGATCGCCTCCAAGTCCCCTTGATGTGCTTCAATAAATTTCTATAAAGTGTTAGAACTATCAAAATGCACAAACTTATTAGACATAGATGAATCAAAAGCATTTAGCAAATATTCTAACAAAATCTTGTTCATTATAAACATTTTTTTATCATTTTTACTCCACTTGGATTTCTCCGAAGTTGGTACAATATAAGCATCATCTATAATATCCAACAAATCGAAATGTCTAGATCTAACAAATATATTAAATCTAGAACACCATTGGTCATAGGAGAAATTATCTATTCTAGGAGGAACATTAGGATCATAGCGTAAATAAGGTGCACAATGCATATCCATAATTAAAAAATGTACAGCAAGATACAAATAATCTTAAAATTAGATTAGCACAAAAATATAATTTGGATCTTTAACTCAAGGCGATTAAACCTTAAATCAAAGAGAACCAAGCTTTGATACCAATTGAAAGTACCCTAATGCCACTAGGAAAGAACCCTAGAGGAGGGTGAATAGGGTTTATGCTAATCTAATCCGATTTATGCTGATTAAAACTAATTAACAATATATCCTAGCAAAATAAATATACTACAAGATATATATGCAAGGATATACAAATAACACAAGGGTAAACAATCTAAACTAGATTGTGGGCAATATAAACAACAAGAAATATACAAAGGCGATATAATATATGAACATAAAAATAAGTACGCCAATGTAATCACAAACAAATGATATGTTCACGAAGTTTGGTCCTGTTCGCGGGAAAATCCGTTGCTTTCTTCATTGTTGATATCATTGTACACTTTAATAATCGTTTATCGAGTTACAAAGATCCGGTCTTTTTATAAGAGCCGGTTACAATGAAAAATCAAAATACAAATAAAGAAAAATTACAACTTGTTTCCTTTTTTGTCGAACGAATCGCGAGCTCCTGTTATGCGGTCACTCGCTTTGGTGGGTTCTTTGCCTGCGACGGGGTTATTTGCCGTGGACCACCACGAGATCTAGATCCGGTCAGATCTACACAGTATAACGGGTATTATCCCACCAAGGAGATAATAGCCGGGAGGGATTGTTTTACCAAGGAAACAACCGCTCGAATCTCGGGATCTAAGAACCAAGCTTA
>BQKN01067411.1:1221169-1265071 GCA_022839385.1 Asparagus kiusianus
CGGCGTTGCGGACTAACGGTCGTGCTTGAATACGTCGTCCGATGGTCGGTTCTGTCGAGTCGGCGTCGTCAAGCTGTGTCACGGGACCTATAGGCAGTTTTATACGCCTACAGGTCCCTACGACCTACGTCTCCGCTCCTCACCTCGAGGAGATCTCCACTATCATACCGGGATTTCTACGCCTACCCGAAAAACGTTTACACCTCACAGTGTCGGTTTTCAATGCTCACCGATCAACGTTCACAATCACTCACAATGTAACTATACAAACTACCACCTCAAGTGTTGGTCTCTAGCCCGTGTTTTCCTCAAGTGTTAGGAATTACAACCTCTCTAGGCATTACCATCTACCCTACTCCTCTTGGGACGACCCTGTCTCTCACCATACACTCCTCTTGGTGTACTAGTATAATACAAAGTGAACCTCACAATTATAGCTCAATACAATAATCAGTTTTCTAGTTCACCGAAAACTTTACAACTTACACACTTGCAATTACACTTTACACCCTCTAAGTGTTGGCCTAGCCCGTGTCACCTTCCTCAAGTGTTCGGAATTACCACCTCTCACTAGGCTTTACTATCGACCTCACTCCTTTTAGAACCTACCCTGTCTCTCACCAACCACTTCTCTCGGTGTCCAAATGT
Organism: Asparagus kiusianus; assembly: GCA_022839385.1. NCBI lineage: Eukaryota > Viridiplantae > Streptophyta > Magnoliopsida > Asparagales > Asparagaceae > Asparagus > Asparagus kiusianus. The sequence goes on from BQKN01067411.1 coordinate 1,221,818, forward strand.
AATACAATGTGCAACTCACAATGAAGCTCACAAATATAGATTTGTTCTCTATAATAGATGAGAACACAATTAAACTCACTCTCAATGTCACAGACCCACAACCCCAAATTATACTATGAATGTAAATACAATAAGCTCAATAGGTTGTGTGTGAACAAAGAGTATTAATAAAACAATTAAACTCAATATTAAAATCTAGCTTATGAAAATTAGAATCAAAATAATAAATAGCTAGAATTGAGTTTAAGGAAACTTCTCTATAGATGACAAGAGAGAGGGAGGAGAGTTGAATGCTCAAACACTAATAGATGATCTCCACTTGCTCTTGTGAAATTATCTTCACAAACAAAACTCTTAAACAAGGCTTAAACACCTTTAAACAAACTAAACAAACTTTTAAAACCCTTGTAAAAACTTTTTTCTTCAGTAAATAGAACTAAAGATATGTGGGGGTATTTATAGGAACCCCAAAGCCAAGAGAAAACAAGGCAAAAAGACCTCATCAGTCGACTGATAACACTGTATCAGCCTGATTTGAATAGTTAAACTGATTTTTGAACTGCCTTTAAAAATAGCAATAAATTCTAAAAAATGTAAAACTTTGAGAAATTATTGTAAACATGTAAATGAACATGTTACAAAAAGAATTTTTAGAATTACACTTCTCAATAGTGAAAACTCAACATTTTTTAAATATGTCCAAAAACATGAAAACTAAACATACATATTTTTGACATTTGACTTAACAAACTTTTGAAACTTTATGAAATGATTTTATAGACTTAATAAAAAATATATAAACTGATATTGAAGTCTATAAACTAATAAAACAATATTTTTATAAAAACACCTATATTTTGATAAAAACAACAAATACATGTGTGTGATTAATATGAGCTTAAAGTATTAACACACAAGTATAAACCTATACTACAAACACTATAAACTATATACCCAAGCTTGAAGGTCTTCAATATAGCTTGACTTAGTAAACTTACGGATGAAGCTTGAACTTGAATCTTTAACTTGAATTGTATTGCTTCACTCCACTATTCCGCCAATATTCATTGGATATGATCGTGAATGCTCGATTCCATCCATCCTCCAACAATATTGGTTGCCTAGAATAAATACAAAACACAAACACTAGACAACCAATATTAGTTATAAATTATTTGTTAATCATCATCAAAACAAAAGGATCCAACACATACAAAGTGATTCAAATAGGAATATTATAGAAGCAACAATGTATGCAACTGAGAGCATTGAATTCAACTTGTAGAAATCTGAAGAAAATAATCAATCAATCTCTTAAAGAATTAAGTGGGAAGAATGAAAAGTTACCTACCACTCATGCCGAGTTCCTCGGTATTGATGAACGAATCTACATGCCTTGCTCCTATATATGCATACATATATATCAATACAAGATTCTAATCAACTAGATTTTTTTGTTCCTATCTTATAACTTATATTGAGATGTACATGCTATGCTCAAGAAGGAAATACTCAACATATATTATATGCACAATTAGCAAATGCATTGTTCATGTTGTAGATTGAGATGAATGGATGGGAAAACAACAGATGTCCAAAATTTATGAAATTAGTATCATATAATTTATCCATATTTCTAGTTTTTAGGACACTAGGTGATTTGCAAAAGCAATACATATAGCTCAAGTTATACTCAGAACATTCATGACATGTACAAACTATAAGTGCAGATCATGTTAACAGATTCAAGTGAATTATTGAGAGGCCAAACGATATCCAAAATTTCTAAAACAAGATTCAAATTGTTTCTATATAGGGCTAATTTTAGAATAAAAAATAATTTTATGTATATAATTTTCCTAGGGAGAGTTATACTCTCTAGAATATAAAGGGGTCAGGATTGTAGAATCATGCTAAAAATAGAAACACCCACAAATACATCGATGTTGATAAAAAATTGTAAACGTAATTATGACGTAGGTTCCTTAATAAACCTATGTTTAAATTTAAAAAATTCTTTATTCAACTATAAATAGAAGTTGAGATACATACAAAATATCCATGATGGGAAGACTGCATATCCTATGCACATACATTAAATTAATCTCGGATTCGATCCAAAAAATATTTAGAATTAAATAAAAATAGATTAAAATGAGAGATAATAGAGTCTAGTTTCTATAACAGAAAAGATGACTAGATATAGACTATAGTGTGAGTTACGACAAAAAACCAACATGATGTCTTGCTGGAAATCTTTTACACGAGGTTGGGGCTCAAATATCGACATGCAAGCCATGTATGCATGCAAGGATACTTTTCTAAGCATAGCTAAGAGCTATGAAACCTCTATTTATTATGTGTAAGAGTAATCACATAAGAAAATTATATTTTTCATGTCCCAAATGGATCAAGATGGTGACTTTATTAGCAAAGAAGGCTTGCATGTTCACAATTCAAATGTTACCTTACATGCAAGCCTTGATCTTGCAAAATAACTCATGAATGCCCAAAAATCAACTTAATTCATATCACAATAGTGCTGTTAAAATTAAAACAATTATTATAAAACTAAAAATAAAAGAGTTAGAACACCATGCCTGAACGGGTACAGTCGTGATTCATTGCTCTAGAGATAGAGGACCCGCCTTTCGTCCTGACGTAGTCGATCCTCTCCCCTAGCGGTAAAAGCCCCCAGAAACGGTCGACCTCTGTACTCAGGTGCGAGTAGCAGAGCTTCTGCTCAGATGAAGACGGTTGCCCGAAAATGTAACAATTATAATGTCAGAAAAATATTTTAGAGGATGAGAGAGGATTAGAGGATTCTCCTTCTTGTTGTGTCTTCTCCGAATGAGCTTCAGCTCTTTATATAGCCTCTCGAATTGATAACCGATGCTGATAGTCCACATACGTTACACGTATATCCCGCATCCATTATGCATTTCTATAACTCATGCGACTGTTACAAGCTTGTGTAAAATATGCAAAAAATAAAACTTGAGAGGCAAAAAACTCGTGCAAGTGCGGTGCGGCGTGTCACGCACGTCATGTCGTGGCGAGGTGAGGCGTGGCGTGTGTGCGCGCGAGTGTGTGGAGCAACAACCCAAACAATACTAGGCCCAAAACACTAACTCAAAGCTCATTGAGATGTGTACCATTATAATACGGGTGTATCTTCTCTTCGAAACTTAGTGATTTTCATGGGAGCTTGAGGATAGATGATTCTCATGATAGCATGAGAATAGAGGTGTCAAACAGTACAAGGGAACGCGGGTTGGAGCGAGGAACGAGGTAGAGAATCAAAGATTCGAAGAATCCAGATTTCAGCCTGTGAGTCAACTCATACATGTGCATGAGTCGACTCATCAGGGTGAGTCGACTCATGACTGTCATGAGTCGACTCACGAAACTTAGCCGTTTTTTCAAAAGTTTCTGCTTGGTCGACTCATCACCTTATGAGTCGACTCATCAGTCATGAGTCGACTCATATACAGTTTTGAGTCGACTCAAGATATCAAGTCCTGTTAGCAAAAAATTTCTGACCAGTCGACTCATCAGTTATGAGTCAACTCATATGAGGTCATGAGTCGACTCATAACTGTTCATGAGTCGACTCATCGGAGTTTTCCAGATTCGTTAAGGACTCTTTTACGCGTTTTCCTGTTTGGGTTGGGTTTGGTTATTTACTACTTTGCCACCCTCGTTTGTACACCTATATAAGGGATTGTTTTAGGGTTTAAAACAATCAGAGAGAGAGAGTTGAATCAAGAGAGATTAACTTGTAATTGAGATTTGGAGAGCATGTTCTTCAATTCTAGAGTGAGATTGTGAGAGATTATAAATTGCATACTCATAATCTAGAGAAGGTATTTTCCTTTGCCCAAAACTTGAGTTGTTATTGTGTTTTTCTTATTTTTCTCCTCAACCCACCTTTGGTAATTCCGCGACCAAAGGTGCTCGCACGGCGACTCGTATCACATTATAAACTTCTTGAACTTCTTCTCATTTTCCGATGTGGGACTATTCACAAAGGCAAAATCACCTTATCATGAACCAAAAGTCCAACAGTCCCCCCCAAAAGGCAATATTGACTGAAACAAAATAATAAGTAAATCAGTAAATCATAAAAGATATAGGTTGGGCAACCTTTCGTATCGTGAATTCGGGAGAGTTAGCTTCCGACTTTGAACCTTTCCTTAGTGAGTTTATCTCCACTCGAGGGATATAACGGACTAGGCCTTGAATTAGGCCCCTTGAATCAGGTATAGACAAAACACACACACATAATACATCTTCATCTATTGAGCAAAGCGGGTTGAGTGTTAAAGGCCATGCTCACAATAAATCGACTCATGAGAGTTTCTAGGGTTAGCCCAGCCCCACCCCCAACCGTGACCATCACGGTTCCTCTCACGTAGGTAAGTTCTCAAAGGGTACTACAGTTGTTTATTTAGTACCCCCTATAATACACACGCTAGACTTATTAAGAGTAAAACTCAGCCTAGCCAGTTGTATCATAAGAGCATCGTCATCATAGAGAAGGGGTAGTAGCACAAGCTACATAGTGATATATGAATATATCTGGGTCGATGCTCTACACAAGTGTCACTAGTCCAGCTTGTTTCTACCATATTGAACCAACATTAGGACTAAGTCTCCAAATAAGGGTTGGGTTACCACTGTCAGTGACCTCTCTTATGGGCTTAACCCCGTCTCCCTCGATGAATCCAGAACCATACTCCTGGATAATCCCTTAGTCAAATGGTCAGCAAGATTTCTCTCAGACTTTACAAAATCCAAGATCACAACTTTGTTTATCAGGCATTGTACAGACTTATATCTTATTTGAATATGTCTGTTGAGTTTTTTATATACATGCACTTGCTTTAGAAGCTCTATAGTAGATCTAGAATCAGAACGAATAGAAATTAGAGGAAAGGGTTTAGGAACCAAAGGAAGTTCAGAAAGTAGATATTTTAACCATTCTGCTTCTGTGCAAGTGGTATCAAGAGCAATTAGCTCAGATTCTATGGTTCTCCTGGAAATTACTATTTGCTTACATGATTTCTAGGATACAGCAGCACTACTAAAAAGAAATACATAGCCAGATATTGACTTTACACTGTTGGAATTTGTGACCCAATTGGCGTCACTATACCCTTCAATAGCATCAGGGTATCCAGTGTAAGTCAAGCAATAGTCAACTATCCCTTTTAAGTATTTGAATACTCTCTCTAGGACAGACCAATGATCTAGGTTAGGGTTACTGGTATACCGACTCAGTCTCCCTACAGCATAAGCTATATCAGGTCTGGTTCGGTTTGATATGTATAGAAGAGATCCAATCATCTGAGAATATTTCAGTTAGGATACATGTTCACCTTTATTTTTCTTCAAGGATATAGAAGAATCATAGGGTGTGGAAACAGGTTAAGAGTTATGATAGTTGAATTTGATCAGCATTTTCTCAATACTGTGAGAAAGACTCAAAGATATTCCTCTGTTATCTCTAGAGATTTTCATTCCAAGTATCATATCAGCACGACCTAAGTATTTTATGTCAAAATTCTTGGAAAGATAATTCTTGACTTTTAAAATTAGTTCAAAAGTTGTTCCAAAGATAAGAATATCATCAACATAGAGATAGAGGATGACATAGTCATTGTTTATCACTTTTGAATAACCACATTTGTCGTGTTCATTCACTATGAAACCATAATGAGCAATAACTCTGTCAAATTTCTGGTGCCATTGTTTAGGAGCTTGTTTAAGACTATACATAGATTTAACAAGTTTGCAGACTTTGTTTTCTTAACCCTTGACAATGAAGCCTTCATGTTGGTGCATATAGATCTCTTCATCTAAATCACCATTCAGGAAAGCAGTCTTGATATCCATTTGATGTATGATCAACTTATGGATAGCAACAAATGCTAATAATACTCGAATAGTTGAGATTCGGGCTACAGGAGAATAGGTATCAAAATAATCAATGCCCTTTTGTTGAGTATAGCCTTTAGCTACTAATCTAGCTTTAAATTTATCTATGGAACCATCAGCTCTAAGTTTCTTCTTGAATATCTACTTACAACTAATAGGTTTACAACCTACTGGTAAGTCGGTGAGTATTCAAGTATGGTTTTTCATGATAGATTTAATCTCATTATCAATGGTTTCTTTCCAGAAAGGAGATTCAGGTGAATCCATTGCTTCTTGGAATGAGCTTGGATCACCTTCAACAAGAAATATAAAGAAGCCTTCTCCAAAATCCTTTTGAATTCTACCTCTTTTGCTTCTTCGAGATTCAATATCAAAAGGCTGAGAAGAGCTGGCAGATGGTAAATCAGAAGGAAGAGATGAACTAGGATTTTCTGAGATTTTGGATTTGAAAGGAAAGATATTTTCAAAAAAGACTGCATCTCTAGCTTTAATGATAGTGTTGTTGGATATATCACTGATTTCATAGTTAATGACTAAAAATCTATTAATATTGCTATCTAGTGCATATCCAATAAAAGCAACATCATCAGTTTTGGAACCAATTTTCCTCTTCTTAGGTTCGCGAATAGCTACCTTAGCCAAGCAACCCCAAACTCAGAAGAAGTTCAGATTAGGAGATCTCCCCTTCCAATATTCATAAGGAGTTGTATCAGAATTTTTCTGGGGAATCCTATTGTGAATAAAACAAGCAGAGAGAAGAGCTTCACCCAAGAGATTTTTAGGTGCTCCTGAACTGAGTAACATACAGTTTACCATGTCCATTAGGGTTCTGTTCTTTTGTTTAGCTACCCCATTAGACTGTGGTGTATAGGGAGCAGTAACCTCATGAATAATACCGTGTTCTTGGTAATATTCAGTCATATGATTTGAGGTATACTCCCCCATGATCAGATCTTAGAATCTTGATCTTCCTGTCAAGTTGGTTCTCAGATTCAGCTTTATACATCTTAAACCTATCTAAGACTTCATCTTTAGTTCTGAGAAGATAGGTGTAACAATATCTGGAGTGATCATCTATAAAGGTCATAAAATATCTCCTACCCCCTCGGGTGAGAACTTGGTTCGAGTCACACACATCACTATGTATTAATTCAAGGGGTTCAGAGTTTCTAGTTACAGACTTGAAGGTTTTTTTAGTGTGTTTCCCTTGAACACAAATCTCACACTTGGAAGATAGGTCAAAAGATGATTTAGGAATAAGATTTAATTTGATCATTTTCTGTAAAGTTTGAAAATTGACATGTCCAAGTTGTCCATGCCAGACATCACACGATTCAACAATTTGTATAACAGAAGACTCAGAAATTTCATTAGAACTGGAATTGATTACATTAAGCTTGAAAAGGCCATTACAGATAAAATCTTTTCCTATGAAAACATTACTCTTTGTAATCACAAATTTATTGGATTCTTTTACAATCCTATAACCAGCTCTAAGAAGAAGAGATTCACTAATCAGATTGTGACGGAGAGAAGGAGCATGATAAGTGCCTTGCAGATGCAGAGCTTTCCCAGAAGTCATGATGAGCTCTATACGTCCACTTCCTATTATTGGTTTAGTGGAGTCATCTACTAAGCTTATGCTTCCTCCACGCGATTCTTGATAATTTGAAAACCAAGAGCAATCATTACAGACGTGGATATTTGCTCCGGGATCCAAATACCAATCAGTGGAAGAAGTTAGAGAATTTACAAGATGAGATGAGGAGGCTAACCTAAAGGAGGTTTGATTCTCTTCAATCATATTAACTTTGTTGGATCCATTTCCTTTAGGAGCAGGTTTAGCCGGTTCCTTCTTCCGAAAGAAACAGTTGGGAGTCATGTGGTTGGTTCTACCACAGACAAAGCAGAACTTTCCATCAGACTTATGGCTGGAAGAATTGAGATTTGATTTGAAGGAAGATTTGTTGAAAGATTGTTGGTTTTTCTTAAATTTCTTCCATTTGGGTTTGAAATTCCTAGATTTAGGCTTATCCTCTACCAAGTTTACTTTAGTTTTTGATTCATTCTTGGTTTTGGAATTTTGCCTATGCTGGTCTTCAATACGAATAGCCTTGAGGGCTTCAGTTAAGGTTAGATCTCCTTGCTTGTGTCGGAGATCTCCAGTAAATCTAGACCAGGATGGAGGGAGTTTATCAATCAAACAAGAAACTTTATAATCGTCAGTAAAAGTGTTTCCTTTTGATTGGAGATGACGGAGGAAATCTAGAAATTCATGAATTTGTTCATTAATGGGCTTGTCATCAACCATCATGAACTTATTGAAGGAGGAGGAGGTGAAACGCGGAATTTTGGCATCATCATAGCCATATTCTACTTCAAGAGCATTCCATAGGTCTTTTGCACTTTTGAACTCATAATATATATCATAAAGGTTGTCCGCAAGTGCACTAAGAATCCTATGACAACAATGATAATTGATTTCTTCTGGTTTCATAGAGCTAGAAAAAGAGCTAGCACCAGAACCAGAAGTGGAAGGAGCAGGCTGTTCAGGATCAGGAGTCGAAGGTTGAGAACCACTAGAAGAAGGCTCAGGAGTGTCACTAGCAGACAAGAGACCTAAGGTAATGAGCCAGTATCTCATCTGATTAGCCCACCATTTATAGTTGACACCGGTGAACTTCTCAGGTTTGACACTTTTTGAATGATCAAGAATTGTCATAAGTCCAATTCGAGTTTACTAGTCTAGGTGGAATCTGAACGGGTAAAGAATTTTGTCAATACTACTAGACCAGAAACTCAATTAAACCTGCTCTTAACCAAAAACTCTGAAAGTGAAAAGATTAAAGTTTTACTTGTGTAGTTTGGCCAGGTAAGGATAGTACTAGAGGTTGATCAAAGATCTATTAAGTAACTCGTTTCTTACAGAGCGTTTTACACAACCCTTAAACATTACCTTAGACACCAACTAATCCAAGAAAACTTGAACCGGTTCACTTAAAGATTTTTTGTTTCTTTACTATATGTAAATGAAAAGTAATAGATACAGAGATTGTGTATAGAAGAAGCAAAATAATTTTTTTAACTACTAATTTAGATGAAAAATTAGTTAACAAATTAAAACAGTTAACTATAGGTTAAAAATGCAGATTTAAATTAACAGCAAAATTATTTTCTATCTTCTAGATTGCTATTAAAATTAAAACAATTATTATAAAACTGAAAATAAAAGAGTTAGAATACCAGGCCTGAACGGGTATAGTCGTGATTCACTGCTCTAGAATATAGAGGACCCGCCTTTTGCCCTGGCGCAGTCGATCCTCTCCCCCTAACGGTAAAAGCCCCCGAAAACGGTCGGCCTTTGTACTCGGACGCGAGTAGCGGAGCTTCTGCTCAGATGAAGACGGTTGCCTGAAAATGTAAAAATTATAATATCAGAGAATTTTTTTAGAGGATGAGAGAGGATTAGAGGATTCTTCTTCTTGCTGTGTCTTCTCTGAATGAGCTTCAGCTCTTTATATAGCCTCTCGAACTGATAACCGGTGCTGATAGTCCGCATATGTTACACGTATATCCCGCGTCCGTTATACGTTTCAATAACTCTTGCAACCGCTACAAGCTTGTGTAAAACGTGCAAAAAATAAAGCTTGAGAGGTAAAAAAACTCGTGCGAGCGCGGTGCAGCGTGGCGCGTGTCGTGGCGAGGTGAGGCGTGGCGTGCGTGCGCGCCCGTGTGGAGCAACAACCCAAACAATACTAGGCTCAAAACACTAACTCAAAGCCCATTGAGATGTGAACCATTATAAACTTCTTGAACTTCTTCTCATTTTTCGGTGTGGGACTATTCACAAAGGCAAAATTGCCTTTTCATGAACCAAAAGCCCAACAAATAGATCTAAACCAAAAATGAACATTTATAAAAAGCTTATAAAAAAGCTTTGGTTGAATTTGATAGCTAATAGAGAGGTTATATGCAAGAACTCTTTCAAAACTCCTTTCTAGCCTAACTTGAGCCTTGATATTTCTTGGCTTCAGGATTTAAAGGCTTGAGAGAAGAGAAATGATAAAAATTTCTTAGAGTTAGAGATTGTTATGTTGTCGGTTAAGAGAAGGTGAAGGGGAGAGGGAGTTGGGTAAATTTCTCTTGGAAATAAAAATGAAAGAGTAAGAAAAGGTTGAGTGTTATATACTCAAGCCCACATGGAAGGGAATCTTAAACTATGGCAAATTGTAAGGGTTTTGTGCAAATTACTCCTGACACTCGTGGCTGCCAAGTTATTTAGATATGGTATTTATGCTATATTTTTAAAACTTTTTGTGATTTTGTTTTAACTTTAATTAAGATTTAAGTTTTTGATGATTAGGGTTCTCATATTAGGGTAAATATGCATGCTATAACATGACTAAAGAGAACTTTAATGAGAACATCGTCACAATTTAGTCTCATGACATTAAAAGATGTGAATGGAATTTGCAGATACAAGGGTTAGTATCGATAATGGTATTTGAGAATCGAAAAGAATATGTACTCACTACCACATAATTGATCTATTGCAACGGTTAAGGCGCAACGGTTTTAACTGTTGCGTTAGATATCTATCGTAACGGTTTTTAGTGTCTAATACAACATTTAATGAAAAACGTTGCCATAGACTAAATAATTTGCTCATGGGCTTAATAATTTTGTTCCTGGGCTTTGGAAGCTTAAGTTTTTAAAGCCCGTCGCCTGACAGCTTAAAACGAAATATCCCTCTCTCCTAAATGAAATCCCTAAAATCACCGAAAAAAAAGAGTGCTCCCTAAAATCACCGTGGCGAAGATCTCATCTCCGATCTCTTCACTGAACTCGTCACCGTTTCCGATCTCATCTCCAATCTCCTCTCCGATCTCATCTTCGAGCTTGTTGCCATTCTCGTCGTCGAGCTACTCTCGTTGGTTTCAGGTATTTCTCCTTCCTTGTTTTCTAGGGTTTGCTCAAGAAATCGAGCCCAGATATCGCTAACGGGAGCTTTCTAGGGTTTGCTCCATCTATCTCTTCTCACAATATCACGATATCTAATTTCAAATTTAGTTAGTAACAATGGTTACCATGGTTTCTATTAGACACTTGAAGATGGGTTGAACTGCTGCAGTGAGTATTTTTTAAGTGAAGCAGGGCTCGGGCTGGAATCATCATCAATTGTAACTTAAGCGGATCAATTAACATGGATGTTAGAGGGGAGGGAGGTGCTGATTTGGTGATTTCTCGTGAGTTCTAGCTGAAAGAGTTGAGTGGTTGAAGGTGATAAGAACCCGTCTCTTTCTTTTCTTTTCGTTTTCTTTTTTTCATTTTTATTTAAATAAAGCTATTTTATATTTTCTTTAATTGTAAATGGAATTATTACTTCTTTTATATAACTCTATATTTAAATAAAGCTACTTTATATTTTCTTTAATTGTACATGGAATTATTGCTTCTTTTATATTGTAAAAGACTGAAATATGTTTGATGGTACAAGAATGAGGATATGGATTTGCTTATAATTGGAGCACTAAATATCTCGATGATGAGTTTGCTCTGCTTTGTTGGTTTTTTTAATCATATGATGAGACTCGTATATCCTTGAAAATTAGCGTACTCTGTTGTAGCCCTGTCATGCCCAATTGAATTATGGGAGAACTTGATTGGGGACAGGCAGATGGATAGTTGTTTTCTATCCATGAAGCTGAATACGTGAATTTATTTTGGTTGGTGAGAATAGATGGCCTAACATCTACTTCGAATTAGGGATTGAGGATTGTCAGCATATGATTAGTAGTTTGAGTTATCTTCAACTGTATCGGCAATTAGCTCCTAATAACTTCTTTGAAACTATCATCCCAATGTTGTCATGACTACAACTTAATACAACAATTTTGATATGTCTATAAGTTACATTTTTATGTCAGTTGAATTTTAAAAATATGAATTTTGTAATAAGTATCAGTTATGTTGTACACAATAACTTCCAGATACTTCTTGTATGAGGCTGGATTCATTTTCATCCTTGTGAGCTGGCTTGGTGTCAAAATTTTGAGCTTTAGGGATTTTGCATTATCACACTTCTGTATGCAGGAACCAACAAGATACCCAGTCCATTAAAGTTTTGGAGAAAGCTTTCTGTTGCACTATGTTGGCAATGATTTCAATCATGTAACCGGAGCTTATAAATGGATTGCATAATTTTATTCTTCAATGGAAGAGCCTTTTCCAGTAACCCATTTCACCCATAGATTACCCGTCTTCAATGCGAAGGCTCATAAAAGGCTTCGGCATCATAGCACGATTCAATTACAACATCTTGAATGCCTAAACCCCCTTGATTCTTAGGAGTACATGTAGTCTTCTAAAAGACTAAAAACAGTTGAGTAAATAGAAGCACCTCTCCGCATAAATCTCCACAAAAAGGTTCCACATCCTTAATAATCTTCTTTGGTAAACTGAATACAGATGACCAGTAATCTCATGAGCAAAAATATGATCAGTTGAGCGTTCTCCCAGCATATGGGAGGAATCAATTGGATTCACAAGTTAATGGAACCCTGAAGTGCGTAATAGGTAATTCACTTTCACGTCACAAATTTGAGCTTTGCATTAGAATATCCTCCTAACATTAAATCTCCACAAAAAGGTTCCACACCCTTAATAATCTTCTTGCAGTCTGTCAATTAAAGTGTTTGACATTCAGACAACTGTTGATTAGACACTACATACAAAAGAAGGAAATGTTTAAATTTAGAGATGCTAACATTGGGTAAAATATGTAGGAACCAACAAGATACCCAGTCTATTTTTCGGCCATAATGCGTCGAAAGCTCATCTAAACCATTATTTTCTTTTGAATATGCTTAACCATGGGTAAAATATGCAGGAACATTAGCAATAGTTGACTTCCAAAATTCGGATAATATATAGCAATAGTTGACTTCCAAAATTCGTTGCAGGATAATACTCATTGTTTCTTACTTTTTATCTATTTTTTCGTCCTTCGTTGCTACAGATTTCTTTTTTTACAATCCTTCAACTTAATACCATCCATTTAAAGTCCTTGCATTTCTTATTTTGTAGGTCATGAGCAAACCTCTTGCAACGAAGCGTAAAAAGATCTTTTATCCTCCTCTACATGTGACAAATCTTGCGATGAATCAATCCAAAGCCTGCAGTCAGCAACTTGATGGAAGCAATGTACCAAGGATGAAATCCAAAGCCTTAGACTATAAGGTATATGATACAATGATGCTTCTTACAAACAAAGCTCTAAGCTATTATCAGATTCTAATAATCCATGCAAGAAAGCTGCTTCATGAAATGAGCAAGCTTTTTCATTATTCACAACTTTAAGATTGACAAAACATGTAGTGGTTCTAATATGATTTAATAATATACATATATATTATTGTGTAGCTGTTTGTTTTTGGTGTTCGTACTGGGTCCGCCTGTTTTCTTTTCTTTTTTTTTTGTGTTTTTTGTTTTTGTTTTTTGTGTGCTTGTGTGTGGGGATATTGATTCTTTCTGTAATATGCTGATGTTGGATTCCACGTATCTAATCTGTAAGCTCTTTTGTTGGTCCTGTGGCATGCTATTCATTCATATTTTGACTTTGGTTTGTCTTAATTGATACATGATATATTCTCCAATTAGGTGAAAATATCAAATATTGTCACATGAAATTGACATGAACTTCAATGCCACAGAGAATTGAGAATGTTCAAGCGAGTGCGGATTCTATCAGAAGAGAGAGGTGAGGATGTATTCCTCGATGTAATTTAGAGCTCTGTTTTTATATTGTCTTTTTCAATTAAGAAGTGGTGATAGTCGGTATTATTACCATCATTTTCTTTGAAAACCTTGTAACGGGGTATATTCGTTCGCATGTCCATAGCATTTTGGCAAGCTAACATACGTGAGACCCCCTAATCCAGTAGTATTAAAGTCATTTTTGTTCTTTCATTGGTACCCTTAGCTGTCCATAGATAGAGGTAACATTCACTATTCTGGGTGCTTTTGCCTGCTGAAGAAAAGGGATCAGAGCTTCAGTTACTCTCTCTTCATACCATAATAATTTATGTTCAGGCATTCCTCTGCTGTCTCAGGAGTCTCTTTTGCCACTTCTAATAACTTCATGATTCTTACAAATCCATTTTCCTGCATCAATATTTGTCCACTCCTTTCTGTTATGTACACAATCATACAATCATGAGCATGGGTCATCAGAGCAGCAAAAAAAAACTTTGTAGGATGTTGATGAGTTTTCAGTTATTTTAATAGCAGTTGAAATTTTACCTCTTCTTTGGAAGTAGGTGGAGTCCCTGTCATTCCACCAACTCCTGCATTGTTAACCTGTAATGTGATAGAAAACAGAATTTCATGTAGTATGTAAAGATGTTGGGTTTTTGTTCTTTCATTTCGCTTCATATGATTCTTATGTACAATGTTTATAACTTGTTTTTAGGTGTACGATCAGATTTGTTAGTAGCAGATAGAGACCACCAATGAACTCCCCGATGGGTGATGATGGAAGATTATCGCCGTACGGCCTCCCCCCCCCCCCCCTTTTTTTGTTGTCAAATGTGCCTGTATTAATTCTGAAACTGAGAATTTTTTGCTCCTTTCATCACGCTTCTGGTACTCATGGATCAATATGTTCTTTTAACTTCCTTTTCAAACATCTTTTTTCCCCAATTTTATTATCATCATTTGCAAAAATTATGCTGATTCATGGAAATTTACACAGGTACAGAAATAATGAAAGCCAAGATTGAGATTGATACTGACAGGTTCCTAGTGAGTATTTGACATTGAGGAACAAGTTTTTGGAAACAAATAGAGAATATAATCTTTGACTGAGAAGTTTCATATTTTGTAATCAAATGTTGATGTACATTGTTTGAATGTTAGTTCGGTATGATATTTTCTGAGTTGAAATATTGGTAGTGTGGATTTAATACTTTGTAGTTTTTATACTATACTGATGTATGTTGGCACTTATCATTATGGTTGATTATGCTCAACATAAACATTTTTATATTGTGTATTAAAATTTGACTTGGTCATGTTCTTAAAAAGATTGTCCAGGTAATTGAAAACTATATTATTTTGACGTAGGAAACCAAGAACAGGTCCGATTGAGCTGTTGTAATAGCTCGATTAAAACCGTTGCAATAGCTCGATCAAAACCGTTGCAATAGCTCGATCAAAACCGCTGCGATAGCTCGATCCAAACTGTTGCGATAGCTCAATCCAAACTGTTGTGTTATGTTTTTTAAAACTGTTGCAATAGCTCCAACTGTCGTCGTAGCTCTATCAAAACCATAGCTATAGCCTACTAAAACCGTTACGTTAGGTCTTTTAAAACTGTTGCAATAGCTCCAACTGTCGCCGTAGCTCTATCAAAATCATAGCTATAGCCTACTAAAACCGTTGCGTTAGGTTTTTTAAAACTGTTGCAATAGCTCCAACTGTCGCCGTAGCTCTATCAAAACCATAGCTATAGCCTATTAAAACCGTTGTGTTAGGTCTTTTAAAACTGTTGCAATAGCTCCAACTGTCGCCGTAGCTCTATGAGAACCATAGCTATAGCCTATTAAATTAAAACCGTCGCGTTAGATGCAGGGGCAACGGTTCAAAAAACCGTCGCAGTAGAGTTCAAAACCGTTACGGTAGAGGTAGGGCAACGGCAGTATATGAGGCGGTTTGAGAACCGTCGCGCTTGCTCAAGGGCGACGGTTCCATGGCTAACGCAACGGTTTTGAACCGTTGCGTTAGAGCAAATATGTGGTAGTGACTATTAAACTAATTGCAATGGGCATACATGGCGATTTTTCAAAATAGGTTATGTATTAAAAAAAGCCAATTAAAAGATGAACTGACTGCAAACAAGCCAATCATTTTGCGCATAAAGGCGCACAACTAAGAAAACTTTGAGACTCGTGGATCGCATCTGTAGGCCAGAGGTAGTATTGAGTCCTGAGTGAGGTCAGAAAGACCTACTTGGATATTATGTAATTGTGTTGGGTACTACCATATGGAGATCTCCTCTGAGTTCTAGGAACAAAAAGATATTTCAAGATATTCTATATGCTCTCACTAAAAGTAAGGGATCATCTCTCGATAATTAGGCTTGTGGGAGTCTAGTTGATTTCTGGTTTGTGGGTTACTTCGATTTGCTTCAAGATTTCTCTACTTATACACGCTAAGCGAATCGTTTAGTTGATTTTAGAATGTGTCTTATTATTAGATGACCGATTTATCATCTACTTTATGTTGTGTCATAATTTAAGATTGGATCTAATTTATGGTATATCATACTAAGTCATATAAGAGGACACGTGAAGGCTCTCTAGGTGCGGCCTGCATTGTATATGTACTATTGTCCTTCTATGAGTATGGTCTCATGGGTAAAATCACTAGAAAGTCATTTGACAATGCCATGAGTACCTCAATTGCAATTTGTTCACTCTGTTATATGCAGACCAATATTTATGAAGGTATAAAGTAGAACACCCCAATTCCTTATGTTTAAAGAGAAACCATATATACCATCATGTGTATTTGATTTCACTCCTAGTTGAGTGCTTCAATTTATTTCAAGCGCTAAATCAGCAAGGTTGGTAATTAGTTAAGCAAAAGCATTATGACCTTGCACACTAATCATGAGAAAGTACATATCTTTAAAGTCTAAGGAACTATGTCAAGATAAAGAAAAAGTCATATGGTTGATAGTATCCTATACACTACAGTATAATGGTGTTGCAAAATGAGAAATTCAACTCCATAAGATGTTGTTTGGAATGTAAACTGATGCTAATCTACAGATTTAGTTCTAGGTAGATGTACTATTTATGGTGACATATATTCTGAGTTGTGTACCTTCAAGATCGGTACAGTTGATACCCTATGAGTCGTGGACAATCGAGGTCCGGTATTGGATCATTACGTCCATGAGAGATTATTGCTTTCATGCACAACATTTCATTGGATGAGAAGTCTGGACCCCTTGAATGTGGAAAAGTATTTTCATTGTCTATTTTAGGTTCTCTCTGGGTTGTGTTTACATGTAAGCAATATGATGTGACTTTGACCAAAAGAGTTATGATATATTGAGTTCCTTGGGGAGGATTTTATACACAAAGAAGAAATAAGTCAAGATTTGGGTTCATATGAGATTGTGGAGACTGTCGTAGATCCAGCAATGGAGGAAGAATTGGTTCCTCTACCAGCTGGGGACAGTGGGAGTGAGAAATTTTTTTAGATGACTCGAAGCCATCTATATAATCTCAATTACCTCGAAGATCATTCCATAGATAAGTACCCAAAAGATATTTGAGATCTACGGGAAAATGTTTATGGTAATACCTCATGGTAATGTGGTGCCTATGTCATGTAGAGATACTATTTCTCGGTTGTAGTGAAAGAGTAGAAAGCAGTAGTGGATAGGGACCTTGAGTTCATGAGGAAGAATTAAGTCTGGGACTTGATGAGTCTTCTAAATGAATGTGCTAGACCACTAAAAACAAACGAATTTTCAACAACAAGCATGATAGGATGTTCATGTGATGTAGGGCACACTTGATAGCGAAAGAGTACACCCAAATAGTAGGATGAGCTACTAAACTAGGCGTTTTCTCTAGTGGTAAGAATTAACTCTATTCGCCTGGTACTGACTCTTATAGCACAGGTGGACCTTGAACTAGTCCTTATGGACATTGAGATACCTTTTACCATTATAGAACAACAAAAAGATGATCTTTGTGGATCTACCTATGTTTCATAGCCAAGGGACTTGAGCACAAGGTATACAAGTTGAAGGATCATACCTATGGCTTGAAACATTTTTTCTAGTGTGTAGTATTTTTAATCCTCTTGGACGATGATGGGTCGTAGTTTCTAGACGATTGATTTGGATGATTAGGTCCACCTATACTAAGCTGATATAAGTTTGAGAACCTGTCATAATATGTAGATGGGAAATTGCTGATTGGATATAGCATGGAGACTAGTGGGACTCCAATTGCTAATATTCATGCCAAGTATAGAGCAATGTCCTAACATGAAATCAGAAAAGAAGCTAATACTAAAGAATCTCTTGCAAGGATTATAGTCGATAGTCTTATATGTAGGCAGTGATCGGTCTAACCCTAGTATAACTCACTGTGATGAGTCAAGAGGATCATCAAATATTTCATTCATACTGCACTTTGTGAATTACACTATGATAGCACATGCCGACATCCTGGATGGGCAAGCGTTAATGCCTGGTTATGCTCCCTTACTAAACGACTGGTTCATTTCTAAGAGTAGTAAGTAGCAGTAGTATATAGGCCCTTTCCCATTACAGTGGAATATGTGGTGCCATATACAATGGATGCAGTCTAGTTGTGCAAATTCGTAGAGAATTTGACTATAGTATGACATGTAGATGATGATGTGATTCTAAATTGTGATAGCATGTTGACTACTAGTTATACAATATGCCCAAATTAATTTAGGAAATCGAATAAAATCTAGATCAGGTACTATTGATGGCTGATATCAAACAGTCAATAAGAGAAGTGATATGGTTAACAGAGTCCTCTAACCTTTCGAACGTTCGGTTCTGAGGTGGGTTGTTCTTCCCTACATAGGTAGCAAATCGTAAAAGGGCAGAGTTGGTTCCAATTGTTCCTCCGACGATTAAGTCAGTAATTTGCTTGAGTAGAGAAGTAATTAAACTATAGAAGTTCTTAAGCATAATGGGTAAAGATAAAGATCTTACCTTATTGTTAAATATAGTACCCTTATTTATAGCACTAGTAACGAGTAGGAGGGTAACTTTGACAGAGTATGAGTTGGCGGCTAAGTTGGCATCTGCTTTACAGGTGTCAGTCGACGAGTGGAGGGGATGTCACTTCCGTAGTTAATGTGAAGTGACTAGGGGCATGCGGTGCCGATGTACTCTGATGTGTCATAAAGACTACTAAGGACAGAGAAATGATGACGCTAATCATGCATTTGATGGAATTTATTATGAGGTGATTGGCTGTCAGTGCGCGAGAAGGGGCTCAAGTCTCAAGGTAGTCGTCGCCTTTCCACTCATCCGGTAGAAGGTCGAGAGGTACCGCTTTTTGAGTCACCATTGCAAGATGCCAGCCGAATGGTCAATCGAGTAGGTTGGTCAAGAAGTTGGCCTAGCCAGGGGTCACTGTAATGCCTTTTGAGTCGCCCTCGCGAGATATCGGCGTGTCGAGTCGTTCGAGCTAGGTCTTTAATTATCTTGCAATGAAGATCTGGCTTGATTACGCATAATGTGGGACACTTATCTACTATCAATTGGATATTACTTTTTAGCACTGAAACAACTCTAATAGATACCATTTCATTAAAACCTAAGAGAAGGGTGAACTAATTGTATCTGTATTAGTCAATTGATCGAGGATTTACAAACAAAGAGAATAGCTTAGGAGTAGCTGGTGTAGCACATTGGAGCCTTATGGGCTTCGTCTTTAATGACGATTTTTACTTAAGACCTCAGACACTTAGGTTATTACGGATGATAGCTTTATAAAACATTACGTTTAATTTGATTATCTTTTTTGTCTATATACATATCTAGGATAGCTTATATCTTATTATTGCTTGATTATCATGACATGGAGTTTATGAGTATTATGATGTGTACAAGGATACACAAAGAGCACTGGATGCACTATTACCAAGTTACATCGACAAGTAAGAGGTCTTATCACACAAGAGATCCCATTCATAGTTGTGGTAGTTGCCGAAGTTGAGACTGGGTGTCGAATGTTATTTATCTTGGAGCAATGGCTACAATATCATGTTACTGGGTAGGACGATAGTGGGAGCACTTTATTGGTTATCTTGACTAGGTCAGGATGAGGTTGTTATATACTTATATGTTGAAGCGACCAAATTGAAAATCCTATGTTCACTTTACCTGTTTATTTATCAACTAGACTAGGTGTCTGACTTGGCGCATAAGGTGCGAGATTGTCGAGAGATCCCAAACATATCATCGGGTGATATAGTTGGAAAAGTTCATTTCACGGTAATGGAACTTGGGTCATTTAATGAAGTATGCACTCGGGGAGAGAAGAAAAAATACCATAGCATGTTGGCGTACGATCTGTGCTTGGACCTGATATAAAGAGGTCGAGGGATGGATCCCTGCTCCTTTACTGTGAGAGCTCTTATAGGTGACTAGTAGTTATGGAGGGTAGTCACCGTACCCTTAGAGATGTTGGGCTGTTTGGAAAGACTGTTATGAGCATCTGCTACTTTGGCTGTTGTTTCCTGCTGTGATGTGACAATACCGCACATACAGGAGTAGTGCCGGGAAAGCAGGTGATTAATACGCTCAACTATTCATGGCCAGAGGAAGATCGATTGACATGTCTCTTGATTGCATCATATGTGTAATTATTATTTATGCAAGGGGCAAGGTTTTATGAGTGCTATGAATCGAGGGCTTACTCGGGTGATCATGTATGCTTCTTCGAAGGATCGAAGGTACTTTAGCAGACATGGTTGATCAGATATGGGTAATAGATAATGCATACTTGCACTTTATTTGCATATTTTGTTTCATTAGGGAGATCCTTGTGTCGAACCTAATGTATCTGGCTGCAAGGCTACCTGCTTGTAGGTTCTCAACTGTCCATGCCGCACTAACAATGTATGGACGTAGTATTGATAAGGAAGGAGAATCTCATGGAGATTTTGACTTGAGAAATCAACGACTCAGGGAGCCTGCTTAGGGAGCAAAAGATGAGACCCACTCGTTTGTCTGAGTTGGAGCATGTTAGCAATTAGTGGGGTCTACCCAATTAAGTGGATGGATTCTAAGTGGGCTCAAACCGGTTCTTAATTCTATAGGGTAAGGATTTTGTTCTCTACTCTATGTATATGCACTTATGTAGTGACTTAAAAAATAATGAGACAGAGAGAAAAAAACACATGCTACTATCATCTCCTTCCGCTTCAATAGTCCTATTATTTATACGTTAGTCGCGGGGTGATATGCGGGCGTTTCTCATCGTATCAGTGTGGCCGCCTTTCGGCCATTGTTCGAAAATCAAAAGTAGATGTATGGCAATCCTTCTGAAAGAATCGCGAAAGATAATACTAAACAAGAGTTATTTTAGTGTATTGTTTACAATGCACCTCATGCTAACCCGAATTCATTATAAAAATTGTTAATCAAACAATACATTTAATAAAATATTTAAGATTATAATTTTGTTGGTCGTCTTATTAAAAAAGAAAATTGTGGGTCACTATTTTTCTATGTGAAGTTACTAGATCTTCACCAAATACAAGGAGATCTAAGTTCATGAAGTTTGTTCATTGCATTTCTAAAACCTAGTATTATCTACCACCAAATTTACGATATGGTTTTTGCATATAAGTATTTATAAAAAAATTCAACTATAAAGTTTTTACTTCTATTTATAGAGTTCATCTCCACACTAGTTAATAAAATAATATACCAATTAGCAAGTTTTATCAATTTTCTATAAAGGAACCAAAAACGATTTATGTATGTGAAACATTTGATAAATGTTCAAATCATCATCTACAAGGAGGGGAAAAAACCAGAAGTGTTTTCAAGGTTCAAAATCTTACTTTAGCTTGAACAGTGGATGAAGGAGCAAAAATTTGTGCCAATAGTGTTATTAAATTTCAAAATTTTAGTGTAGCATGAACCCTTAAGTTGTCCTATTTGCTTGAATCCTGAAGTATATTGTAGTATGCATAATATCTACTCTGGCATGAATAGTGAACTTAAGGATTTGCATTTATTAAGTTAGTAGAAGAAGAGCAAAAAATTTTAATTCAAAAGTCATTTCATTAAAAACTCGTTTTCCTTGGTAATAGGTAATACTGTTTAATATATATTATATTTGCTTATATATTAAATTTGATGCTTGTAAAATAATAAGGACATGTTTGACAAGTGGCTTATTTCGGCTTATAAGCCACCAAAAAGTAAGTTAGGTTATTTTAGGTGGCTTATTTTTACTAGACATATTTTTTGGTGTCATATAATCCACAAGGTTTGACCAAAAGTCCAATATACCCAACACTTCAAAAAAAATTCAAGCCCCATTTATATCCCTCCAACCCCATTAAACTCTTTTGTTTGGGTATTTTAGCAATGCTGATTGTTGATAAGCCACCCATTTGCCAAACACTTTACTATTAAAATTGGATTATAATCCACTGAATTTACCAAATACTTTGACTTATAATCCACTTGCTTATAATCTATTTCTAGATTATAAGCCAAGTGAATTATATTACAAAGTAGCCAAACATGACCTAATTCATATGCTTATCTCATTCGAAGTCCAGAGAGTTAATGATTAGAATAAAAAACATTACTTTGCCATTGCATGCTAACATATCAATTTTACAAACAGAAACTCTTCTCTGGTTAAAAGCCGCTCCGAAACCAACATAAGCTGTCAATTAATATAAATCTCACTCCTTTGAAGGAGTTAAAAATCAACTGTAGGTCCAAATTATGAAGAATATACTAGGTACTAATGATTTGTAACCTTACGACACCAAATAATAGATAGACACAACGTTCTTCCAAAGTAATCAATGTACGATTCAAATACAATTCTAAACACCTACGTAAACTAAGGACTCATAATACGCTGCTATGATACCCACAATCTCAACATTTTGCAAAAGAAAGGATACTATGCATTGTTGAGAAAACCCACTAAGGACATTTTTTATGGTGAACTTTCTCAAAAAATCTTGTCTTCAGCTGGTGTTATCAGAAATCGTCTATGCTCTATGTTAGTATCTCCACAATCTACAAACAAATGATAATGTTTCTTCAAGCAAGCAGGCATATGCTTTAATGAATGATTACGGCGTGATACATAACAGAATCGTTTCACTTTCTCATCTGCCTTTTTCCTAAGTCTGCAGGATGAAACTATATATCACTGCTGTGTATAAACTTTTGTCATACGTTCATCACAAAAATGAATTCCTCAAACTTGGGCAGCAAGGAGTTCATTCCAGGTATCTGGAATACCCGGAAGGCACCAATGCAAGCAATCATACATCCCCGGTTGGGGTCGAATACTAAACTTTGATACATGACCCTCACTCCTTAACTGCGACAAGGCAGTGATGTCCAAAAGCTTAACCTTAGATCCCTTCACGGCATCCGCAGTAGCTGGATCCGAAGAACTATTTTGATTCACGTCGCTCCCCCCAACCAATGGAATAGTGTTATCACAACTACCCCCAGTATTCCAATCCCCATTTTCAAAATGCCTAGGGGACATTGTCCTAAAGAAAACTTTT
This sequence comes from Asparagus kiusianus, assembly GCA_022839385.1. Classification (NCBI taxonomy): domain Eukaryota; kingdom Viridiplantae; phylum Streptophyta; class Magnoliopsida; order Asparagales; family Asparagaceae; genus Asparagus; species Asparagus kiusianus. The sequence goes on from BQKN01067411.1 coordinate 1,245,104, forward strand.
AGCCTAGGATATTGTGGAAGTCGTGAGTCTAGCCATTTTACAACGCTGTAAATAGTCAGATTTTTTGCATTCCCAATCCCTGCAATTTTTTTATCAGCGTTAGGCGTTCCATTAACGTACATCACCCATCGGTTAGCAGTAAGCTTCCCTCTGTTCCAATGATGTCCAGTGTTGAGGACCAGAACATCAAACCTGGGGAGATTCTGCTGTAAGAATTGAACTGGGCGATCAAGATGCATAGCAACATTAGTAGCAGGGTCCATCTTATTGATGGGCTCCAATGCACAAAGGCTTGCTGACCAATAGTATAGAATGGTAGTGTTGGTTTTTGGGAATCGGTAAGCCCACCCATCAGGTCTTTTGGCGCCCCGTGGAATTACAAGGCCATATTGCTTACCGATATCTTCTACTTCAGGAGATTCTCTTCCACCTGTGACCATACACATCATAGATTGAAACTGCTGCCTTCCTAAAGAGTCGCCAATAAATGCTATTGTTTTGTGCTTCATCCTGGAGAAAGCCAGCCAAGTAGGTTTAACTATGGGGAATACTGATTTATAATAAGCAGTCGGAGGAAAAATAATGGCTAAAGTTACCTTCTCAAGAACTTGGAGCCGTGAAAATCTGGCATCTCACAATCTTTCGGCTGCCATCGATAGTTCTCATAGGCAAAATCTGTGCGGTGATTAAGCCTGCAAGCCCACATCCCTGACAACCATTGCCTACAACCCGAACCTGAATATAATGGCCTCTTGCTGTCTGCAACCCATTTTCCCTTCGCGTAATCACAATCTACAAGATTGATGGATTATAAGTTTTTAAGTAACTGGAACTAGAAAAACACTAGAAACTGAGGTTAACTTAAAGGCGCCCGACTTCTGATTGCAACTCGTATATTAGACAAATCATATTAAGGCGATTAGGAGAAATAATGAGCTAAATTACTGTAAAAAAGCAATAACACTTTATGACTTTTGCTCCCTTGCAATGCATAAAATGACAAACTCCAGTTGGTAGTTATATTATTTTTGTAAAATAACAAGTATAAATCTAAAACAATTTACACTAATATAAAAGAGAGTCTTCACTATGCATTAAGCAGGCATAATCCATAAGTAAACAGATCCAAACATATACTGGCCTGATGGTTAATATCTACTATGAATATGAACAAGAACAATGTACATAACACCAAGGTTTTGAATATAGGATATCGGGCCGATATTGGATGGCCAAAATCCATATCGAGTTGCAGATATCGGAGAAATATCGAGAATATGATGTAAATATTGGAGTGACATATCAGAAGATGTGCATATATAATATATAATGTCCTAAAATCTAATATAATTATACTATATCGGGGAAATATCACCAAATACATAGGAAAAATCATGACACATTGCCCAAATATTACCAACAACGGTATACTATTTTGCGATAAGCCATATAAAAGGATATACTGGCCAACATATTGTCTGATACATAGGCAATATAGGGGATATATTGCACAAAAATTGCCAAAATGTGCTAAAGGGTATTGAGACTATATCATTTAGCAGCAAGCCTCATTAAAGGATATATCTCTTGGGTATCTACTCAAACTCCAAGTTAGGATAGAGTTTTTAATTCTTTGTATAACTTCATGAGAATTAGATAAGGGTAGGGATCTATCATGATTAGGAGTTTGGGTTCCATCATGATTGGGAGTTTGGATCTTATTCTAGTTAGGAAGTTAGGCTAGAGATAGGATTTTGGTTTCTCTATATATATTCTTCTATTGTTAGAGGAAAAAGAAGAAGGAGAAGAAGTGTAGAGAGAAAGAGTAAGAGAGGGTTTAGCAGTCTTTGTCCGTACATAAAATTGTAATTTGAAGGTGATAGTGGATTGATTTTGATCCCGTGATTTTTCCCTGTTGAGGGTTTTCCACGTTAAATATTGTGTGATTTTATTTGCTGCGTTTGGTGGTTCTTTTAGGGGTTTTTACGAGATCTAAAAATCTCTACAAGTGGTATCAGAGCGGGGTTCGACAATTCGTGGAGATTCGAAACAGCATTTGGCGACAACGGTACTGTAGCAACAACACTGTTCACCACAGTGTTGTAGCGGAGGAACTGTTCACGGCGACGCACTGTTCACCGCAACGCACTGTTCACGGTAGTATAGAGATGGTACTGTAGCTGAACAGATCCGACTGTTGAGGTTTATTTGTCTTTTGATCGAGGATTTGGAGGCGGATTTCGGTGATCCAGGAGTCGTTCCTAGGTTTTTTCGACGTGCTGAGTTCGTTTTTGACGTCGGTTTTATCAAATTCAATCTCTACAGGGACTGTTTTGAATTTTGATCGTGCTTAGAGGATGACTTCTTCTTCGGGTCCGAAGTTTGATATTCCGCTATTCAATGGCAAGATAAATTTTACAGTATGACAATGCACGGTTCAAGATATTCTTGTGCAGCAAGGTGTTGATCAAGCTTTGGAGGAGAAGAAACCTGAAGAATGTTGAATGGAGTTTCATACAAAAGAGGACGGTTAGCACAATTCGTTTGACACTTGCCCCCGAGATCAAGTACAATGTTATGCAAGAGACCACACTAAGAGGGATGTAGGAAAGGCTCAAGGGGATTTATGTGTCAAAGTCGATGACCAACCGATTGTGTTTGAGGATAGAGCTTTATTCGTTGAAGATGGAAGAAAGTACTACAATTCAAGATCACATCAATGCCTTTAATCAGCTAGTTTGCCAACTTATAAATATTGATAAGGAGATTAAAGAAGAAGAGCAGGCGCTACTCCTATTGTCTTCCTTGCTGAAGTCGTACAAGTCGTTAGTTCAGATGATAATTAAAGGAAAGTAGACTTTGAAGTTTGACGATGTGACAACACTCCTACGTAAGAATGAAAGAATAATGAAAAGGAGAGCGCATCTAATGATGGTGAGAGTGCACTACCTTTTGAAGGTTCTAATCGAGGAAGAAGTATGGGGAGATGTGACAGTTATCGAGGAAGGTTAAAATCTCGGACCCGAGAAGACAGCGAAAAGGAGTGCTATTATTGCGGAGAGAAGGGTCACATTCAGTTCAGATGTTCTCAGATGCGTGATGATTTGAAGAGTATTAGACATATGAAGCTTCAAGAAAAAGGGAAGAAGACGGGCTCCTCAGTGGTTGTGTGATGAAGATGTGGTTTTATTGATGCAGAGTACAGGTACTGATGCGAGTAACACTTGGGTGTTAGACTCTGCAGCCTCTATGCACGTTTGTAACAACAAAAATTATTTTAACACATTGAAGACAGATAAAGAATTTAACGACGTGATTGTTGAAAATAACGAGAAGATGAAGGTTGAAAGTGTTGGAAGTGTTCGCCTCAAGCTTCACACTGAAAAGGTCGAAATTCTTCATTATGTGAGATATGTGCCGACATATGTTGCTAATTTAATTTCGTTGGGTGAGATGGCATCACGTGGGTACAAGCATGTGGTGAAGGAGAATGATGCAATGTGTATAGAGATGACGATTTGATTTTGCGAGGGAGGAAGAATAATAATCATATTTGCTATTTATATGGGCAATCCGTTAATGGTGCAGATTACTCTTCTCAGACTTTTGTTCACAAGGGAGAGGTGAAGAACAAGAAAAAGAGAGTGAGTTTTTCTGAAGTCGTTGAGACACTTGGAGATTTTCCTTCGAGGGAGGATATGTTGGGTATCTACTCAAACTCCAAGTTAGGATAGAGTTTTTAATTCTTTGTATAACTTCATGAGAATTAGATAAGGTTAGGGATTTATCATGATTAGGAATTTGGGTTCCATCATGATTGGGAGTTCGAATCTTATTCTAATTAAAAAGTTAGATTAGAGATAGAGTTTTGGTTTCTTTTTATATATCCTTCTATTGTTAGAGAAAAAAGAAGGAGAAGAAGAAGAAGTGTAGAGAGAAAGAGTGAGAGAGGATTTCGTAGTCTTTGTCCGTGCAAAATATTGTAATTTGAAGATGATAGTGGATTGATTTTGATCCCATGGTTTTTCCCTGTTGAGGGTTTTCCACGTTAAATCTTGTGTGATTTTATTTGCTGCGTTTGGTGTTTTTTTAGGGGTTTTTGTGAGATCTAAAAATCTCTACAATATCGGCTTATATATTGACCATGTCAAGCATATTTAAAACAATGGATGCTGACCTTTATTTGAAGAAACCATTTTTAAGTTCTCTCCGTCTTTTCTTTCTCCAGCTGAGCTTTTTGCACTGCCTCCTGCAGGTGAAATACTAGGTGTATCAGCTGAAGAATTGTCTTCTTTTGCTGGCTCTGATGGGATTCCCTTTATGGATAGTTTCAATGGGACTTCCTCTTTTGGTGGATTTGATTTGACTCCCACGACGAGTGGATTCTGCCTTGTAAAGTTATTCACAGGAGTAGTTTTGACAGAATTCACTGTATTAAAACAATAAAAACAGAAAGAAAACAAAAAATTAGAACATGGCAAAACAAACTGTAAAAATCAAAAGAATAAAAAGCAAGGACAACAAAGCAAGAGGAAAAACCTGGAGAAAGCACGCTGGAGCTCATCTCAAACTGTTCTACCTGTTGGAAATAAGTAGTCAAGTGTGGTGTTTTTTCCCATGCCCAAACAGCAAGTGTCAAGCAAATTAGAGCAGTGAGGCTGAGAGAGAGGTTTCTGACTCTCAATTTATATGGGCTCCCCCCTTTCATACCCTTCATAGGTAAGAGGAGCAACCAATTTTAACCCCTAAAACATAACTTCAATATCTCTCCCCTTGAAAATTCAGTTTACACTCTGCACAGGTTTCTGAGAATTACAGAAAAGAACATCATATCAAATAAACAATGAAGCATTTGACAAAATTCATCAAATATCATTAAGTTACGAAAAGTAATCCAAACTAATGACAAAAGGAAATTAGTAAGGCCTATAAAACTGTGAATTATTATAAACTTCAACAACACCTAACAAGTGGATATATTACCTGTATGTCCACATAAGAGAAAATTAAAATAATTTTTTCCACATTGATCCTAGATATTTTTCATATTCCAGATCGATGCCTTAATCTTAATAGATACGATTGACACCTCACCATTTAAGCTTGAGATAAAACCAAGCAATGTTAGTTTCTCTATTTACCGATTAATATTGCAGAATTTGGATAAAACCTCGTTAAATAACAAATAAATACTCCCAGGACATCCTAAAACATAAACTGGTAAACATATAAAATAATAGAACGTGGGTTTTTGATAGAACTGAAATGATTCGAGGTGTAAATCTATAAACATAAAGAGTTCACAAGTTAATACAGAAACAACAAGATTTCATGATCAATATGAAAAATACGCAAGAAAAATAGATGAAAAGGAAACCATTATAAAACAAAGGTCCTGCCAACGTCGGTTCAGCTAAGGAAGCAAACATATCCTAAGTTCTAACAAATACACTGGTAAATGTGTAAACTAATAATACATTGGTAACTAATAGAAGGCAGGTTTAGCATCCAACCTGAGTGATTCAAGGCGACAATTTATAAATATAAAGACTTCATAAGCTGATATGGAAATATACATAATTTTGTGGTCGATATGAAAAAAATGCAAGAAAAATAGCTGGAAAGATAACCGGTAAGTGATGGAGGTCCCCAGTTGAGACCAAGGTCATGTATTCTCAAGGATGAACAATCTTGTGCCTAGGATGAGGCACAAGGTTTCCCATGTGTCAAGTATGTTGTGAAATAAAGCCCTATAAAGTATGTTGTTAAATAGTGCAATTATATAAGCTTTGTTCGTGGTTATTCCAGAGGCCCCCCAAAATTGATGTTAACCGACCCTAGACCACTATATAAGTGGTCAATAGGCCGTAACAGGAACTGTTAGAGATAATAAGCTTGTGCCATGATATAATCTAGACACGGGAAAAGAAGATATGATTTGCTTCATGTAATCAAATACAAAATTTTAATTTAGGAAAATAAGTTCATTGCAAGGATAACCAAACAACAAAAGGAATCACATTTCTCTTATCAGCAAGTCAATTAGAGTTTACTACACAACTCTATTTACTACAACTACAGATATTGAAACTTTGTAGCCATGGAGTGAATATTTACGAAGAAGGGTAATGTCAGTGACTCAGTATTATGAAATTACGAGCAATCAAATATATGAGTGAGTGTGATCAATGGCTCATTCAATTGCTCTGAGTGAGTATAATGCACTTAGCAACCAGCTAGGTACAGCTTACAATTACATCAGTAATTCAGGTCCAACTAGTGTTAACTGGCACCTAAAGGAGTGCAATGACCACATATTTTTACAACTATTGAAGCCAAAACCCCTGTGCACAAAGATTAATAGGACCTTCTATCCCAACCTGAGCTATTCCATATTAACCAACTAAAGCAAGCTGGAGATATTAGTGGAAAATCCACAGAAAAATAATTACTCCAGGATATTCTGATCAAGAAGCCAATCAGCTGGAATATTGCACTCTCCACGAATATGTTGCAAATACATAAAGTTAAACAGTAACATGGAAAGCAGACACTGTGAAAGTCCTTGAAATTCCAAGGATGCATTGAATTGTGCAGATAGAATGACTGCATGTACAACATATTATCCATAAAGTGCAAATAAAAGTTCTATATGACATTGTTCAGTATAAGAACCCTAATGAGGCATATCCAGGAAGAAAGGGATCCATATTGTCATCTTATGAGTAAAACTCTTTACTCTTACAAACATTTAAATGGCATATAGTCTATTTATTGTTCTGCTGCACAGATCAAAAAATCTGCCATAAAATTGTTCCAAAAGTAAAACAATACAGGCATTCAACCATCAATACAGGATAAAATTCAGTTCTTAGCATCAACATTGAAGACCTGTGTTATAAGGATACCGGCGCCGCACACCTATACGAGGCAATACACGGACAAACAATGCATGCTAAACTTACATGCAAAATAGCAGTATTGGGTTCAATATGTGTGTCTAACATAAGTGTCTGATACGTGAACGAGCAATATGGATTCATGCTTGAAGTGTCTGTGCTAGTTGGCTGACAGAAGATTGGAAGTTTGTTTGTCTCTTCCATGAAAGTCCTTATAAACTGGAACATCCAAGCCTTTACTCAACAATCTTGTAGTTCATTTACCCAGCGAAAGGGGAACCAGAAGTGAACAGAGTAAACGATTTCCTTACAAGCCAAGTACCTACTTCCTGTTTATTCCTCTATTACATAGACTGCTACTACACTTCAATTCAGTTACCTGATTACATAACCAGTAAGTGCTGGGAAAATAACATTAACCATTAAATCTGATCCACTAAGACCGCTCAGTATCCTAGCTAGCAAATTTGTATGGTAAGCTGAACAAGTTCTCACTTCCACACAAAGTGTAACAACTCACCTCCTCATTACTGACTAATCATCTGTATTCACTTCTTTGGTTTGTGCAATTTTCTAACCACCCCTACCCCTCATGTTTCTTTCTATCAATTTTTCAATCTTAATTAGTAAATTGTAACAGCTCTAGTCTGCTTCTATTTCCTTTCCACTCCCCCTAAATATTTACGCATCCCGTAGCAAAGTGGTCTAATGGTATAATACTGCATTTATTCTTTGTGCATCGTGGTGAAGCCTCGACTTATTCATTACTGTGAATCCAGTCATCATCCTTGAAAACAAAATAATTTTCTGGTGTAATAAGCATATTGTATTGAACACTGTTTTAAAAAACCTCCGCCTAGTCCGCTTAGACGTACGCCTAGGCCTAGGCGGTACCTAGGCCGCCTAACTAGCGCCTAGCACATAGGCGGTATTTAGGCTGCCCACCTAGATTTTACGAGTGTTTAGGGGAGCATTGTCTGCTTACGTGGATTGCACCCTGTAGGCATTGATTGTGATTTTATGTGTCGTAGCCTACACGTCCTCCAAACTCCATTAACCTCCAAATATGAACACCTCAACTACCTCCTCCGACCTTCAACAAAACCTCATCGACCACCACTTAAATGAAGAAAGAAAAAAACGCCCAGAAACCGCTTAGGCGCCCGCCTAGGCGACTAAGCGCTGGGCGCCAAGTCCAACGCCTAGAAGCGCTTAACGTTTAATGTAACATTGGTATTGAACATGGTACGTGATTTTCCTTACGTACTCACTGTTTATGTAAACCGCTAGAAACTGCACCTTATGCTGTTGAAAACCGAGTGCAACATAATTATCTACCTCCTATTCAATCTGGGTATGGCTGAACAGACTTCTACTTGCACCAAACGAAGGTTGTGAGATTCTCATAGACTGATCCTTAAGATGCTAAGATATTGGCTTATACAGCCGAAACATTATAAACATGTCTTATTTCTTGTAATTGAACTAGTTGTCTTGACTGAGATAAAGAAGTAACCTCCAGAACCTTGGCGTGTCGGACCTAACAAATCTTTTAATTATGAAAATTGTCAATCAGCACAGAAACGTTCAATAAAAAAGATGGGGTCTAACTCTACAATAAACGTATCCCAAATGAAAATTCAAAAACTAGGTAACATGCATGTACCAAGTGAATTAAACCAGGCATCCTTACGTTGCACCAGATCACAATTCCCCTGATCTTGAAATAGAGGTTTAATTCACGTAACCCTATTAAAAACTCCCAAAATCTATATCCATATAAAGAAAGATGTCATGTGTCCAACATAGTTCACTTAGAAAAATAAAAAAACTACAAAAAAGGAAATCTTTTAACTGTAATCTTTAAACACAATTATATCATCTAAGAGGCAACAGAATAATAAATCTCCCTGCTACCTCCATACGTTCAAACTTCTCGATAATTTGAATCCGTAACCCTAATCGTAATCAGATTAGACACAAAAAAAAAATAAAGAGATCTGGTAACCAAATTCGAGCTAGAATTCAATAGAAACCAACTCACCGATGCAATCACGTTCCTTTAACCGAAATATTTTCCACCAAAAACCGAATCACGTCGATGATCGCCGGAAAATATGATGAAAGAGAACAGAAAAGAAGGGTTGGGGGGCGGCGGTGAGCGGAGAGAGAAGTAGAAGAGATCTGGAAAACCAAAAAAGGGGAGAGGTCGGGATCTTTGTCGTGAAGAGCCTTATTGTGGGGTCCGCTTATTGGAGTTCGACACGTGGCACTAGTCTATTAGTTAGACATTCTGTTACTGGTGGCAGGTAGGAAAGGATGAAAAGAGTTATTATTAATGTATGTTAAACATAATCTAACGCTGGGGTTACTGTGGAAAATTTTGGGCAGTGGAGGGGGTTTAAACATAAATGTAGCCTCATTCACGCGATTCCGAAAGTGCGGGTCGGCAAGATTCACCGGATCGAACCGTTATTCCGTTACGGGTAACTTTGAACTCGTTAGTCGTTAGCGTAGATAATCTGTGGAAATTTTCTAAATTAAACTCTAGAGGCAGTTAATGGAGATCCTACAGTTACTATATCAGAAAGAACCACAGAGAGACATCATTAAACATTAGCCAAAATTTTGAACTGAAACATCTAGCTACCGTAAAATCAACCTCTTCCCTTTTCTCCCCCTCATAATGTACACAATCTCACTTTTTTTTTCTTCACATCTTCATTTGATAGGGTTCGATGTTTCAGGATTTGGTAATGATGAGATCATCAGTTGGAAACTTTTGGGGGTTACTAGGAGCCTAAGTTTTGGGGATTTTGTTCTTTATGAGATGCTAGATATTTGACATGTGCAATTGCAAGTAATGAAAAGTGACAATTGTGCATTTAAGGGGCAGTGTGGTTGCAATTTATCAAACCATGGAAAGTTGCCCCACAGCAAGCTTTCCTCTTTTCACCTAATTAATTTTGTTGCACCAGTTATAACATGGAAAATTGACGACATGAATTACACATTGTTGAGGTGTCCCCAAAGAAAAATCTCTCCATTTTGGGGTGATTTTGGGGGAAAGCTAATAGATTGTCAGTGTAGAGACAAATAAAAAAGCAAACTACTCTTTATCGCCCTTTGTGAAGTCTCAACGGCATCATACTATAAGCTTTTTCTCATGTTAGTCCTGTACATCTTTCATCTTTTGGAATAGCCCTTCAAATCATTCGAATTGTCATTAGGTTTAGGGGTCAGGATATAGTTTGGTGCATACCAATTAAACAGATTGAACTGGCCAAATTTCAACTGTTTGGTTTAGTTTTAGAAAGATTTTGATTCATAACATAGCTTTGACAACCAATAAATCAGTGAACTTCATCAATCTAACATTGGAGGGCTATTTTTAAGGAATAACCACCCTTCCATCATCTTCTAGAATTAATGGCCACTTACTCCACTCATGAAGATGCCATTAATCCACACCCCCCCCCCCCCCTCCCCCCTTCCTCCTCTCAGCCTATAAGAGCAGAAGAAGATTATTCATTAAAAGGAATCGAACACCCCATACATACATACATGTAGAATTAGCATTTCATCTCTCTTTCTCCCTCTGATATTCGGTTCCAAGAGAAGTCTGAGTCATCTTACAAGAGACCAATCAGGGACCAACAGCAAAATATCCATTGTCTTAGTCGGACCGTCAACGGAGTACAAGAGCAACACTCCATTGTCGCATGGAAAAGAACCTAGTTTAAATAAAATTTTCTTATTTCAGTTGTGATCTCGAAATTATAATCTGAGTCAATTGTAATTCAAAAGACTTCAAATAGGATGAGAACTCTACTGGGGACTTCTTTCTCCTCCAATAAGAAAATTATGTCGTAGTCCAATATTAAAATTGTCGGCTCATTTACTAAATCGCTGGTCATTGACTTTGATTAAGCGAAGTTGGAGGAATTCATTTCCTCTAACAAATCGTCAATGGCTACCACTAGGAACTGTTGCAAGATTCACCATAATGCGAAAATAGGGTCAGCTTCAACCCCGTGTGTGTCAAGGCGAATATCGTTAAGACAGTTTGAGCTTCCCTGGAAGCCAAATGAACTTTGCCCAGAGCAAAGAAATATTGATCCTCTATACAAGCGAAAGTCAAGACATTTTCATTTCTTCTGACTTTGGATATCAGTCCACAACTCCTTTGGGGGTTCGTTTCAAAGCATCTCGCCATGCTCGTTATGTTTCCCCGACAAAAGCAAAGAATGAGGGTAACCCCTTATTCAAATTCCTATAAGGGAATAATATTACCAATGGTGATTCATCTGACCCCGCTATGCGAAGGTCAGACCAACGTCATCATAGATGAAGTTCGCACGCTAAGGACCAAAGTGGCGGAGTTTACTTAAATTAACTTGGAACTCCTATTGATTTAACAGAGTTCCTATCTCTAAAAAGGTCATGCTAATATTAACATCGTGTGATTCTAAGAGAAGTTGTCACGACGGTTCAAAAAATTACCAATACAAATATATTTATAAAAAGAAATCAGTTTTCAAATGTCTTAGTCAAAACCCTAAGACTTCATAGGTTAGGGCTAAAAGACGATGACATGCCCGAAAGGTAAAAATAATCTCCAAGAGTTTAGAGTCAAATATGACTAGTGTCATATCTAGGGATGAATAAGAAGATACTGAAAAATAATCTCCAAGAGTTTAGAGTCAAATATGACTAGTGTCATATCTGGGGATCAAATAAGAAGATACTCTCCTCGCATTGGGAGCATAATGCTAATAACTGACGCTATATTAATCATACGAGGTCGAGGCAAGGGGCCTCAATCCCCGTTGACTACTACTCCTCTCAGTGTGTACACACTTTAACACAATTAGTCTACTATTAGCGATGCTAATTCTGCTAATAATCACATTTTTATTATATTTTTACCCTCATTATCTATTTTGTTAAAATAAAAATGTCACTAATAAACATATTTTATCTTAATTTATCGGTTAATAAAGAATTAATAAATAAAAACATAAAAAGTACTTAAATTTTCTTATTTTTTAACATTTTATTGAAGCTCGGGATCAAGCTAATCAATCTACAGAAGCCGAAGAAATAATGATCAAATATGAAAAGATATCAAGTGAAAATTATGTTCAAGATGTTAGCCACAAAGAAACAACGATATCTCTCAATCCAGAAGGCGGAATTTAACATATAATATATAAAAATCGCCTATCTCGACGAGACGGAGCTAACTATATTTTTAAAATTTTTTGAATTCTAATCAGTTAGCCAACCGATTGGCCAATCGATCGGTCAACCGATTGGCCAATCAATTGATCGGTAACAAACTCGTTTTATGACTAAGATTTGATCCTTGGAACCCAAGTAAAATTCAATGGTTCTCATTTATTGCTGTAGGCTTTAAATAGGGGAGAGGGTGAGGGGTTTGAGTGTAAAAATTTTAGTAAAAACTCATTTTTTGGAGAGTAGAGTTACTCTTAATTGAGAAGACCTTCCAAATTATAACTTTTTATTGCAATTAATAAAAAATTATTTTTACTTCTTCATAGTTTTTTCTCTTTGTTTGATTATAAAGATAAAAGTGAAATGAAGATGAAGATAAAGATGAAGGTTTGCTATCACCTTGAGGCTAGAACCCTCTTGGAATGTAAATTTTCTATTTGTTAATAAATTTATTTTTGCTTTCTTTTCTTATTTATGCCAAGAGGCTAGAACCCTCTTGCCTTAGATTTATTTTTATTCTTATAAAATAAATTTACTTTCACGTCTTTACTTTCTTGCTTTAAATTCTTGCAATTTATTTTATAATTTAAATTTTATTTCTTACAATTTATTTTGTAGTTTCGATTTTATTTTCTTACACTATTCGCGTTAAGGCTAGAACCCTATTGGGATTAGTTTTTATTTTTGTTTATTTTTCTTTTCTTTGATTCACGTTGAGGCTAGAACCTTTAGGAAATTGCCTTTTTTTTAAGATGTGGAACTAATAATTGTGGGAACTCTAGAAATTGCATGAAACTAACTTCATTTCTGTTATGATTTATTAATCTTTCTCTTATGCTTAAAATGATCATGTTTAAGATATTCAAATAAAGATCTAATTGGTAGAAGTAATTCTAGAATTACTATTTAGTTGTTATTCTTTTTATGAGTATTAATTTTACTTTGATGATAATTTGATAGGTTATGCTTTCCTTAAGTGGTTTGATAGTCTACACTTAATAAATCTAAAGTAGAATATGATAAAAAGAGAATTGTTCATATTTTATAAGTGAGATTAGCTAGTAGATTCAATTCTAGATTCCTCATATCTTTAATTGAATCCTCGATCTCTTACTTTCTTGATTTTTTCCTTATTTCTTGATTTTTCCCTTGTTTGTTTCTTAATTTTATTTTTTTTCATCTTTTTTCCTTTCCTAATTGTTAGTTTTGTTTATATTTACCCTTTATCGCATCCACTCTTTGTCTATCTACTTTTAATCTCGTTTTGTTTTTATTTACATACAATCACTCTCACTCTCTTTATCTCTACACAATCACACTCATCACCCTAATTGTCACACACACAAAATAAGAACCAATTTTGATTCTCCTATAAACATCTTCCTTGTGGGATCGATAACTGTTTATACTATAACTTGATAGTTGTGCACTTGCAACTTTAGATGTATACTTTTATACCCATATCATGATTTTGGCACCGTTGCCGGGGAAGGTGTTTATTAGTAGGATTTTATTTATTTTAGTTTTTAATTTGTGTGTTTTCTTGTGAAGAAACCACTTGGAGATTGAAGATCAAGGATTTGAAGATTTGCTTGTGGTAACTCTTCTTTCTAGTATTTTTAATTTCACCTCTTTAGTTAGTTTCTCACAACTATAGACAATTAGGATCTAAAAAGAAAAAAAAAATTTTAGTTTTATCAACCATAATAAAATTTACCATCCACTTGGATATTTACTAACAATATAATAAATTCAAACAAGAGCTCCCTCTCTCACATTTGTTTAATTGTTAACCTTAATTAAAAAAACAAAAAGATTTTATATTATTATTTTTTCATTCTTTTGTAGTTGTTTTTAATTTCTAGGGTTGCATTGCATATAATAGTAGGAATTCACCATAGTAATTTGAGCATCTTGATTTGACACTACTTGAAGATATTCTTAAGGGCAAAACCCATTAATCAAGATAAGATGAGAGATTTCATCACCTTTTTTTAGCCCACAAATGACTAATTTTTCATTACACAAATTCAAGCATTTTAAAACTCATTAGACATTGGCCCCTAACGATTCAAGCTCATTAAGAAATCCCTAAGTGAACTGGTTCAAGTTTATTTGAATTAGTTGATGTCTAAGGTAAGGTTTAGGGGTTGTGTAAAGCGCCTCGTAAGAAACGATGTACTTAATTGATCTTTGATCTCCCTCTAGCACTATCCTAACCTGGCTAACTGGCCGAGTAAACTTCAATATTTTCACTAAGGAAGTTTTTGGGTAGGAGCTGGTCTAGCTGAGTTTAGACTTAACCCTAGAATTTGGAGTGATTGATAAAAGTGATTGCTTTTGATTTGTTTTAGTTAGGTGTTTCTTTTATCTTTCTCCTCCATCTCATTATCTTTTAGAAATTTTTTAATGTTTCTTTAAAAAACTAACTTTTAATTTTTTAGTAAAATAAATTAAAAAACAAAAAAAAATTGTTTGGTGTATGTAAGGTTGGATTAGAGATAATACCAATCATTTAATCTGTTTTGAACAAATTTTTGAGGAAATAGATAATTCTAATCCACCGGATCTTCAATCTGTGTTATTCAACTAGGAATGTAATCCCATCTTGCATTAAGCTACCCAAAGTCAATGGAACTAATTTTGAGCTTATATCACATTACATAAGCATACTTTCAAAATTTTTAGGAAATGAAACTGAAGACGCTTACATTTTATCTCCGAGTTTGAGAGTCTTATGATTAAGATTAGGAAACTATCTGAGGATGCGATCAAGCTTAGATTTATTTCATTTGCCCTTAAGGATAAAGCCAAGAAATAGCTGTATAGCTTACCTATAAATTCTATCCCAACATGAGATGAATTTGTCACCGTTTTTCTAAAAAAACTTTCCCTATCCACAAAGCGATTAAACTTAGAAAAAACATTAAAAATTTAAGATTGTTTCGGGCGAGCCATTTTGGAAGTATTTTAACCAATTTAAGGATCTTCTTATCCAATATCCTCATCATGGTTTTGAGAAATGACGATTATACCAAATCATCTGTGAACGATTAGATTATTATTCAAAAACTTTCTTAGAATCAAGGTGTCAAGGGGATTTCATGAAGAAAAATGCGATAAAGATTGAGAATTTTTGGAGAGTTTATCCGAAAAAACCATGCAATGGGAACACTATGATGACAGAGTTTCATCAGTTCCCCAACCCAAATCCAGTGGTCTGTCCCTAGAGACAAACATTACCTCTAAAGTAAAGATGACGATAATCATGCATATGTTAGAAGCTCTAGAAATCAAAGAACGAGCCCCAGCTCAAATCAATCAAGTTTCTAACTCAGGTTGTCACAACTGTTTTTTTCATCCTATGTTTTAGGGGAATGTTCTTTCTTAGGAAACAATCAACCACTAGGATAGGTTGACGGGATATTCTAGCGTTTTGTGAATGATTCATTTTCTCTAACCTACAACCCAGATTGGAGATATCACCCAAACTTTGCATGGAATCAGGGAAACTACTTCGAAAATCAAAACTTTACTCCCTCTTCAAACCAACAATTTTCTAGGAGAAACACAATTCCTTTAAGTTCTCAACTCAGTTTTTAACAACTAAATTTGCCATATCAAAATTAGTCTCCTCATCATTAATTTGTAAATCATATTCCTCCACATTCGGATCATGATAAACATCTCAATATTTTGGAAAATGGTTTGGAAATCATATACAAGGCCTCTACACAAGTGATAAATATGTTGACTCAAACATCTAACACTTTGAATTCCTTTATGCAATCAACCGCATAAATACTCAACTCTAACACTCAATCCATAGCTAGGTTAGAAACCCAACTTAGTTAACTAGTTATTGCCATTAGTGAAAGAGAGAAAGGAAAATTTTGAGTCAATATTTGGTCAACCCTAAGGACACAGAATCTAGTTCATCGCACGAAGCTCAAGTGAATGTAATCCATTCATTACGGTTAAGAAAACAGGTCGATAATCAAGTTAGAACACCTCCAAGTAAAACTCTTGAATCAGAACAAATTCGTTCTCCTTTTGATAACTTTATTCAGAAATCACCCCTTTTTGATGTTTAAGAACCCGAACCCGAACTTAGGCCTAATTTTGATAGGTTTAAACTAGTTGCTCACTTTCTAGATAGACTCAGGCCTAGAAAATACTCCCCTTAGGAGGAGAAGATCCTAAAAACTTTTAAGCAAGTTAAGGTCAACATTCCTCTCTTAGATGTAATTGAACAAATCCCTTTGTAAAACCTCAAAAAATTAAAATAATATAATTAATATATGATAAATTATGATAAGTGAATATTTATCGTGATAAATATCATTGAATCGGATATGAGCATGATACCAAGTGTTTTGGGTATAAACAAGTTTATACGTAAGAAAGAAATGAGTCGAAATATGCACAATGGCTAAGGACCTGAGTATCTGGTAGTTTGCGATCCAGTCGACCACCACATATGCGCGGTCGACCGCCGATCAGAAATTAGTTTTTCCTGATTTGAGTTGGTTTCGGGCATTTTCAGGCCTATGTTTGTTTCTTTGCTATATATATCATATATTCATGATTTTTTAGAGTTTTTATACCCTAGCAGCCACCAAACACTTCTTTAAAACCCTAGTTCTATTTTTGAGTTTTCAAGTGCTTGTGAAGCAAATTTTCATCGTAAAGGAGAATTGTTTGGTTTGTGGCTTTTGGATCTGACTTGGATTTGCAAATTTTGTGCTTTTCAATAAGTCTCAGGCAAGTTTCATCTCTACTAACCCTACTCCCAAGTTTTTTAAATATTTTTAATGAGTTTTAATGTGATTTCATTGAGCCAAATCGACTAGTTTGAGTATAAAAGCAAATCTTTTATATTATATGAATAATGACCAGATCTTTTTGTGTTTAAAAGATTAAGAATGAATTTCCAGAGATGTTTTAAGATCTGAAAGTATTTAGATAACAAAAGTCTTATCACTGCTCGGAATAATCAACACCGGTGCTGAAGTCAATTTAGCCTTTAAAGTCTCAAAGGCCTCCTAGCACTCCGTGCCCCAATCAAACTATACATCCTTCTTCGTAAGGCGTGTAAGTGATATTATAATCTTTGAGAAGTCCTGAATGAACTTTCTGTAGTAGCCGGCTAGACCTAAGGAATTACGAATCTTTGTAACGGTCTTCGGCGGATCCCAATCAAGAATGGCCTCCACCTTTGCTGGATCTACTGCAATGCCCTCCCGACTAATAACATGACCTAAAAATCTAACATCAGATAGCTAAAACTTATACTTTCTAAACTTAACATACAATTGATGCTCCCACAAAGTCCGTAATGCCAATCGAAGATGCTGCTCGTGCTCCGCCTTTGATCTTGAATATATAAGGATGTCATCGATAAAAACAATCGAACTAGTCCAAGTATGGATAGAAAACCTGATTCATCAAATCCATGAATACAATGGGTGCATTGGTCAGCCCAAATGGCATGACAAGAAACTCGAAAGACTCATATCGAGTCAAAAAGGCGGTCTTGGGAATATCCATCTCCCGAACCTGCAACTCATGATAATCAGAATGAAGATCAATCTTCAAGAAATGTTGCTCTCCCTACAACTGGTTGAACAAATCATCAATGCTCGATAGTGGATACCTGTTCCGGATGGTGACCTTGTTCAACTCATGATAATCTATGCATACCTTCATGTTACCGTCCTTCTTCTTCATGAAAAGGACCGATGTTCCCCACAGAGAATGACTTTGACGAATGAAACCCTAAGATAACAACTCATCTAACTAGATCTGGAGCTCCATCATCTCAGCAGACGCCATACTATAAGGTGCTCGGGATATCGATGCTGTGTCTGGTTGTAACGCTATGCAAAGCTTGACCTCTCTCACTGGAGGTAAACTTGGTATATCTTAGAAGACATCCTGATACTCTAAGACCACTCACAGCTCACTCAAATAGGCACCCTAATCCCACATCATCACCTCCTCGATGTATGCCAGGAATGACTCCGCAAACTGGTTGTCCCGTGAGGTCGCTACCATTAACTTAGATCCATCAAATGCTTGCAAGCTGACTGTCTTCGCAAAACAGTCAACACTCACATGGTAGGAAGATAGTCAATCCATACTAAGGATAACATCAAACTCGAACATACGCAGGATGATCAAATCAACCACGAACTCAGAATCGTCTAAGCTGATGACACATCTATAAATATTCTCTAACAGGGACACCTCTCCCAAAGGAGTAGATATAGATAAAGGGATGTCTAAAGGCAGCGCTACAAGCTGAAATCTAATCATAAAATCATAGGAGATGAAAGAATGCGAAGCACCTGAATCAAAAAGAATACAGGATGGAAAGGAGTTCACAAGGAACGTACCTTCCACAACTACATATACTCTACCGGTAGCTAAAAGTTGTCGCGCTGAATTGTCTGGAACATAATGGACTATCTGTCCCTACTAAAACTCCTGGAAGGCTCGCACCTACCCCTCAATCCTTGAAACTACCGGTGGTTCCTCTATCCTCAACTGATGGCCTTGACCTTGGCCCTGAGCACGGTTCTGATGCTACTGGTTCTGGTTCTTGCTTTGCAGGCTTGTTGTTGGTGCGCTTCGGCATTGTGCTGCTCTGTGTACAAACTTATTATAGTTATAACATGTCCCCTAGAATCTATACTGCTGATGTGCCTTCTGATCGTACTGAGGCCCCTTCTTATGGTGACCCTACTGATGTAGACCCTTACCCTGCTGCTGGGGTCTTCCTGGTCCTGTGAACGGCCTCTTTCCCTTTCCTTTGTTACCGGGCTGTCCTGACTTGGTGTTTCCTTCCTTGCCCTACTGAAACATGGCCGTCTCTATCTCCTGAGATATGGCAGCATCGGCCACCTCCCGCACTGACTGAAATCTCCTAGATACAAGATATCGACGCAAACCCGGGCAAAGCCCCATCAAGAATATCTGAGTCTGCCGCTCTCCAGTCTACCACATGCCTATCAATCTGAGTAGCCATATGAACTTGCTCTCATAATCCATCATCGACATATCTCCCTACTCTAACCGGGCTAGCTCTAACTCCTTCCCAGCTTTCGTCGCTACCGACACATACTGCTCATCAAAGAAGTAAACAAAAGTCTCCCACGAAATTATCATCCTCTGCTCTATAGCGAACCGAATTCGATACCATCCTCCCGTATTACTCTTGAGTCTAAAAGCTGCTAGCCTCTTCTTCTGCACAGTGTTCACATTAAGCATATCCAAGATGTTACTCACATCTCCCTTCCACTTATGTGCTGCAATAGAATCTGACATGCTGTGAAACTATGGTGCCTTCAACTTCTAGTATCTCTTTACCAAACGGAGCCATGTCTCCTGCTCAGCTGATCCATCAATAACTGGCGGTGGTGGTGTACCTATCGGTGTTTCTTCATGTATGGATATCTCCTTCTGAGCCTGATTCACCAATCGCTCCTCTATTATCGCTAGCTGCACTGCCAAAGGTGCTATGAGATCTACTAGATAGTAAAGAGCCTGCTGCGGCTCAGGCTCTACATCAGCTTGCCCAGCTCCCTAAGCATGGGTACCTCTATGACCACGTCCTCTTCTCGACATATATAAGTTTAGGAGTAGAGCTTGTTAAACACAGTAAATAGGATCTCAAGCATAAAGATAAAACATATATCAATAGAAAAAAGTATCACTTATCATCCACTGCATGTGTTATACTCCAAAGCAAGATAATCATCATAATTGTTTTTTGATTTTTCACGTGTATATATATATATATATATATATATATATATATATATATATA
>BQKN01067411.1:1265471-1328477 GCA_022839385.1 Asparagus kiusianus
TATATATATATATATATATATATACTCACTCATTCTAGGAATTCCTAGCGAACTCTATACATGATTTCTAGAAAACTCTATCCTAGTACCACAACTTGACATAGGATGATTCTAAGGATATTGAAACTAGTGGTCTGATACCAACTGTGACGCCCCTGGGTTCACACAAGGCTATAGTCTAAGGTGAATCTAAGAATGTCAAATCTGCCATGCACCAACACCATGCAACAACATGTTTCACCGTCACAGTTACTATCTCTCTAGTGGAATCAAC
Organism: Asparagus kiusianus; assembly: GCA_022839385.1. Lineage (NCBI taxonomy): Eukaryota > Viridiplantae > Streptophyta > Magnoliopsida > Asparagales > Asparagaceae > Asparagus > Asparagus kiusianus. The sequence continues at coordinate 1,265,746 of BQKN01067411.1, forward strand.
AACCAGGTGTAGGTACAAAACAGGCAAAGAATAGTGAAGTAGTACAATGAGCAAGATAAGCAAAAAAAGAGTGTATAAATAACCATCATCAGAGCCCAACTAAAATAGAATAAAATAACTCTGAATCTGGAATAAATATTATTTCTCAACACAATAGTCAAATGAAATCTTACTAAAGCACTCAGCCTCTACAAAATAAAAACACAACTCTAATATCTGAAAATAAACATCTACTATGGAGCTCTGAAAATATCTAAAAATATAATAAAATAGATGGAAGCTACTATGCATCTTCATCAACTTGCGACTCTCCGTGTGCTTAACTCGCTACCTGAAAAGGGGGGGGGGATAATGAGCGTCAAAGCACTAGCGAGATCATCTCCACTGCCCCTAGGGAAAGGAGTATGAGTGAATAAGAAAATACGGTTAGTACATATAGGTATAAAATCATTCATAATACATTAAGTGGAAATTGGTATTTAGAAATATACAATACGAGAATTAGTACGTCGAGCGAAATAATCCAAACAAGGAAACCCTCATGTATATACCATGTCTTAAATTATGAATCGCTAAATACTAATTCCAATCCTATGAATGAAAAACAACACATACCAGAAATACTACAACTCCAAAACTCAACCATGATGAACCAATGTCACAATCTCAAACTACCCTCGGGTAGTTGGTGCATTCATAAGAAATATGTCATCCAATGCAATCATCTCCATAGAACATGCTATGCATGCCAAGCATCCGGAATGTACCCTACTCTCGGGTAATCTAACATGGGAGCAATAATACAAACTATGTACATATACATGCCTCTACTTGAAATAACGATACTTTTGTAAGGTACATCATAATATCATGTGGAATCAACATCCTTACTCAATCATTCTGCGGAGATAGGTAAATCACCCTATTCCAGATAATGCATCCAGATGATCGTACAATGGAGTGTAGGCGTATCAACCCAATGCGAAAACCATGATCATCTTCTAGTATGGTATAGCCGTGGTCCATTATGGGAAAAACGACTAACTCTAAGTGAGGTACAACCGCGTTCTCATTGTATTTCTCATCACTAAGCATCCACAAACTGATGAATTATGCATTGTCATGTGTTATTCCTGCACTATCAACTTAAACATGCCTCGTGCATCTCAATTATTCATGTATACTCAATTAAGAGCATGTATCCAAGTGCTCATGCACATGTCTCGATGTGCAGACATATATCGCATATTGACAAACACCTCAGGTGTTAAATAGATAACAAACATCATAATATAATGTGGGTTGATCGAGAAAATCCCTTGATCAAACAACAACTACACAAAACATGCACCATGCACAAAAAATATTGGTCGGTCGACCGGCCAGAGGCCATAAGCATGCTTACTGTAGATAGTGATTGTGTATGTGTTTTCTGATTCTAACTCAATTAGCTTACTCTAAAACATGGATACAACATTTTAAAAACTTGTTTAATACTACTGATGTTCATCTAACACATGGAACAAGAATTTGTTACATTAAAATTTATATGTAAACCCTAAACATGTACAAAAGCATCCAAACATCGTGTAAACCATCAAAGCTCAATTAAAACCCTTATTTAATTATTTTTAAATCTTAATCTATCTCTGGACATTCACTCATAATCTTTTAAATATGAAAAGATCGGATCTTTATTTTATATATTACAAAAGAACAATTTTTATGCATAAAAATAAGGTTTAGGCTTAATAACACCGAATCAAATCTCATTAAAATAATTTAAAACATGGGTGTAGGGTTAGCAAAGATGAAACTCACTTAAAAATCTTGTTGAAAGCCTGAAAGTACAAATCCAAAATAGATCCCTTAGCCTCAAGCCAAACAATCTTGCCTTCACATCGAAATTTACTTCAGAAAGCTCTTGGAATCACTTAGATTGGATCTAGGGTTTATGAGGAGGAGGTGGTGGCTGCTAGGGTTTGAAAGTACTGATAAAATATGTAAAAATTTGTGAACAAGAGGTATATATATGGGTATAAACAACCGGGTTCGAACAATAAAACAAAACTAACCAAAAACCTGATAGAATTCTAGAAACAGCCTAATTAGTCGACTAAAGACCTTACTAGTCAACTAATCTGTGTAGTAGTCGACTATTAACAACTTAGTTTTAGGTTTGTGCATGATTTCATGCATGTTTCTCATCTATACTCACATATATACATTGGATTGGTCTTAAGTCAATCCGTAGCATACTCAAACATCAAAATATGTAATTTATAACCATATAACATATTTATTACTATTTATTATAATTTATTCAAACTTTTGGGTTTTTACAAGGAAGAGGTCATGTTATGTGTATCTCTAAGAGTCAAATGATTTGGGGTCTACGCATAAAGGGAATAGCTAAGAAGCGGCTATTGCAACACACTTTAACCTCATAGAATCATCTTCATTGATGATTTTTTTGTTTGAGACCTCATACACTTAGGATATTATGGATGATGGCTTTGTAAGACGTCATATTTATTTTGATTTTATTTCTATATATGCTTATCTATGATTGCTGACGTCTTACTATTGTTTGATTACTTTTGGCATAGAGTATGTTAGTATGTCATGTGTACGGTGTGCATGAAGGGCATTGAGTGCACCATTAGAAAGTTACATCAACAAGTAGGATCTCTTTTCACACAATAGTTTCCTTTCAGAGGTGTTGCAGTTCCTAAAGTTGAGACCGAGTATTGGATGTCATATGGCTTGGAGAAATGACAACATTGTTGTCTTGGTGGTTATGATGACACTGAGAGCACTCTATTGGTCACCCTAACTTGGTCAGGATGAGGTTGCTATGTACTTATGTATTAAGGCGACCGAAGTGGAAATCACTTTTACCTATTTACTGTCATGCAGACTTGTGGATTGACTTGGCCCACGAAGTGCGGGCTTGTTGGGAGATCCTAGACATAACGTGGGGCAATATGGCTGGACAACTTCATCATGAGGTGATAGAACTTAAGTCTGTATGGTATTCATTTGATGATGTATGCCCTCAAGAAGAGAAAAGTAGTACCATAGCACATTGCCATGTGACATGTGCTTAGATCGAATATAAAAAGGTTGAAGGATGGATCCCTACTCCATTGCTATGTGAGCCCTTATTGATGACCACCAGTAATTGAGGGTAGTCACTATACCTTTAGAGACATTGCTCTATCTGGGAAGGCTATTATGAGCATCTACTACTTTGACTATTGTTTCCTACCATGATGAGATAATATCGCACATACAGGATGTGTCAAGATAGTTGGTGATTAACACGCTTAACTATTTAGGGCTAGAGGAATGTCATTTGACATATCTCCTAATTCTATCACTTGGCTAACTCATACTTATGTTGGGGACATGATCAAGACTGCGATGAATCAAGAGTAGACCGCGGTGTTCTTGTACGCTTCATCGAGGGGTTAAAGGTTCTTGAGCAGACATGGCTAGTCATATCTATAGTATGAGCTACCACATACTTATATTATTTGTTGCGTGTCTTCTTTTAGGGAGTTTCTTGTGTTAGTCCTGATGGATTTTGTTGTAAGGCTACTGGCTTGAAGGTTCTCAATAGTCCACACTGCACTAAAGATGTATGGACATAAATTTAAAAAGGAATGAGATTTTTTAAGGAGACTTTGACTTTGGAGTCAACAACTCAAGGAATCGGCTAAAGGAGCAACAGTTAGCACACACTCATTTGTTTGAGTGGAAGCGTGTTGGTTATTGTTATGAGATAGGACCCAAACAAGTACGTGGATAGTATCTTTTCTTAGAAATAAGATATTCATAATCCTAATGAGTATAGGATTCTACCTCCTAGCCCTTATATATAGATAATAGGATTTTCATAATGTGACATACAAAACATATACAGATACATACAATAGCCATCATCTCTTTCTCGGTTCGAATTTGTGCTTTATGTGGTAGTCGCAGAGTGATATGACTGACCTTCTCACTGGTTGCACAGTGTGGTCTCCCTCCTGGATTTAATCAAGAAACGCATGACAATCCTCTAGAAAAGATCTGAATGATTAGCCCTAAACTTATTATTTATATTTCCTAGATGCATGCTAGGATTCATGTCATTCTGTTATGCATTGTTTATGTGGTAGATCAATCCTATTGCATGGATATAGTTATCCGAATTCTATATTATAAAATCTTAGTTACTCTTATATTTGTATTCATTTACTCAAACTATCTTTTCATAAATCGTATTCAGCTGTTGGTATTATCTCATTTTTTATTTGTTGGTAAATATAACTTTTGAGCTTTCATTCATTTAATTTTTATTTGTATAGTGATGTATATCTTCACTATTCCACTTTGCATTGTATCCTTTGGCGGTACATGTTATTATCTGTTCTGATGGATTTGTTTTTATTATTTTGTATAATTTCCATTTTAGGCAGTTCGTATATTCTAGAGTAGAGAGCTAATTGAGTCGGGAATAATGGATTTGCGGGTATATGTTAGTTTTTGTTTTGGTTTTGGAAGTAAATTTTAGCTGCGAATGTTTTTCTCACAAAATACTAAAATAAGTGAATTTTACATGACATATTTGGCAAATTTGAATTTTGAAACAAATAGTTGTGCAAATTAGAGGCTAAAATTTATCATTTGGATTCGATTATCGTCCAAATGGTGTACGGTCGGCCTAGTCATGCAGTGTTTGGGTCTCAAGGCGTGATAATCACCTATAATCCATGACCGACCAAGCTGAGAGAGATGTTGCAATTATTGCTCCCAATTCTACTACCTAGGACCTTAACAACACGTGACTAGAATGGCAACACACCACCTACATGACAATGACGTCTAAATGATGTGCCCAAGCCTATTATTTACTTATCTTTAACAAAAATTTTTGAGAAATATTTCATAAAAATTAATTTGCCAAAGAATTTATAACAAAACAATTGATAAGAGTACTTTATTTTCAAAGCCAATATCAAATGACAACATACACCAGTGAAGCCACTATTGTCAATTTAACCAACTCGCTACTGCGGAATATATATGCTAACCTCCTGAAAAAAGTAAGAAAAAGAATAGAAACAATAGAGCAAATCTGTAGGAACGGATAATAAGCTTCTCATAATAATCCCCCTACTTCTTTTGGGATGAAATGCTTCAATCGTGTTGTTTGTTCTACATCGAAATTGAGTCTAGACTGACTATCAAAATCATATCCCATTCACCAAGCTATCTCTTGAGCCGCTTGCTAAAATAGTAGAATTTGGGTGTTTCTTCTTCATACTCTAAATTTTCATAGAACTCTTCATTTTGGGGACTAGACCTTTCAATTATTAATTGGTGTTAGGCCTTTGGTTTTCAAGTGCATTGTAAAATGCGCTCGATGATCTTTAAGATCTCGTCCGCCTGCATCATATCTATTGATCTATCTGTTCGCCACTAGATTTTCCTTTTACCAGCCTCACTCTTACTATGCAAGACATATTTCATCGCATTTCCTTTTCATGGAGGTACTTCATGATTTGATGCAACATATAGTGGACTATCCTATTGTTGTGAATACATAGTTGTCCGAGGAGGAAATTTATACAATGGGTTAGTGCCAATGACGTGTAGGTGACATCCAATTTCACATCTCCAACATGTAGTTTTTTAGTCGAATCTTTCCTAGATTGATCTACTTGGATGCGATCAATCTTCATTGATACGAGCTAGGAACCTGCGTAGTACAGTTGTCGGGTAAAGCTCCTCTTCTCTTCTCTAGTGATTCGCAGTTGAACTTCCACTAGGAATGCTTGGACGTTGTTGAAGGCTTCGAAAAGGGTTTCGATTATCTCCGATGATAGGTGCAATGACTCGTACAACTTGTTTTTATAGGGATATTGACCATTTGAGTCATGGTATCAAAGTGACATACCTTGTTGGTACCTTTCTTTTGGTCTTTGTCCTATGTTGTAGGTCACCACTTACTCTGGTGTAGCTTTGTCATAATGCCAGAGGTATGACCCCTCACTTCTTAGGCCGCCCAAGCTGGCTTGGGCTACAAGTATGGGTAGAGTCTCATTCTTTTGGGTGATTGTTATATTGTTCCTGTTATATTGTTCGCCTCTTTTTTCTAATCATCTTGAGCCATGAGGTCTTCTTCTTCACTTTCTAAGTCAGTGGATTTTATAGGTGGCGTGTCTTTATCACCGGGTATAAATGAGATAAGATTGCATTTTTCTTTAGCCATCTTAGACTTCAAGAGAAGTGTTTCTGTTGTCTGTTGCTCATAATCGAGGAGGATGGGATGGACCCACATAACACTATTAGAAAACAGAGCATTGCTGACGGTGAAATCTGTCACCAATACAGTAAAATCCGTCACTAATACACTTTTGCGACGGGGAACAGTCTGTCGCCAATAATCCTGTCGCCAATGAACATTGGCAACGAGGTCATCCGTCGACAATGTTCATTGGCGACGGATATGTATTAATGACGAAAAACATTGGTGACGGCCGTACACCCGTCGCTAATAAACATTGGCGACAGGTATGACCTCGTCACCAATGTTCATTAGTGACGGAAATACGACCGTCGCCAATGGACATTGGCGATGGCCGTAGTCTCGTCGCCAATGAACATTAGCGACGGGACTACTTCTGCCGCCAATGTTCATTGGCGACGGCTTCAGCCCCATCGCCAATGAACATTGGCAACGGCTCTTGCCATCGCCAATGTTTGTAATCCAAAAAAATCTGGTTTTTAATCCCCCAATCGGGAATGTACACCTGTTGCTACCAATATTCACAATGTATTCAACAATATTCATATTTATTGATTCACATCTAACAATATTCACGTTCACATTCATCGATTCACATCCAACAATATTCACATTTACATTCATCATTTCACATCCAACAATATCTAACAATATTCACATTTACATTCATCGATTCAAATCCAACAATATTAACATTCATCATTCATCAATTCATATATATATATAAAATCCGGAGGTCATAATATGTTCAACACAATCCAAAAGTCCTCAAAAGTAACAAAAAAGTCTAACTCACAACTCACTCATCATAGTCGTGGTCCCTTTCATCGGTGACGGCTGCATCAGAATGTCGTACCGTACTGCTGCTTCCTACAGCGGTACTTCCTCTAGCCTAAAAAGAATGTAAATCAATATGAGAATATATTCCAAAATACTCATAATAATTACATATATAATATGACATATATACCTCTCCACCACTTGCAGCTGCATGCTCATCAAATGCCAACCCCATAATCTCCGCGTATATATGTTGCGGAAGCAAGTCCTTTAAGGGTTGAGAATCGATGAGTCGCTGAACGACATTCTAAATCGTTTGTGCACCGCCTAACTCGTGCTTAATAGTGGGAAGAAAACTTAAAGCCAATGGAATTTTGACATTCTTCAACAAGTATTTTCCAATCTTACCCATGACGTATGACATGTCATATGGTCGCATCGAGGTCACAGATTGGCTGCTAGGCTTATTGGTGGTGGTGAGTGTCTTAACTCTAGCACTCGACAGAGGCACTTTTCCTTTCTTTCTTGATTGTAAACCGTAAGCTCCATCGACAACTTCCATCCACTTGTCTCTAGTCATGTGGTTAGGCTCTACTGGAGTGTCCTCTGTACTTTGAGACTACGTGACACAGGACAAGATATCGTTTTGAGAAGCTTCCAGTGCCGTCTGCATATCATATATAATAAAATTAAAAACTTTGATGAAAAATCATTAAGTATATACAAATCTAAATTTAATCTTATACTTACGTTCAATTCATTAATTTTCTTCACCTTTTTGTCATTTTCCTCTACATTTTCATCGCCATGGGGCGGTGTATAATCTCTTTTATCAAGAAGAGTCGGGGGAATAGTCAAAGCATCATGTGATATATTAAATTCCAAATTATATGTAAGAAACTAATCACATGAAATCAGTTTTAATAATATGATCGTACTGGGTTTTTACTCAAATACTTATGCTCGATCTGAGCATAAGGAGTAGATCCTAAAAAGTGATCATATAGCTTTGATCTACGATTTGCCGATGTCGTCTCACATATTTTCTACAAAATAAAGTATGTTATTAGTATGTGCGATAGTAATATATAAATAAAAAATAATATGATGATATATCATAAATTAAAAATAGTCTACCTTCTTCTCACCCTCCCACTCGATAATGAGAGTCATCCAATTAAATGGAGGAACTCTCTTATCAAGCTCATAGATCCTCTTCCAATCAGTAGATAAATTTATGAATATCTTTTCTTTAGATCACTCTTCCAACCCCGAATAAGCTTGGCCATTTTGGGGATAACATAATCCCAAGACTCTGGGTTATCCTCAAGACAATAATAATCCTGCAAGTTACATGGAAAATAATTTTACTATAAGAATAATCATTGTAAATTGTAAACAAAATAAACTGCAGTATAATAAATAATTACCATGAGCTTCTCCCAAATCTTCTTTATGCCTTTAAATTCTTGCTCCTCAAAGTTATGAGCAATATTAATTGAGCATGGATCTCTTATTAAACAATCAATCAAGTTATTAAATCTGATAGCCTAATCCCCAACAGGAATGTTGCCCTTCCACTCCAAAATGCCCCAGTAAACCCTTTCGGAGGTACTTTCGTCTTTTCCTCACTCCCATACCTACCGGGTTTCTCATAATCTTTTTTGCCTACAAAGATAAAGAGAAATAAATTTCTTATAAACTTAAATAAGTAAATATGTAGGAAATCTCCAAAGTTTAAACGAAATTATTACCATTTTCCCTCATTAGATCTGACATAGCTTTATCTAGTCTCTGTTTGATGGCACGCTCCTTTCTTTTAATATCATCTCTCTTCAATTTGTAGTTACTATCATATTTTTTTTTTGTAATTCAATAGCTTTTTCTAGTAGAGGGATGCGATATACTGACGGAGTCCATGGGCGGAGACATGCTACCTCTGACTGAGAAGATCCGACATCATCTCGTGCTCGATCTCGTCATCACCAAATCTATCGCAAGCATTGTCTGCAAATATTTATTAGGAATATAAAATATCATTACATTACAAATGTATATTAAGAATTAGCATTGTCTGCAAATATTTATTAGGAATATAAAATATCATTACATTATATTAAAATATCATTACATTACAAATGTATAATACCTAGATCTGGTGATGCGTCTTGATGTTGCGGTGTACCCATTTGATATGTCCCCGCAATATCTAACAAATTAATAAATATGTTATGAGCATATAAATTTATCAATTAACATAATACAATTAAATAAATATGTATAATTGTCAGAACAAGAACAAGAAAGAAAAGGTAATTACATGCACAGAAAGTTCAAACTAAATAAAGTACTTTAGCTATTAAAAGATGAATGCGTGTTATAATTGTCAACAACAAATCAAGCAAATTGTATACCTTCAATGGGTGACGATCCATGTAGAGATAACAGACTCTGAGATGGTCGTGAGGATGATCCTAGATAAATAAACAAAATAGTAAATATAATGCATAGTTATATCAAAAATACAACTTACTTAAACAAAGTTTGAATATGCTTACCAGATGATGGATCTTCTCGATCCCAAGGAAAAGATAGCCTCCTAATTCTTTGGCTCATCTGCAACTTAAATTGTTAATCTAACATAATTGAAGAATTTCATAAATGCATACAAGATATCAAGTCGAATTTACATAAGGATCTTTGTATTCAATCTCCTACATTTCAGATATCAAGTCGAATTTGCATAAGGATCTTTGTATTCAATCTCCTACATTACATATATCAAGTAAAATTTGCAAAGTATACATATTAAAATTGACATTCTGAGGGTATAAGTAATTAAGAAAAATTTCTCCTTCCGCCTCATTTGGGTCATCAGCATCGTCCGAGTTTTCATCAAGAGCAAGTTGAACAAGAGTCCTAGGCTCCTTATACAATACGACCCAGACATTCGTCTTCCTCAGATCTTTGACGTAAAAGCACTGAGTAGCCTGATTTGCAAACATAAAATTTATATCGGGATATATCTCCTTATCTAGATTTACAAGATGAAAACCATATACATTCCTAGTACTGTCTGCATGACACTAACGAACCTTAAACATCACATAACTATGTATATTTTTTTTGTACCGTACGCATAGAATATCTCCACAATATCTTCTACTTGTTCGTAATAAATTACATCACCAAGTACCGGATTTTGATCAGTTAAGCTTGAATAACATTCTTGAGAGAATGCAGCCATAACCCCACTATTTTCGGTAACTCTCTCCTCCTCAAGCCCTACCCGTTAAAATAAACACACATTTACACGATATCCGCTTCATTGTTTAACTATGTAGTGCGGTCCATGTGAGTGAATACTTATCTCTTCTAACACTAGCAAACCAGCACATATTTGTCTTTCTACCTAATTGCACATCCAACAAAAATTAGCGTTAAATAGTTAGCCTTGTTTATTCCCAAAATTAATGTAAAATAAAATACACTTAACTTACTTCAGCTATGACCCACTCGGCAAAATGTTTTTCATGAATTTTAGCAATTTGTTTTCATGCTGACGCACCAGTTATTTTTAAATGCAACTCCTCCAAATGTTGTCTGTTGATACAAAAAATTAGAGTTCTACTATTGATATAATTCAAAAAAATTCATATTTGTTAAAGTTAATTTCTTACTTGCGGTAATCTTCAAAGATTTTTAGGTTCTGCAATAAGAAGGCATGAGCATGATTCAAGTCAATTCTGGAATAGTCTTTGTTTATCTTGGTACTTCCATGAAAGGTGCCATCTGTATTACTATTTATCTCCTTATTTTTTGTATGTACACCTTGTATATACCGAGAGGTAAACATCATACATTCATTTACCACGTAACGATCAGCAATTGAACCTTTAGGATGAGCCCGATTTCGCATTATGCATTTCAAGAAACCCAAATATCTAAAGACAACATTAATATGAGTTGTTAATATAAAGCAGTTACATGTAATGTAAATAGACTTAATTGAATTTTGACTAACCTCTCCTTGGGATACATCCAAGGATAGTTAACTGATCCTCCGAGTAATGCCTCACCTACAAGATGATGTGTGAGATGGACCATGATCATAAAAATGATGGAGGGAAGAATATCTCAATTTTGTAGAGGGTTTCATTCATTTCTGCTTTTAGTGCCTTAAATTTATCAATATTGATAACATTTGAGCATAACTTTTTAAAAAATCCATAGAATTCAATTATAACTTTTGCTACTTCTTCATCAACCATGTTGTTACGAAGTGCTATCGGAAGCAAGTGAAGAAGGATATGATAATCATGAGTCTTAAGTCCTAAAAGTTTTCGCTATTTCACTTGTATATTATTTAAAATATTAGAGCAGTAGCCATCTGGTGACTTCACTGACTTAAGAACCTCATAGAATCTCTGCATCTCAACTTTTAACATTATAATACGAGCTGAAGGCAACTCAAATTTTCCATTGGCGACTTCTTGTGCTTACAGATCATGTCGGATGTTCAACGCATTCAAGTCTTGTCGAGCCCTTGAATCGTCCTTTGATTTCTTACCATCTTGTAGGAGTATGAACAATAAGTTATCACATATAATTTTTTCAATATGCATTACATCTAAATTGTGTCGGAGTTTGAGCTTGTGCCAGTAAGGCAACTGAAAGAATATACTAAATTTTGTCCATCCTGTCGGCAAATCCTCAGCATGTGTGACATTTAAACTCCGCACTTGCCTCTTTCGTTTAGGTTCCCTCTTCATGATGGAAGTGCGTCTCGTAGCAAGAATTTTCTCTTTTGTAAATCGGCTCTTCTGAACTTGAATTTTAGGATATCCCTCAAACAAGTTCACAATTTCATCTCCAGTCATTTCACGCGGCTCCCCTCTTTTCTCTTGTTAGCCATCAAACTTATTTGCCCATTTTTTGCCCCTGAATTTATGTCCTTTTCGTAACCATCTTCTGTTAAACCAATAATACATTTGGACTACAGCCTTATGTGAAAATAGGGGCATCACATTAACAAGAAATTTATTATTAGGAAGACCTCTAATGTCCCACACAAAAAAGTAGATATATGAGAACGTAACATTTTCTCCAAACTTTTAGCTTAAATATTCTTTCCATCATTCACAGAGAACATAATATAATTGGCAAATGTATAACATTCAACATCCAAGAAATCAAAAAAGCAAAACAACTAAAGAGATCTGAATAAATATTCTCTTGGACCATAAGCATCATTTCTTCTTGAACAAAATGAATCATTTCCTCATTTTCATGGATTGGAGTTTAACCTTTATCACATTGATCAACATAAATGTTCTGGCCTCAGCCTCTACCAAAATTACTAACAAACTTAGGATTTCTAGCGATTGAAAGCCCTAAACTTTTTTCTCTCTTGAAGGACCCCAAGATTGATGTCATCCTTGATCGTGTTGCTAAAAATGAACTAGAGATTGAGATCATTACCATTTTCCCTCCCTCATCTTAGACTTTTAGTATGCAATCTTTCACTTCATGATCACTTTCTCGACTTTAGAACGAGCGCCTCAATATGTCGTAAGATCTCACCATGTTGACTATCAGATCCACAACAATAGCATAGTCGATAACTAAGAACTTCTTCAATCAAGAGGGGTGGTCTTGAATTTTGCTTCATAGAAACCTTAGCCCAATTTTATGTTACAAATATGATATATAACAATGTGGAATATACATATCGTGACTACTAATCGAAACTAATCAAAGTTTAAAAGAATACCTAAAATGCTTTCCAAAGTTCTTTAATATTTTGTCCTAAGATCAAAGTAAAATAGCTTCTTCATGAAAAAAATCCTCCAATTAAAATTCATCTGTCACCGAAGAGGAGCAATACTGAGACATAAGTTCTTAAAATTCTTATTCTTTTCTGTTATTCTCTTATTCTCATAAGGCTACATGTGAATCCTATATATAGGATTAAACTTGCATTATAGATTTTAATTTAAAATAATTCTCAATTGTTCAAAACTCTTTTCCATAACAATTAAAAATAAAATATTCTTTCCATAACATTTAAAAATAAAATATTCTTTCTATAATAATTAAAGATAGAATACTCCTTCTGTAATAACTAAAGATAGAAATAGAATTGAATTACATGTATATCTCTTCTAATAACATTAGTGAGACCAATTGAGTCCCATATTGAGAACTAATAATTGATCAAATTAATAATTTTCATTTAACAATCAAATCCCTATCTAACCAACTGTTCATAAAAGTTCTTCCATAATGGGATTAGTTATTCATAAATAATATTTTACATTCGGTCCTCTCCAATATCATTTATTTTAGGTGACTCTTTTGAGCAAGACAATTCACTTATTTGCTCGTGCCTACATTGTAATTCCCATGAACATGGATAAAACTAATTTGAAAACATCAAAATATTTTATTTTTATAAAAAAATAAATTTTGAAAAATATTTTGTAAAACCACCTGTTAGCAGGTTTTTAATAGCTTCATGGGAATGTATAATAAATTAACTCATCATAAGAGCATACAAGATCCTATCTAGATATCCATCATTACTTTTAATAAAATTTGGCAACTCAAAGTTTTAGGTTGTGTGGCGCTTGCTATATAAGTTTAACCATAACATTAAAGCATACTAACTTATCAAATCGGAAATGACAATATTATCAAGTCAAAGGGAACATGTAGCAATTTAAATTATCTATCTCTTAGGTTACTCATCCTAGAGAATTTAAATATGGTCTAGTGCTACACACATCACAATGTGTGTTTATAACATACACCTATGGAATCCCTATTCTCGGTGGTTGGGACCTACCTCTACATCTCACTTATCGGTGTTATGTATAATAACCTATTATAACAAAGTTATCCCTTAGTAGTTAAAGGTGAAACACAAGTTTAAGAAATTTCTAAGTTAAATCACATCCCCAATAAATGACTATCACAGTGCATGATCTAACAAAATAACTTTTATTGATACTACAACAATTATGGAAATGATACCCAAATTATATGTGCACTAATAATATCTTTATTAATATTTAAAAATATTACATAAACTTATATTGGATAATCAAATGCATATTATCACTACTCTAGCGATCACCCACTTGTCCTAACATCCAATCAGATATAATTCTAACTGCCATTTGTCAAAATATTTTATGACAAAGGTTTTATAAAAGGATATTAAATGCTATATGTTTAGTCATCTTTTAAATACAATATATTTCCTTTTGTTAACCTTTAACAAGATAATATTTCTTTCTAACTTTTTGTAATAGCTCCACTATTATCAAATAACAGTGAGAAAGAAATACATTAAGGAATAATATTAAGCTTATGGAGAAACATATTTATCCATGTTCCTTCTTTAATGGCTTCAAGTATATGTTCTGCTATTATTATTAATGAGATAAATATAACTCGAAATAGATTTTCTATTATTAGTGTTGGATTGAAAACTACTTACAAGATCAAATATTCCTAAAATGCTCAATCTTCTTTTGGACACATTTCCTTAAACAGTGAATATTTATGTCTTATACAAATCATTACTTTCTTAGAATCTTGTTAAGTTGAACCTTCTATGAATCTTATCCATATAAGTATATTAAGACAATCCTATGTATCTCTTTCTCTATCTATGTAGAGTTTGAGAACCAAGATATAGAATGTTTAAAGAAAATCTTTTGTAAAGAACTTATTGAAAAGCCATACTTTTAATCATGATATTAAAATACTTTTTTAATGAATAATATGTCACCAACATGCAACGGTAGGAATATAATAGAATTATTTCATTATTTTTTAATACACACAAGTTTGCCTTTGAAGGATTTGATCAAAATCAATTTTCTTAATCGTTTCATTAAAATGAATGTTTCAATTATTAGATGATAGTTTAAGTTCATAACTTGATTTATTCAATCAATCAATCTTATCTTCTTGAATTTTACATACTTAATTCTATAATCTCTATATGTAAATAACTTCTTTAAGATATGCATTCAAAATATTATTACAAGAAATTATGTCCAACTATTTGTCAATATCTCATATTCATAACATGCTGAAATAGCTAAATGGATCCTTGTGAACTATAGTATTACAATTGTAGAAAAGGTTTCTTCAAAATTAATAATCATTTGTCATCAAATATAACATCAACTCACTTACAAGAAATTATGTCCAACATGAACTTTATAAAAGTTTTAGGATTTTTATTCTCCTTATTTATTTCCATAAAATATGTTTTTAATATGGTTATCGTACTATATAGGTGGATAAAAATCCTATTTGGTCTTCTAACTATTATTAGTGTATTAAATAATAAATTTAGTAAGTAAATCTACATTTACTTTATTACTTGAGCTCCCACTAAATTCATAGAATCTTCAACTCATTTAAAGTTTCTTCCATTGGATTAAATAAGTCTCTCACTGAAGAAAATAAGTTTTCTTCTATAGTTATATCGATCTTTGATCAACAAATTTGATTTTATAAAAGAACACATTTCTAATATCAATTATTGTTTGAAAACTATACTAAGATTATCAATATAATACATAGTACTTTTTTTCGGATAACCTGCTAATGGCTATTATTTATCTTAGATTCTAATTTACTCATATTTTGTTCTCTAACAAGAATGTGACAACTCCAAATCTCTAAATATCATGCACTTAATTTTCTTCATATCGATATCTAATATGGAGTGGAAGAAAAAAATTTGGTAGGAATTCTCTATAATAAATAATTTGCAATCTCCAATGCATAACCCATAAGAAAGTAGGAGTAAGTAAATGCCTAAGCATAAGTCCAACCATATCAAATGAGGCTAGTTCCGTCTTTCAGACAAATTGTTAAGAGTGGTGAATTAGTAGGTGTTAAGGACTAACAATTCTATTTTGTTTATAAATATCTTAAACTCCTAAGAACAGGAACTTTCCACTTTGATCAAATCGGATGATTTTGATACTTTTATCAAGTTCCTCTTTAACTTCAATCTATATTTAAACTATTCAAGAACATTCTTATTTATGATGCAAACACATAAATATATCAATATATGAATGCATCATATATGAATTCTATAAAATAAGAATATTCAACTACTGCTTTGACATTTAAAGGATCATATATATCTGAATGTATGAAGTAAAGAGTACATAGAGCTTTAGCACTATTCTAGAAAAATAGTTTGGTTATCTTGTCTCTTAGACAATAGTTACAAGTTGAGAAATATTCTAATTTTAGAAAATTCAAAGGACTATCCTTTTATCAACTTGTTGATCTTATCATTATTAATATGGCCTAACATTGTGTGCCAAAGATAAGTTGGATTACCTTGATCCAATTTATATTTTAAGAGATTTATCAATTCTAACAATATTACATAAGAGCTTAGGCTAATAATTATAAAATATAAGCGGTTTTAGTTTCATAATTATCATCAAAGTAATTTCTAAACCTTTAATAGAAGTTTCTATTATACAATAAAATAGAAAATCACTACTATAAAGCTTATAAAATAGAAATTAATTTTTTTTTCTAACTTTAAGAAACATTAAGGTAATCTTTAAATTTCAGTTCATACCCTTTACTCAAAACAAGAAACAAATTTCTTATTTACGATTCTAAAAATACAACTTTTATTTCTATTGTCAAAGTTAATCTTTTTATCTTCAAGCTTATGCATTTGTTGTACTCTTACAACAATTTGTAAGTATGTGAAGATAAACTTGAATCAATACATCATATATAAGGAATCACTCATATCATTAGACTCTACTATCCAATGAGGTGAACTATTTTCAAAAGAAATTTCCTTATTAAGTGATGTAATGCAACTAGGGAAGTCAATTTTTGCCCATACCCATTTACCCACCTAGCCCGCCCACTACTTGCCCCGCCCAAAACCCACCCATTTAGTTAAATGGGTCTAATCGGGCGGGCTCATTTTAAATTATACTAAATGGGCAATAAATGGGCGGTGTTTATTAACCCGTTTGCCCGCCCGCTTGTATTCACAAAACAAAAACCCTAAATCCCGACCCCAAATTCCTCTCTGAGCTCTTCTTTTCTCTCGAACCCCGACCCCAATTCCTCCTCCTCCGCCTCAATCCCGACCCCAATTCCTCCTCCTCCGCCTCCTCCACCGCCGTCTCAACCGCCTCTCGAACCTAGAGCCTCCTCCGCCTCCTCCTCCGCCGTCGCCTCTGCCACCTCAACTACCTCTCGAAGCTAGAGCCTCCTCCGCCGCCTCAACCGCGAAGCCAGAGCCTCCTCTGCCGCCTCAACCGGGAAACCCTAGTCTTTCTTCGATATTCGCGATGGCGCACGCGTTTGCAGCTCAGGTGAGTGAAGATTCGTTAACTGATTGTTGTTCTTTGATTGATTTCGTTCGTTGTAATGGTGGGAATGGGGATTTTTACAGACTTCGATCAGTGTTCCGATTGGAGATGACTCGTCTCCTGGGAGGTCACGAGTGAAGGTATGGTACTGTACGAAATTGCTTCTTTTTGCTGTAAAACTTCTGTTTTAGTGTATAAAAGTGAAATTTGTGCGTATGAGAAGAAAAGTTTTTAACTTTTTATTTACGCTAAAGTTAAGGTTTAGTGTATAAAGGTTTTAGCATATTCTCTTCATGTTTTTGAAGTTTGTAATTGTATGTGCTGAGAGTATTGATGAAGAAGAGATCGAAGGATGAGAATATGGTGGGTTGGCTTTTATAGAGGTTTTTCTTAGACAGCTTGGACTTGTCTTTATTTTGACTTCTCTGCATAGGTTATTATATAAGTAGCCAATTCTATAGAGTTTTCTTGCCTTTTTTTCATTTTTTTAAATATAAAAATGACCTTATTGCTGACAGTTTATAGTTAAAGATGTGACTGTGTTTTTCGTTTTCTTTGTTGGTAGCTTTCTTTTATTCTTATCTCTTAAGATATTTTCTACTGATTTGGATTTTTTCTCCATCTCAGAGATATCATTTAAATCATTTGAAGATATCTTCTTTTGTAAGTATCTCACAATTTTAGTTATATGTCATACTTATGATAGGGCAATATGCCCTATTTTCCATCAAAAAAAATATAGCTGAGAGAAAGTTATCCGCAATTGATCCTACTTTCACATCTAGATTTATAATAATGACCATTTAAATCAGATCAGATGTTGATGGAGTTTGAATAACCACCCATTTATTTAAACCTATATATTACACAAATTTAGTGGTTTTCAGAACTAGAATTTTCCTTGGAACTCTCTTCACCTAAATTATATACTACTTGCTTATCTGTGTGGTTTTGAATACAATGGAGTAACACGTGCTTATTATTGGCTACTTTGTACATTTATGATGTTGTCTAAGTCTGCTAACAACCTCTTGACACCTGTCAATAGGTATTTGTCTCTAAAGTAGATGTAAACTATATAGCACAAAGTAGATAGCCTTAATTAGCTTTCTTGCACAAGAGTGCAATAGATATTCGAAATGAGACAAATAGTAAATAAGTCTGTTAGCGAGCAACATTATTCTTGAAGTCTCATGGCACCAAAGTAGTGAGGTAGACAGCGGTTTATAATTTTACATTCTAATGCATTTTTATAGGTTGAGTGTTCTTTACAGGTTATATCTGAACTATTTTAGTACCGCTTTAGATGTGTCTGATTGTATTTGAATATGAGTTGCGTTGATATCATCTTAGAATCTCTTTCACTGTACTAAAATTCAGAAGCGATGATAAGAACTTAGGGATATAAATTTATTTATAATACATATGTGGTTGGTGTGCGAACATGGTTGATTGAAATTTTGCATGGGCTGAATTATTGCAGTTGATTTTTTTTTCTTTAAATACCTCTAGTTAGATTTATATTATCTTTATCTATTATTTTGTTTGTGTATCTGCATGGTCTGAATACAATAGAGGAACATGTGCTTATAATTGGCTCTACTTTGTTCGTTTATTTAAGAGTGCTAATAAACACTTTACACTTGTCGACAAATGTTTGTCACCAAATTACATGTGAACAATCTAGGCCAAAGTAGATAATGTTAGTTTGCAGTAGACAGAGGGTAAACGAGACTGCTAGCTAGCAACATATTCATTTTAGGGTTTTTTCTATTTTCGATTTGTCAAAAGAATTAGGGACTATTTGATTTAGGTCATTGTTCTAATCACCATATTTTGGGCGGCTGGAATCAGTGAAATGAAGGTGAAATTTTGTGGTTAATTTTGTGACAGTTTCCTCTAGGTTTCTGATCTTCACTGTTTTATTACAATAGAGTGAAGAATGGCAAAGAATTCCTCTTAGAATTGAAGTAATCTTTCCTTTATGTTGTTGTTTTGTCCGTACTCAATTATGACTATGTTGTTGTTTTTCTTGGACTTGACATGATTATCTAGTGGTTTGTACAGTTCCCCTTCTAAATCACTAAATCGATTCTCTTTGTATCTTATACTTGATGGCGCAAATGAACTCTGGCAGGTTATACTGCAGTCTGGACAGTTTAAAGGAGAATCGATCCTCTTAGAATTGAAGTAATTTTTCGGATATAACTGCATAGTAAGAAACTTATAGGTGAATGTGGTCGTGCATCGAGGGGAAACAAACTCACACCTGATGCTATAATCTTTTGAGTATCTTATTTATGACTTCATGAACTTTAATTATGGACTAATTCAAGTTATCATTTGTTTTCTTTAAGGTTTGCTGGGGCTGCACATGCTACTGATTTTGGCCCTTGTGTGCTATTATATAGGTCATGCTTTTGTGTGAGTTTTTTCAAAAAATTATTTTATGGCAGGTAATTTTCGTTGTTGATGCCAGTGGCAGTATGGCATTAAACCGTATGCAAAATGCTAAAGGTGCAGCATTGAAACTATTGGCAAAAAGCTATACTAGCAGAGATCAGGTATGATATAAACTATGTCTCCATTCAGATGCATTTACAACATCTCACATGTTAATGGTACCGTGTTTTATTACAATTGAGATAATGCATTATGCATACAATAATGAAGAGGGAAATAGAATGAGAGGAAGGACTACAAGGAGAAAGTCTATGTAGTTTCCCATGGCAGAGCGCTGTTTATTTCCATGTTTGTATATACGATATGTATTTGTTTATGTGTTACAGTAGAATCTAGTCATTCACAATATCTGGTTCCGAAACCTATCCAGATTTCACAATATCTTATACTGAAAATTAGGAACATTATGCTAGTTGGAACTTGGGAGTCTAATTTCCTTCATATCTTATGCTAGTTGGGTAAACACATCCGAGAATAAAACCCAAAAAAAAATCAGCAGCAACCAAGAGGAAAAAACTATGTAGCAAAAGGATTATGAGTATCTGAAACTCTTTTTATTATGTTGTGCCTGAACTCTGACGACCATGTGCTGTAATCAAATTATTCACCTCTTATGTGTTTCATATTATGACGATATCATACGTTTGTGGCAAAATTAACTAATTCTATGGATGATTGATGCAGGGGAAATATTGAGGTCTCTATGGTTATTTTGGATTCTAACCCTTGCTGTGAAGACGCACATATGAGGCTTGCTGCAGTACTCTTAATGTTGCTATTGAGTCCAACTGAGTGTTATGTTTGTTTCCTGTTCTTTTTTTTCTTCTGTCATGATCCTGTTCATGCCAGAACATTTGAAAGATGGGAAATAAGTGGACTATGTTTGTGCTACTATTTTGTTTATAGACGAACTTACTACTCTTCAAGTTTATCAAGTAATTAAATAGATTATCCTTACTAATCGTGATCGTGTTGCTGATAGTTATGATGGCATTTATATCAAGTTATTGATCTTATACCGATCCTTACATACCTTGTGTTTTCTATCTTGATTCATTTAAATATTCTCGCAATTTTGTTGTTATTGATCTTTTGGTTTTGGTTTGGAAATCTGAGGTTAATTTTGCAAATGTGTGAGGTCTGTGCTTTTATCCAGGCTTGTAAATGGTTCAATCATGAACTTGTTTGCCTTTGTTTGTTTATCTTTGTTTATGTTCCTATATTTGTTAGTATTTTATCAAAAGCCCCAACAAGTTTGCAAAAAGCCCCTAAAAAGTTTGCAAAAAGCCCACAATAGTTTACAAAAAGCCCCCTAAAAGTTTACAAAAAACACCCCAAAAGTATTATATACATGTAACCACTATAGTTAAATGGGCAATTGGGCGGCCCGTTTATTAAATGGGCGGGCAAAAGCCCGCCCATTTAGAAAATATTAAATGGGTCATAAATGGGTAAATGGGCAAAACATGCCCGCCCATTTATGGCCCGCCCATTTAACACCCAAACCCACCCATTTAACATCCCTAAATGCAACCTTTATAATTTCTTTTTCTAATGACTTGCATTATTTAAATTCTCACTTCATGTTTAGAAACTTATTATCTTTTTTAGATTTCACTCTTAAGAAAATTTTCTTTTCTTAATGCTAGACAATCTAGTTCTATATCCATGATTATAGTTTAACCTGCTACACATTATTGTTTTCTCTTTTTTTAACAAATTGTTTAGTTCTAATAAAGTGATAGTTGGATCTTGAAATCTAAAATATTCACTTTAAACTGAATAAGAGCTAGAGATTGAAAGTAAAAATCACATCAATGTTTGATTTTGATCTTGACTTCCAAGAAATCTAATTTATCAATATCTATCAAATTATCTTATACAATATATTATTAGGTCTCATGTTATAAGCCTACATCTTCTAATCTAGTTTTGATGATTACAAACAATTCCTAATATTGTTTGTCTAGTGTTTATGTTTTCTTATTAGGTATTCTAGACAAACAATATATTGGAGGATGTATGGACTAGAGCTTTCACGATCATATCCATTAGAGGATGGAAGGAAATAGTGGAATAAAGCCTATGCATACTAGTCACAATTCAAGTTCAAGCTTCTTCCATGTTTACCAAAACAAGCTACAATGAAGTTCTATCAAGCTTGGGTAAATTAAGTTTAGGGTTTATATGATGTGTGTTAATTCTATAAGCTCAAATATACACACACATTACATTTGTGAATTTCCATAAAAATATGTGTTTTTATGTAAAATACATTCAAACATGTTTTGGACTATACAAACCATGCTAACATCTTTTTTATGTCCATAAAACGATTACACAAGTTTTTAGAACTTGATTTGAGCTAAAATGGCAAAAACAACATATTTGAAAAACATGTATTGTAGCACTTTTGAATATTTCTGAGTTTTCACAAATGGTGAGAGAAAATTCAAAATTTCCTTTTCCAACATGTTCATAATCATGTTTATCAACTCTTCCCAAAGTTTTACATTTTTTAGAATTATTTGCTATATTTAAAAGGACTTTAAAATTTGTTTTCAAAAATCATTTTAGGCTGGTAACTTGTTATCAGTCGACTGATCAGTCGACTGATGACATCAGTCGACTAATAAGTCGACTAAAGAAAGTGCATGTAATCATCAAATAGTTTCTGTTTTGTTTCGGTCGACTGATCAGTCGACTGATGATCCATAAGTCGACTGATAAAGATCGCCAGTTGACTGATGAGCTGGAAAATGAATACAATGGTTAGCTCATCAGTCGACTGATGCATCCCGTCAGTCGACTGACCAGCTCCAATGGCTATATTTCTAGCCTTTGTTATTTTATCAGTTTTACTTGTTTTGCTTGGGTTTTGTGCCTTAGTTTTTCTTCCTATATAAACCCCTATTGTTCTCATCAGAATTAAGTTTCAAGAAGGTCTTTTTAACAAGAGTTTTAAGTGTTCAAAAGTTTGTTTCTCAAGTTTAAGTTTGGTGTTTGAGTTTACAAAGAGGAGGCTTGCATTTTCAATTGAGGAATTCATCCTCAATCTTCTTCAACCTCTTTGTGTTTATAGTAAAGTTTTTCTAACTTTTTTCTCTAGCAATTTTATTATTGATTTTCACATTCTTATTATTGCTAGTTTGGTAATTGAGTTAGATTTTATTTATACTCATTTTATCACACACACCTTATTTGAGCTTGTAGCATTTCATACATTATATATTAGGTTGTGGGATTATGATTTATGAGATTGAGCTTGTATTGAGTTCCCACCTATTGTAGAGAACATTTTATTATAATTGAGCCTAATTATGAGTTGCACATTGTATCACACTTGTATACCGAGAGGAGTATGTGGTGAGAGACGGGGATTGTCCCAAGAGGAGTGGCGTCAGTAGTAATGTCTAGAGGTAGGTTATAATTCCGAGCACTTGAGGGAAATACGGGCTAGAGACCAACACTTAAAGGGTGTAGAGTGTGATTGAAATTGTGTGTATTGTAAAGTTTTTGGTGAACTAGAAAACCGAATTGTGATGTGTAAATATTGTACGGGTGGGCGTAGAAACCCGATTGTGATAGTGGATTTCTCCCCGGGAGTAGGGAGCGGAGACGTAGGACGGAAGGTCCGAACTCCGTAATCATTCTATGTTTGGATTGTTCTTTGTGTCCACTATTTGTTTACATTGTTTCTTATTTATTTTCCTCTTTGCATATATATTCTTGCATATATCTTATTGAATATCATCATTGTGAGGATATATTTGTTAATTAATTTTAGTCGGCATTAATATCTAATAAGATTAGCAATAACCCTATTCACCCCCTTCTAGGGTACTTTCAATTGGTATCAGAGCTTGGTGCTCTTGATTTAAGGTTTAACCTCCTTGAGTTAACGGTCCAAGCTTTTATATTTTTGCTAATCTTGTTTTGATATTATTTAATTCGCTTGCTCATGTATTATGGATATGTTTGGTGTAAGCTACGATGTAAATGTTGCTCCTAGATATAGTAACTTCCCTTATGAACAATGGTATTATAGATTCAAAATTTTTATTGAATCTAGAAATATAGACTTATGGGAAGTTATTGACAATGCTTATATTGTGCCCACTTCGGAGAAATCCAAGTGAAGCAAACATGACAAGCAAATATTTACTATGAACAAGTTAGTGTTAGAATTTATGCATGAAGCTTTTAGTCCATGTATTTCTAACGAACTTGCTCATTTTAATAGTGCTTATATAATTTGGAAATTATTTGAAGCACATCAAGGGAACTTAGAGGCGATCCGATGATCTTTGGCGGCTCCCTCTACAAGTTCACAAGGAGCTTCTTCATGCACATGGCCACTAGGTAATAGCCCTAGTGAGGTATACGAGTCCGATAATAAAAATGATCTTACTATTGATGAACTTGCACATGGTTATGAATTGTTGATGCATGAGTATAAGAAATTTCAACGTAGCTACATTAATTTAAAAAGCAAGCATATCAAAATAAAATCCTCTCATGAAACACTAGCTACTAAGTTTGATCTCATTGCAAATGAAAATATAAATCTTAAAGATTGTAATAACAAATTAAAATTAGAAAATACTAGTTTGTTTCATGCTAAATGTGATGTTATGATAGAAGTCAAGAACATAAGAAAAGCGATTAATTCTTTTAAAATTGATCATGCATGTTCTACTTCTAACAACAATGCTTGTGTGGATAATAATGAGTTGAATCATGTTAAAAGTAGAATATCCTCTTTAGATTCAACATTAAAAATTTACATTGTTAATAACAACAAGTTTATGGACTTATGTGAAAAGTCCCACAAAAATATTTCCAAGAAACATATTCACTATGCACACAAGTATAACAAAATTTACAAGTATTCAATTTGCGGCTGTAAATGCCACATTACTAAATTTTGTTATAATGCACAAAAGCCTAACAAGCCAAATCATGTTTGTGCATCCCATCAAGCTTCTTCTTCTCATACACATGCACACACACATAGTGATAATCATGAACATGCTCATGTGGACAAGTGTGAATATTGTGGTCGTTTTGGTCATTTGGCCAAGTATTGTTTTGATTTAAAAAAGAATTCTCTTTTGCCAAATGATTCTAAAATACCACATGTATTTAATTGCAATGTTTGTAGTAGATTTGGACATATTGCAAAATTTTGTTATGATTTGTAAAAAGCTTCTATGTTGCAACATGTACCAAATAGACCCATGTTTAAAAGTATTTCGTATTTGCAAAAAGCTTCAAATAATTCACCTTTGTTTGCAAATGTTCCACGTGCACATCCACATGGTCAACATAAACAAATGTATTATCTTCATTGCACTTATTGCAATTGAATGGGTCATTTGTATAATTATTATTATGATCGGATCCGTGCATAAAATATGCCTAAAAGGGACCATAACCCTAGGGCTTTAAGGTTTAATGATAGGGATCATGTCTCTAGACTCTTAGGTACCAAGAGTAATTGGGTACCAAAATAAGTTTAATATTTAAGAACGAATTCTTTAGCTTTTTAGTTTTTCATGTTCTTAAAGATGTTTTTATTTAAGTTTTATAAACCAAAATTAAAAATAATTTTATGCTTGGTATTTGATTTAAAAAGTTATCATTCATATTTTTAATGATTCTCTTTCATAGATTTTCATGTTTTCATCCTTTATGAATTGATACAAATTTTATCAAGATGATTTCTTCTATACTAAAACATAATTTTTTTTCATTGTTTTCATTTTTTTTGGTTTGAACAAGGTGTTTATGTTTATGGGATCATTTTAAATCACTCTTATGATGACATTTATGTGTTTGAGTTTCTGGATCATCTAGTTGTGGTTTATAACGTATTCCTTATGTGGTTTGATCAAGTTTTGCAAAAAGGATTTATTCTATTGATCAAACACTTTTTAGATATATACTTTGTTTTGTATTTGCATGTGAGAGGTTATATGTTTGAGCAACCCCCGAGAGGTTTACCGGATGCTAAAAGCTTTATTTGGGTTGAAACTTATTTCAAGAGCTTGTTATGCTCACCTCTCTTGCTTTTGTCGAAAATAATACAATATATACACCTTAAATTTCTTTTAGTATCATTTGAGGCTTTTATTTGAACCTTCATGAGGTTCATAATTTCACTTTATTTGATTTCATGATCTATTTTTGTTTATATCCAAATAATGTTTTATGATTAGATATTAAGACACCTTTTATATGTTTATTTGTGCTCTCAATCAATCATGTTTTATGGTGGATAATTTAAAATTTTTTAAATCATCTAATGTTTGATTTTCTTTTAATCATTTTTAAATCTTTTAGGTTTTATGTTTTAAACTTTTGTGGCACCTTATCTTCATGATACATGCATATGTGTTCACTTGGATATGTGAGTTGTATTTAGGATATTTGTTTGCCATGTTCATTATTGCATACGGATTTTTTGATAGGGGGAGCCTTCCCCATATTTTTTTGTTTATACTCACGTATGCATTATGATAGGGTACCTTTTGCTCTCATATTTTTGTGTTTTCCCATTTTTTATGTTGCCAAAGGGGGAGAAACAAGTGGATTATGAGTATATTTTAAAAGTATTGGGTTTTATTGTATATCTTATATACTCTTTGTGTAGATTGTTTGTCATCATCAAAAAGGGGGAGATTGTTAGGTCTCATGTTATGAGCCTACATCTTCTAATCTTGTTTTGATGATTACAAATAATTCCTAATATTATTTATCTAGTGTTTATGTTTTCTTATTTGGTATTCTAGACAAATAATATGTTGAAGGATGGATGGACTAGAGCTTTCACGATCATATCCATTGGAGGATGGAATGAAGTAGTGGAATGAAGCCTATGCATACTAGTCAAGATTCAAGTTCAAGCTTCTTCCATGTTTACCAAGACAAGCTACAATGAAGATCTATCAAGCTCGGTTAAATTAAGTTTAGGGTTTATATAATGTGTGTTAATTCTATAAGCTCAAATATACACACACATTACATTTGTGAATTTTCATAAAAATAGGTGTTTTTATGCAAAATACATTCAAATATGTTTTGGACTATACAAACCATTCTAACATCTTTTATTATGTCTATAAAATGATTACACAAGTTTTCAAAACTTGATTTGAGCTAAAATGGCAAAAAATAACATATTTGAAAAACATGTATTTTAGCACTTTTGAATATTTCTGAGTTTTCACAAATGGTAAGAGAAAATTCAAAAATTCCTTTTCCAACATGTTTATAATCATGTTTATAAACTTTTCCCAAAGTTTTATATTTTTTAGAATTTATTTACTATTTTTAAAAGGACTTTAAATTTTATTTTCAAAAATCGTTTCAGGTTGATAACCTGTTATCAGTCGACTGATCAGTTGACTGATAACATCAGTTAACTGATAAGTTGACTGATGATATCAGTCAACTGATAAGTTGACTGATGACATCAGTCAACTGATAAGTCGACTAAAGAAAGTTCATGCAATCATCAAATAGTTTTTGTTTTGTTCTGGTCGACTGACCAGTCGACTGATGATCCATCAGTCGACTGATAAAGATCGCCAGTCGTGTGACGCCCCTGGGTTCACACAAGGCTGCAGTCCGAGGTGAAACCAAGAATGTCAAACCTGCCATGCACCACACCGTGCGATAACATGTTTCACCATCACAATTACTATCTCTCTAGTGGAATCAACAACAGGTGTAGGTACAAAGCAAGTAAAAGGTGAATCGACAAATACTGAATGAAATGATAGAACATACATGTCTCATCAACGAAATAAACCGAAGTACATAGTCAAAGCCTGAACTGAATAAACTGGAGTTCCTTAACAAGTCTCAAAATACAATAAGTCTGAATAAAGGAAATAAGGCGCACAGCCTTTACAACTTCTAGAATAAACTCTCAAATGTCTGACAACACTACAGTGGAGCTCAAAGAAAATAATACATAGATAATATGAAAAGCTGGACACTAAAATAGTCCGCTAACCACCTGCGACTCTCCGTGCTCCTGGCTCGTGACCTGAAAGGGGGGGAGGGACAACGAGCGTCAAAGCGCTAGCGAGCAACATCACAACCAACCCCAAGGGATAGGGCTCGTTGTATAAGAAAATACAGTTATCACAGCATACATAAATATATATAAACAATTGTCCTAAAAGAAATGGGTTTAAGAACTTAGGAAATCTCAACACGAGCCTAGGTACGTCGAGCGAAATAATCCAAACAAGGAAACCCTCATGTATATACCTTGTATCTCAAATTGAAAATCCCTAAGTTCCAAACCCGGAGTCTAATACATGAACAATAAAGAAAAGATAACAATCCCATTTCTAATAACAAACATATTTATGTCAAAATCTCGTAGTCGAAATAAGTGTTATGCACAGCTCATGACACTATCATGTCCAACTACATTAAAATGTCATACTCAATACCCAAATGTATATTATGCTCAAGGTTTAGCAAAAATTGCCCAACACGGGGTCTTTAGTCGCTTATAGTCCAACACGAGGACTTTAGTCGCTTATAGTCCAACACGAGGACTTTAATCGCTTATAGTCCAACACGAGGACTTTAGTCGCTTATAGTCCAACACGAGGACTTTACGTGAACTATGAAGTTACCACTAGTAATAGAGTGTCCATTCAACTCTTATACGCCTTGCTATACAATTCCAAACTTTGTATCAGGAGAAATCATCTTACATGTATAACATATGAGTTCAATCTATATATGTGTATACAGCATATGATTAAACAGAAACACAAAGAAAACAGGAAAATCTCGGATGAGTCGACTCATGCACTCTTATGAGTCGACTCATGTCTCATGGGTCGACTCGTATACTGACGAGTCGACTCAGCAGAAGATAAAAGACAACAGGAAACGACTTTGTGAGTCGACTCATGATTAGTCATGAGTCGACTCGACATGATGAGTCGACTCATGATGAGTCGTGAGTCGACTCACGAGCTAAAATCTGTATTTTTATGAACTGAACTTGTTCTACTCGTCCCACATCTCATTTTTTCAAGTATACATACATCTAGCCTTTATTTTTAGACTATTACTCAGTGAGAAAACGTATATAGCACATGAAACAAATACTTGCATGTTAACACTAACATTTAAATCCCTAAACATGAAGGACAACATCAAATTAATATAAAAACTCATGTTTTTATTCTTTAAACAAAATTCCAGATCTGGGTTTTCATTAAAAACTTGTTGGTGAGGATTTAAGATCTTAAACACATGATTTATAACATTCACCCTAACAAGAACATTGATTTATACTTAAAATAAGTCTTAGGCTCAATAAAACCCATTAAAAACGTTTATAAATACATAAAAACATAGGGAAGGGATTGGGTGAGATGCTACTCGCCTCAAATGCGAAGAATAACAATCCCCCTCGCTGCAATCCACCAGAAGCTGCTAAAATCCCCCAAAAATCGCCTAAGAATCCCAAAAACGAGCTAGGGTTTGAAGGAGAGGGAGAGAGGTTAGGGTTTCTTGGGAGATCTGATGATAATGGGTGTTTTCGGGTTCCAAAAGATATATATGAGCCAACAAAAACCCGACCCGAAACCCACAAACCCGAACTGAAAGAGGCCAGAAAAACCCGATGAGTCGACTCATGACTTATGATGGGTCGACTCATGGTCATGGGTCGACTCATAATTTTTATGAGTCGACTCAGCAGAAGAAAATTGTAACAGGACTCGATTTCATGAGTCGACTTATGACAGGCGTGAGTCGATTCAACCTGATCAGTCGACTCATGACATGCTATGAGTCGACTCTTGGACAAAAATCTGCATACTTCGATTTCTTTTGCACACGATTTGCAAACTTGCAACTCATCCTCATACCTGAGGCATATACACATCCTCATAAGCTCAAATATCATTTTCCATGCATGACCATGCAACAAAGATATTTATAATATATATTAAATATCTTTATTCACTCATATTCACACTTGTAAGTTGTCAAAATCAACGGGGTCTTACAAGTCAACTGATGAGCTAGAAAATGAATACAACGGTCATCTCATCAGTCGACTGATGCATCCCATCAGTTGACTGACCAGCTCCAACGACTATATTTTCAACCTTTGTTATTTTATTATTTTTGCTGGTTTTGCTTGGGTTTTATGCCTTAGTTTTTCTTTCTATATAAACTCATATTGTTCTCATCAGAATTAAGTTTCAAAGGTTTTTTTAACAAGAGTTTTAAGTGTTCAAAAGTTTGTTTCTCAAGTTTAGATTTGGTGTTTGAGTTTACAAAGAGGAGGTTTGCATTTTTAATTAAGGAATTCATCTTCAATCTTCTTCAACCTCTTTGTGTTTATAGAGAAGTTTTTCTAACTTTTTTCTCTAGCAATTTTATTATTGATTTTTATATTCTTATTATTGCTAGTTTGCTAATTGAGTTAGATTTTATTTATACTCATTTTATCACACACACACACACACACCCTATTTGAGCTTGTAGCATTTCATACATTATATATTGGGTTGTGGGATTGTGATTTATGAGATTGAGCTTACATTGAGTTCTTACCTATTGTAGAGAACATTTTATTATAATTGAGCCTAATTGTGAGTTACACATTGTATCACACTTGTACACCAAGAAGAGTGTGTGGTGAGAGACGGGGTTGTCCCAAGAGGAGTGGCGTCGGTAGTAATCCCTAGAGGTAGATCGTAATTCCAAGCACTTGAGGGAAACATGAGCTAGAGACCAACACTTAGAGGGTGTAGAGTGTGATTACAATTGTGTTTTGTAAAGTTTTCGGTGAACAAGAAAACCGAATTGTGAGGTATAAACGTTGTTCGGGAGAGCGTAAAAAACCCGGTTGTGATAGTGAATTTCTCCCCAGGAGTGGGGAGCAGAGATGTAGGACGGAAGGTTCGAATTCCATGATTATTTTATTGTGTTTGGATTGTTCTTTGTGTCCACTATTTGTTTATATTGTTTCTTATTTATTTTCCCATTTACATATATATCCTTGTATATATCTTATTGAATATCATCATTGTTAGAATATATTTGTTAATTAATTTTAGTCGGCATTAATATCTAATAAGATTAGCAATAACCATATTCACCCCTCCCCCTTCTAGGGTACTTTCATATATATGTATTGTTAGACCCTAGAGGGGGGGTGATTAGGGTCTTATGCTAATCTAATCCGATTAAATGCTAATTAAAATTAATTTGATCAATACGTTCTTGCAAGAGATAGATATGAACAATAAGAATAAGAAAAGCACAAAAGAAATATACGCTAAGCAAACACAAACACAAGATATGTTTACGAGGTTCAGTCCTCACGACCTATGTCCCCGCTTCTCACCTCGAGGAGATATCCACTATCATAATCCGGTTTGGAAGCCGGAACTTCTACACACTCGGTTTACAAGATCACCGAAAACTCTCACACTACAAACACTATGTAATCATACTTTACACACTAAGTGTAGGAACCTAGCCCGTGTCCTCCTCCTCAAGTGCTCGGATGCAACCTCTCCCTAGGTTCGTCAACCGACGCCACTCCTATTGGATTTGACCCCATCTCTCGCCTCACACTTCTCTCGGTGTACAAGTGTATTACAAGTGATTCTCACAAATAAATATAAATACAATGATTTGTTCTCAATATCAAATGAGAACACAATGAAGCTCACACTCACTAAATCACACCCCACAACCCACACTATATAGTATGAAAATATTAAGCTCAATATGTGTGTGTGATAACAGTGAATGAAACTCAATAAATATAGCTAACTGAAATGAAAATGAAATAACAAGCTATATAAGAGTTTAGAAAACTTCTCAAACAAGAAGAACAGTAGATGATGATCCCAATAGGATTTGAAAGCCACTTCTAGTTGTAGGAAGACTTCTCTTGAAACAGATTTATGAAATCAGCTTTTAAACAGCTCTTTGAAAACACACTCAATATTTTGTTAAACACAAAACCTAGATTTCTTGGATACTTAGAAGGAGAGCAGCAATGAGGTATATATAGCAACCCAATACATCAGTAAAAACCACTTAGATTGACCAAAAAACCCACAAACAACAACTGTTAAAAACTAGCCATTGGAGTGATCTGACAGTTCGGCGGTCGACCGGTGCGGTCGACCGCGAAGCTCAAAAACCACAGTTTTGAAAATATAAAGCTGGCGGTCACCCGCGGCGGTCGACCGTGAAACTCTCTGGATGTTTTCATGGTCGACCGTCATGATTGACTGCGAGCATAAAAAGACAAGCTCTGAAAAATACAACTAGCGGTCGACCGTGCCGGTCGACCGGAATCTGATATATTGCATATTGACAGGTTTTTAGGCTGTTTTGAAAATTCATTAAAAATATCAACTCAATTCCAAAAATAGTGAAACTTTGGAGAAAGTTTCTAAATGATGAAATAAACATGTTTGAGAAGGAATTTTTGGAAAATCAATTTTCGTTTGTGAAAACTCCCTGTTTTTGAAAAGTGTTCAGAAAACCTGTTTTTCGTGAACATGAAAATTGACATAAGGCTTGTAAATATATATGCATATATTATATGTATATAATAGAGTATGAAAGAGCTGTAAACATGAGATAAAAGATATTTTAATAACGTTTGATGAAAAATCATTTATAAGATAGAAAACATCAAAAATCGTGTTAAGTGTGCATATATTGAGCTTAGATATAATCATACAATATATGTAAGTACACTAAACTTATACCTAGGTAACTCCGCACATATGAACTTGAATCTTTAACGCTTAATTGTCGAGTGTTGAATTACCTGTAAAGATAAACACAAAGACTAGAAAATAGATTAGATATAAATTGTTTGACAAATCATCATCAAAACCAAAGGGCCGACACATGTATGTCTATTTTATGAACACCACTATTATCAGTATTACTTTTAAGTATGATTATGACTGATGATCTTTATCATCAGTTACATCTGCTTTAGCGGGTAAGTCACCATAGACAATCATTTGCAATCATTTGCTAAATATTCAGCATTAAGAAATTAAACAGATTTCTTTTCCAATCTAATAGTTCAGGCTATTTAATTTATAATCATTCAAAAATATATCAAAATGATAAAATTTAGTTATCATGTGTTAGCAAAATATAATAACACAAATTTCTTAAATTATCATTTTATTGTCGCACAATCATTACCAGAGATGTTTTAAGTAATGACTTCATATTTAACATTTTTCTTATTTATTTAAATGCAACAGGAAATCCAAGCCTATTAATACCCTTCCAAATTGTCTAGATAGAATTAAATAAACAAGTTAGAATTATCTATTCAATCATTACTAATCAATAAATTTCCTTTAATTTTGGCCCTTAGTGTAAGAGTTAACTCCAGTATTGTAATGAGCACTCAAGACATAAATGAAGTATGCACCCACCAATTCAATCATTTTATATAAAACAAGTTGCATCTCCTATTGTCACCCAGTGATCCTAATATACATAAAATATTTAGCATCCTTATGCTAGATATAGCTAGATAATGAATTGTAATAAACCCTATCTTTTCCGGCTTCAAATAAGTTAAAACTATTATTTGAATTATATTCCAATGCAGGAAGACCTTTAGATTCTTATTTCTTTAAATAATAATCCATCTACACTTTTATACAACTTTTATTATTTATCATAATTGAGAAAACACAATAAATATTTTAATTCAATAAACAATCAATTTATACTAATTTCTAAACCATTTATATATAATAAAAAAAATTTGAACATATTTTGGACCTAACAGTAATTTTCCATATAATTACTTTAATCACATGAATTGTTAAATTTAAAAAATTTAAAATGAACACCATTATATCACATGTATTAAAACAATATTTTAGAAATATACAAGATATAATATCAATTCTAACAAAGCAATAATAGTTAGATAATCTTTTCAATAAAAAACTAAACTATACATGTATATGGACTTAAGAATATATTTTACGATTGTTAAGGACTAATCAAAAATTAGTCTTTATATTCATATGGACCGTAAAACTGTTTCAGGATCAACAAGGGGCTAAAACTAATTTTAACAGCAAATTTATAAATATTGGCGGACTTCTGGGTTTATCAGGAGCTATAACTAATTTTATAACGTATTTGAGAACTTGATGGACTTTAGAACAATTTCTGGGTCAATCAGGGGTCTCAGATTAATTTTATAATAAAATCCAAATCTAATAGGAACTAGGGTTTGGGTTTTGTTTGCGGGTTAGACCCATTAGGTTAAAAAAACTTATTCTTAATTGGTTTGGGTTTGGCTAAAATACCAGATTAGCCTAAAAAGTGACACACATTTGCCAGTTTAGCCTGTAAAGTGACGCTAGCAACAATTTAGCTTAAAAAGTAACAATACAATGACAAATAGGCATTTCCGGTGTCAGAGATAGTTTTTAAGTTAATAATTAAGTAAATTTTACATACAAACACTCCACACTATCATATTTTTGGATTTATCTCTTAAAATTTAAAATATGTGAAAAAATTCTCTCTCTCTCTCTACCCTCTCCTCTCCCACCATCCACCATCTCCTCCTTCCTCTTTCCTATCATCTTCTCCATACTTTTCTCATCCTAATCCTTAACCTCTCCTCTCTCCCACTCTCTTTCTCCCTCGTTTTGCATATCATCCATATTACTTCCAGTTGGGTAGCAATCTTGGCCACCCGCGACCTCAAGCCACCAACCTCCTTGGGGTCTAGATTACCCCTCAACCTCTTCTGGCGCCTTGAGGCCGAGCCTGATTCTTCTCCCCTCGAATTCCTCTTAGGGCTTTTTTAAGGGGAAGGGTCAACAGACTCGCCCTCACCTTATCAGCCTCAGTGGGGGGACCATCGAGATGCTTGTCACTCGGAGAGATGCCATCTCGAAGAGATTTCCTCTCTCCCAAGACCCGGCATAGGAGCAGATCTTCTCCAGCTACCACCTCTCCTCAGCTATAAGGACACATGGCTTCATCACATCCTTATTGATCTCAAACCAGTTGGGGGAACAAAGGACGTCGTCGACACTGAAGACCCACACGAACCGCTCCTTCTAGTCTATGTTTGACTCTAGAGTGTTTGATACAAGCTTGCAACCCCTAGTATAGTAGAGGAAGCAGCGGAGGTCCCTCCTCATCGACTTGACGCCGACCAGGTTCCCTAATAGCCACATGCTCGGCAGAACGCCGACTCGGTGATAGATCATGACGAAGCTCACCAAAACCCCAATTGAATATGGGGTGAACTGAGAGGGGGAACCCCAAAGAGATGCACACACCCCTAATGAAGTGATGGAGCGGTAGCCGAAGCCCATACTCGAGATAGGCTAGATACAACAGCGACCTATTATGGTCGTGGCGATACACTGGCTCATCCCCGCTTGGTGCTGCAAGTATAAAGTTCTTGGGTAGATCATAGAGCTCATAGTACCTCTCGAGCTCCTATAGGCAGACCTTCGAGAGGATCGGCCAAAGAAGAGCTATCTTCTCCTCATTACGGCTAGCGGTGGAAGTCTGAGTAGTCATAGAAGATGATTGCAAGAATATTTAGGAAATCTAAGAGAGACAAGCGCCGAAGGTTTAGAGCAGAAGTTTGTGAAGAAAACTCTTCTTCGCTTCTAGTTGGATATTTATAGCACCCAAGAGGGACACGTTGAATAATCTGGATGGCTAGCTCATTTCAAAATGAACGAACGAGATACACCTCAAAATCCTAAATAGTTCATACAAAACTCGAAGTGCCGCTCCCATTTACTCCATGCCTCTTCGTTCGAAAATCAAAGAAAGTCATAACTCTCTAGCTTCTGACAACGTCATCATGTCGTTTTAAACAGTAACATTTCACCTGCCCAATAAAGGCTTCTGGAAACTCACCAAATGATGTCTAATCGATGAACAGTCAACCAAACCTAGTCGACTATCAATAGCTGACAAAGGACTTAAGAGAAAAACTTAGGCACTCACCCTAAGAAGTCCAGAGTCAATTAGCCAAGGCCATCGACTCGGCTGGCTCCAAACCTAGACAAAAACAATAGAAATGAGAATTGCTCAAGTTCGAGATGTTTTCTCAACAAAGGACGAGTCCTCTCGAGTCAGCAGTTAAGTTCACAAGTTTATGATAGAGCTAATTCATCCAGAAGATACAAATTGAGATTGCACGGGATGTGAAGAGTAAATCTGGCTCAAAAATCTCTATTTATTCATTTATAAAGGGTACAAGGTATATATGTACATATATACAATGCAAAATTGAGAAACAGGAAAGCTCTAGGAGACTAAGAGAGGTCCATTTCTGCTCTTGGAGTCATAGGCAGGGAGCAACCAACGAAGGAGTCAAGCAGTCTCCTCCTTCATCCGACTCCCCCTCTTCCTAGCTAAGCTCGAGTCCCCCTCCAAGTTCTTCCACCTCCACCAACTCATCCAGACACTTGGCTACAATGGGAGGATAGTGGTAGTGATCGAGCGGGTTCCTTTATTTTTCCAGTAAGGCCCTGACATACCCTTCTATGACCTCCTAGCAGTAAGGCTCGGATTCGAGGTAGACATTGCGACTTTGGGCCACTGCTAAGGACTCCTGTAAGCGGGCGACCTCCCCCTGAAACTTGACAAGTGTTGCATGATCCTCGTCCATCTGACGCTTCGCACGCATCGCCGCCTGCTTCTCGGCCTCGACTTGCACCATAGCGCGGTCCCTCTCCTGGAGAGTCTCATCCACTCTCCTGGCCTTCCTGTTGCTCTCCTCCAGCTCCCGCTTGAGCATGTCAATCTCAGAAGTTCTTGGGGCTAGCATCTCTGCACCTCGTTCCGAGTCGACCCCTCTGTCGGCCTTTAGGGAAACAACCTCCCCTAAAAGCTTGAGATATGAAGTCTTCATCTGCTCCATCCGACCATATATCTCTTTCTCCACCAAAGCGCCTCGAACAAAGTAGCTCTGAAGGCTTAGGTGGAGACCAGCATTAGGAACCTCCTACAAGAACTCCTCATCCTGAGGAAACCAGAATTTCTCGACTGCCCTCGACTGAGTCAGGCAAGAACCAAGGACTGTCCCCCTGACATCAAGATGGTGAGAAGGCTAGTAGCGGTGCTCTAGGTCAGGCTCTTGTCCATATAGAGGGCCGACCCCCAAAGTCCCTCTGAGGTACTGCCTCATCCTTTCCTATTCTTCCTGGCTAATCTCAGCCACATGGTGAGGAAAGGGATATTCCAATCCTGTATGAGGCACCATTTCCTCCTCAACCGGTTCTTTCCCCCGATGAGTCAACCCGCTACAGCAAACAGATGACCCACCCTCCTCAACAAGAGCTTTAGCCTCGACTCTACCCTCTTCCCAGTGAGCCTCGACCTGCTCTTCCGGGGCCGACTTGTCCAGTTGAATAACATCGATCTTGACCCCCTTAGCCACCGCCTGAGGTTCTTTCTCCTCATCCCTCCGAGGCCTCCTCCTCATCAATGGATGAGGGTAGCCAAAGGCTTTGCCTCGGCCATCTCGACCTCCATCGAGTCAAAGTCACGACGGAGACATTTTTTAGGCCTGAAAGATAGCTCTTCTTAGGGATCAGCCAGATGAGCAGTCAACACCATCGCCACTTTTGCTATCTCTAAAATCAGGATTGAAGCCCTCTACTGGTCCTTGTAGAGGAAGGCACAACAGACATGTTGGCAACCTGCAAGACCAAGTTGTCAAGCAGACGCTCGACTCGGTGAGAGTCAGCCTACGCCTTGATCTGATCCAAGGCATCACTCTCGGCGTCAAGCAAGTCACCCTCCATCAGCGCCTCCCTCCTTATCTCGGGCCAGTTCGAGTAACCCAACTTCATGTCGTCCCACATGACCAAGACAAACTTCTCCTTCTAATCGTTGTTTGAGTCAAGAAGGCCAGTGATGAGTTTGTACTTCCCCACCATTTGGAAATGGAAGTGGGGTTCAGTCTGGTTCACCTTCACAATCACCAAACGGCACAAGACTCTCAAGGATGGCTTTATTGCCAGCCAATGGCAGATCACCATGAACTCCACCAAGGTTGCGATCGCGTTCGGCTTCATTTAGGCCAACGATACCCCTAGCACTATGAAAACTTGTTGAAGAAAGGGGTATAGGGGCAGCCGCAAGCCAAACTCCAAATGCTTCAAGTAAAGTGGGGTCCGATC
Organism: Asparagus kiusianus; assembly: GCA_022839385.1. Taxonomy (NCBI): domain Eukaryota; kingdom Viridiplantae; phylum Streptophyta; class Magnoliopsida; order Asparagales; family Asparagaceae; genus Asparagus; species Asparagus kiusianus. The sequence continues at coordinate 1,303,911 of BQKN01067411.1, forward strand.
CGGCCCATGATCGTAAACAACCTCCAACCTCATCGGGACCATCAACTCATACTCACGGGAGATATCAAATCTCCCATGGAGCGTCCTCTTCTGTTCTTAGTCACCTAGGAGTGGAACTCCATCAGAAGAGCTCATCGGTCTACAAGATCTGATGCCATCATAGAAAGGAGAAATGGTCGCTAGAAAGAGATGAGCGGGAAAGATTCCGAGTTCTTAGAAGGGAATTTCAAAGACAATAACCGCCATCTACATAGACCTACCTCTATATATAGGCAGCTGCATCCACAACTGTCAAAATCTGAAGGGTCAGATCAAGTTTTGGCTAACGACCAAGATTAATTCTTAAAATCCGAACCAACACCTCGAAGATCGAGGCATAGCCCACTCACCTAGAATAGCCCACAATTAGTGACAAAAAGCGGAGCTGTGGCAGCAAAAAGAATGTATAGTGATGTCAGCCACGTAAAATCTGACAAGACTTTTTAGTTTCCTTATTTAATGCACACTCACATCCATCCAAAGCAACTTTCATCTCACGCAAACCTGGCCCAAGTCGACTCCAAGAGAAAGGAGCCAACTGATATGGTGCTTTTAGTGACCAAAATATGGTCCTTTGCCAACAACGGTCAGGTGTCACCCTACTTGCACCGCTCAAGTCAGATTGACGGTCAAAACCACCAAGGATCCTGACTTAGCCGACTCGCCGAGTCAACATCTCCTTAGGTCGCCTCGAAGGTTGGTACTTGTCAATTTTCTCATCAAAGACGACTCGTTATGAGCCTACTCGACTAGTTATTCGACGCCTCACGAGGTCGGCGATGGAACGTCACTACCCGGTTCACAAGAATTCCAACGACGTCGGTAAACGCCTGAAGTGAACCGACGGACTACGTGAGCCGACAGAATGTCAGAATCACGGGGATACGGATTGACCGAAAACCCCGCAACCACCGCAATTGGGCCAACGCCCGCCATGCCCCGATCACCCCACTGATAATCCAACCATCGGGGCCTACAGAGCTCGCCGTCACGATTCCAACGCATCCGAAATCACTCAAATCCGAGTTCGGATGAAAAGTCAACGGCGAGTCAACGGCGAGTCAACGGCGGGACAACGGTGGCGTCTCAACTAACATAAAACACCCCGGGGGTGTCTGAAAAAATCCAAGACACCCCAAGGGTAGGAAGTTTCCGCGTCAATCACATAGCATGTGACCTCCGACTTCAAATCCCCGATCTGGCACTTAATTCGGATCTTCCCCAAGGGCCTAGACCCGCTGGTGTTGAATCCGTAAATCGTCGTGCCAGTGGACGCTAATTTGCTAGTCGGGATTCCGATAGGTCCCCGCACACAGTTCAATGTCAACGAGCGACGATGGAACGTCACTACCCGGTTCACAAGAATTCCAACGACGTCGGTAAACGCCTGAAGTGAACCGACGGACTACGTGAGCCGACAGAATGTCAGAATCACGGGGATACGGATTGACCGAAAACCCCGCAACCACCGCAATTGGGCCAACGCCAGCCATGCCCCAATCACCCCACTGATAATCCAACCATCGGGGCCTACAGAGCTCGCCGTCACGATTCCAACGCATCCGAAATCACTCAAATCCGAGTTCGGATGAAAAGTCAACGGCGAGTCAACGGCGAGTCAACGGCGGGACAACGGTGGCGTCTCAACTAACATAAAACACCCCGGGGGTGTCTGAAAAAATCCAAGACACCCCAAGGGTGTCTCGGAAAATCCAAGACACCTCAAGGGTGTCTCGGAAATTCCGAGACACCCCAAGGGTGTCTCGGATTTTTTGAGACACCCCACGGGGTGTCCTTAGTTATTTCAGCCACCCCCCCTCTTGGTTTCCTATAAATAGGCCCTCTAGGCCTCCATTCTCTTGGCTGGGATTTTTGGAGAGGAATTTCTGGTCTTGGGTTTAACCTCGAGATCTGAACTTTTGGAGAAGAGCAGCGAAGCCCTGCCGGATCGAAGAGCGAGAGGTCTTCATCTTGTCCTTCATTCACCCCTTTCTGTCCTTAGTATTGCCCATTAGCGGTGACTACTAAGAAGAGCTAGTGCCTCGTTTAACCGAGGCATAAGCTTTAAACTTCTAAGATCTCACGCGGATCGACGAAGTTCTGCTTCTATATCCCACGCGGATAGACGAAGCTCTGCCGGATTTTCCCGGAAGGATCTTGAAGAGTCGGCGGTCCACGGATATCGACGTCCCCGTCACAGGCCAACAACCCACGCAAGCGAGACCGAACCAAACCGGGATCTCGTGTTTATTTTCGATAAAGTTGTAATCTTTGTTTTCATTTAAATTCTGTTGTAACGATTGAAGTTGTAACAGATATCAAAGCAATGAAAACATCAACTTTTGACGGAAACAGTCGACTCGAAAGGTGTTACTTTTTAGCCAAGCTAAAGGACTTTAGCCTCGATCCTCTCCCGCTAATAGCATGTCGGTGTGACATTTAATGCGTGGTAAGCACATCATACCTCTATCCCTAATAGTCTCAATGACTCATCGGACCACATCAGCACCGCTATGCCTCTGATCACTTTTCATTTAATGCTGAGCTGATCTCTCCTCCACCCGCCGGCCAACACATGTAAAGTAGGTACTGACATAGCCGCCAGCCCATGATTATATACCTCCATCTTGTGCTCGGCCAAAATGATGGTTCTACTCTTTCAGCACCACTATAAATAGAGGTACTATTTGAAAGTACTCTAGTGGGTGGTGAATAAGGTAATTACTAATCTAATCTGATATAAATGCCAAATTAAAACTTATTAAATAATATCCTAGCAATGTGATATACAATGAGATATGTGCAAGGATATACAATAAAACAATAGGCGATATAAACATGCAATAATGGTGATATAGCAATATGATGAACAATGAGGACTAAAGAAATAAGCCAAAGCAATCGCGAACACAAAGAAATGATCACGGAGTTCGGTCGACCTACAACCTACGTCACCGCTCCTCACCCTCAAAAAGAATCTCCACTATCAACACAAAAAGCTACACAAATGCTCACCGATAAACGTTTACAACTCACACACTATTGTAATCATACAATACACCCTCTAAGTGTAAGTCTAGTCCGTGTCAACTTCCTCAAGTACTTGGATTTACCACCTCTCCCTAGGCTTTACTACCAATGTCACTCCTCTTGGAATTGACCTCATCTCTCACCAACCACTCCTCTCGGTGTTCTTGTGTATTATAATGTGTTCTCTCAATAATATAGCACAAGAAAAATGATTTATTCTCTAAACAAGATGAGAACTAAGTTTAAGCTCACTCAATCACACTCACAACCCAAATTATACAATATGTAAAAATACTTAAGCTCAAGGGCTGTGTGTGTAAACAATGAGTATAATAAATTAAAATTAAACTCAAATCAATCTAGCATAAATATGAGAATTAAAACAATAGATAGCTAGAAGATGAGGTTAGAAAAATTTCTCTAAAACAAGAGAGATGGAGATATGAAGGTTAAAGCTCAAACCGAGATGATATCCTCTTCTTGTGAAACTCTCTTCACAAAACTAAAACACACTTTTGATCTTTGAAAACTTGAAACAAATTTGCAAAAACTTATTTTAGAATTTTTTTTAATTGTATATAAGTGTTGAGGGTTGAAGGGTATTTATAGTTGCACAAAACAATAGCCCAAAATCTAAGAAAAACACTAAAAATCAAAATTTGGAAAAACTAGCCATTATTGCAATGGATTACTGTTCAGTCGACCGATGAACAGTGTTCGGTCGACCGCACTATTCACCGACACTGTTCACAGAATCTGAAACCTGAAAATCTACGTAGCTGACTTTATGAAATCAATTAAAAAAAGCAATTCAACTCTAAAAATCGTGAAAGTTTTTGGAAAGTTTCTAAACACGTAGATAAACATGTTAGAGAAGTAATTTATGAAATATCACTTATCATTTGTGAGAAATCATTATTTTAAAATAGATATTCCAGATTCTGAAAACTGCTAAAATAATTAAGTTTTTAAAATTAATTTAGCATAGTAAATCAACTCCAAAAATGATAAAATTTTGGAAAATATTTATAAACATATAATAGGACATGTTAGAAAAAGAATTTCTCAATTTTCATTTCCTATTTGTGAAAACTCATTTATTTTGCAAACTGTTAAACAATACAAAATCGTCAAAACTTGATTTTGATAAAATCAATACAAACAAGTTTTGAAACACTTTTAATAGATTAATAGACTTGAGAAAATATATAAAATAGTGTATACAAGTCTTTAATCCATAAACACATTATTTTCCAAATAAATATGATAAATATTAAACTAGCATGTATGTTTATAAATGTAACTATTTGTTTCATATTCATTTGATTTAACTTGAAAGCGATAAATCGAAAACATGTATGTGTGTAATATTTGAGTTTTAAGCATAAACACACGAAGTATAAGATCTAAACTAGAAACAATATACCCAAGATAAGAGATCTTCGATATGCTCGTCTTTGTAGGATGAAGCGTAATAGGGAATCTTTAACTTGAATGCACAAATGGCTTCACTTTGATTCCACCAACCTCCTTTGAATATCATCGTGAACAAGCAAATCCATCCAACCTTCAACTGAGGATCTTTGTGTAGAATACCTAACAAGTAATTAAACACTCGACAAACATTGTTAGGAATTGTTTGTTAATCATTAAAACTAGATTAGATAGTAGGCTTATAAACATGAGACCTAATAATCTCCCCCTTTTTGATGATGACAAACAATCTACAGAAAGAGTATATAGAATATGCATGATACCAAATGAATATACAAATTATAATCCTCATGCATAAAACTAATAGAATTATATACTCACAATTGACTTGTTTCTCCCTCTTTGTCAACATCAAAATAAGGAAAACAACAAGAGAAAGAGAGTGTTAAACTCACCCTACAAATAAGCATAGGTGAGTATAAAACAAATATAGGAAAAAAGCTCCTCCTATCAAAATGCCTTAATGCATAGATATAGAAATGATAAGGCGAAAATGTGAGCAAGCATAGATAAAAACGTGCTAAACAAAACTCACATTCAAAGAGACTAAGTGAACACATAAAGATATATCAGTATGAAAAGGTGTTACAAGGGTCTTAAGCATAAATATATCAAAACAAAAAAAATATTCCAAAATGGAAATTAAAGATTCAAAAATCAAAAATCAATTGTTTAATCAATAAATCCAAAACATTTTATAAATTATCAAACGTAAATCTTGATTCATTGAAAACATGTATAGATATATTATTATTGAAAAAGGTATCTCAATAAAAACAATATGTATAGATTTTTAAAATCAAATGAATGAAAAACATGAGAATCATGAAAGATATTTTCAAATGAAAACAAACCATGAGAACCATGAAAATCATGACAATCATAAAAATCCAAATGAAAATCAAAATAATCAAATGAAATCCTGAATCATGATCTAAACCATAATAATATTAAAACATGCTTAATCTACAAATCATCAATTTTGAAGAATAAGTGATCAAGCAACTAGTAATGTCAAAATATTTATATGTTTTATCCATAAAGGTCAAAAGAATTATGCTTATGACAAAACGAATGAATATGAATAATATTACTTTTGACAAGAAAAACAATCATACCAAATCTTGGAGCTTGTTTCAACCCATATAGAACCATTTTGCATCCGGTAAACATGATATGAAAGAATACCAATGAAAGATCAATAAATTCGGGAGGCTGCTCAAACATAAACCTCTTTATTTATAAAAAAACCATTTTGAAAGCCATTTATAACATGCCTTTGAAATAGTTTGAAATCTTTAAGACTATCAAATGCTAATACATATAAGAATTTGACTCTATCCTTACAATTAAAGGGTTCGTCACACTAAATGTCATCAAAGTCAAAATCAATGAAAATCATAATATTCAATGAAAACCACATATATTTTTTTAAAAAACAATGTTTGATCAAGATAAACAAACATTTTGGTAAAATTTAATCAATATATATTTTTCAAAAAAAAGCTATGCAAACATATTTTCCAAAATAAAAATAAAACCGAGAAAATGCTAAAAATATGTTTTAAATTTTAAACTTATTTTGGTACCCAAATACTCTTAGTACCGAAGAGTTTAGGGATATGACCCCTATCATTAAAGCTCATGCCCTTGGGTTATCATCCCATTTGGGTGCATGTGGTGCATGAATCCTGTCATAACAATAATTACTCAAATGACCATCCTTCCTATTACAACAAGTGCAATGGAATATATCAATTTGTTTTTGTGGACCATGAGATTGTGCACGATTAACATTTGCAAACATAGATGGTCTTTTAAATTCATTTTGCAAATGAGAAACTCTTTTTAAATAAAAATAAAATTTGGTCAAATGACCAAAACGACCACAAAAATCACATTGATAAACATTAGCATGTTTGTGATGAGCTTTGTAAGCATGTGCATGTGTATGTTGTGATGAAGCTTGATGGGATGCACAAGTATTATTGGTCTTGATAGATTTTTGTGCATTATAACAAAACTTAGTAAGATGACTTTACGGCCACAAATAGAACACTTATAAATTTTGTTATATATATGCATAGTGTGTAGGTGTTTTGGAAGAATTTACATGAGACTTTGCATATAAGTCCATAAGCTTATTATTATTTGCAATGCATGTTTTTAATGTTGAATCTAAGGATGATATGTAATTTTTAACAAGATTCAACTCATTATTTTTCATAAATGCATTGGTAGTAGAAGTAGAACAAATATGGTTATTTTTGAAAGAATTAAATTCATTTTTAATATTTTCTACTTCTAATAAGACATTATTTTTCTCATGAGATAAATTAGCAATTTTCATTTTTCATTTTTCATTGCTTTCTTTAAAATTCACATTTTCATTAGCAATGATATCAAATTTAGATGCTAGTTTCTCATGATCGGATTTTAAATTTACATGCTTGTTTTTTACATCAATAAAATTATAATGCAATTTTTATAGGCATGTATTAATCTATGATAAGCACAAGCAAGTTCATCAATAGATAAATCATCATCAGAATCGGACTCGCATACCTCACTAGGGCTATCGTCTAGTGGCCGTGGTCATGATGAAGCTCCAATATCACTTGAAGTGGAATCCATCAAAACAAGTCGGATTTCCTCTAAGTTTTCTTGATGTGCTTCTATAAATATCCATAAATTATAAGTACTATCAAAATGACCAGCTCGTTAGATATAGATGAATTAAAGGCATTTAGCAAAAATTCTAACAATAGCTTGTTCATGGTAAACATTCTCTTATCATCATTACTCTACTTGGATTTCTTCAAAGTGGGTACAACATAAGCATAATCAATAACTTCCCATAAATTAAAATGCTTAGATCTAACAAAAAGTTTAAATCTAACATACCATTGAGCATAGGGAAAATTATCAATTCTTGGAGCAATATTAATGGCATAGCCTAACCTAGATGCACCGTGCATATCCATGATGTAAATATAAGCAATATGAAAATCAAAACTAGATTAGCAATAAATCAAAGTGAGGATCTTTGACTCTAGGCGATTAAGCTACAAATCAAAGAGCACCAAGCTCTGATATCAAATAAAAGTATCCTTGAGGGGGGGGGTGAATAGGATAATTGCTAATCTAATCCGGTATAAATGCCAAATTAAAACTTATTAACTAATATCCTAGCAAAGTGATATACAATGAGATATGTGCAAGGATATGTAATAAAAAATAGGTGATATAAACATGCAACAATTGTAATATAGCAATATGATGAACAATGAGCATAAAAGAAATACGCCAAGGCAATCGTAAACACAAAGAAATAATCACGGTGTTCGGTCGAACAACGACCTATGTCTCTGCTCCTCACCCTCGAGGAGAATCTCCACTATCAACACAAAAAGCTACACAATCGGTTTTTAACGCTCACCGATAAACGTTTGCAACTCACACACTATTGTAATCATACAATACACCCTCTAAGTGTTGGCCTAGCTCGTGTCCACTTCCTCAAGTGCTTGGATTTATCACATCTCCCTATGCTTTACTACCAACGCACTCCTCTTGGAATTGACCCCGTCTCTCACCAACCACTCCTCTCGGTGTCCTTATGTATTATAATATGTTCTCTCAATAATTTAGTATAAGAAAAATGATTTGTTCTCTAAACAAGATGAGAACTAAGTTTAAGCTCACTTAATCACACTCACAACCCAAATTATACAATATGTGAAAATACTTAAGCTCAAAGAGTGTGTGTGTAAACAATGAGTATAATGAAATCAAAATTAAACTTAAATAAATCTAGCATAAATTTGAGAATTAAAACAATAGATAGTTAGAAGATGAGTTTAGAAAAACTTCTCTAAAACAATGAGTAAAACACACTTTTGATCTTTGAAAACTTAAAACAAACTTGCAAAAACTTGTTTTAAAACTTTTCTTAATTGTATATAAGTGTTGAGGGCTGAAGAGTATTTATAGTTGCTCAAAACAATAGCTCAAAACCTAAGAAAAACACCAAAAACCAAAATCTGGAAAAACTAGCCGTTATTGCAATGGATTACTATCTAGTCGGCCGATGAATAGTATTCGGTTAACCGCATTGTTCACCGACACTTTTCACAGAATCTGAAACCTGAAAATCTACGCAACTGGCTTTATAAAATCAATTAAAAATAACAAATCAACTCTAAAAATTATGAATTTTTGAGAAAATTTTCTAAACATGTAGATAAATATGTTAGAGAAATAATTTATGAAATATCACTTCTCATTTGTGAGAAATTACTATTTTAAAATAGATATTCTAGATTCTAAAAACTACTAAAATACTTGAGTTTGTAAAATCAATTTAACATAGTAAATCAACTCCAAAAATAATAAAATTTTGGAAAATGTTTATAAACATATAATAGAATATGTTAGAAAAAGAATTTCACAATTTTCATTTTCTATTTGTGAAAACTCATTTATTTTGCAAACTGTTAAACAATACAAAATCGTCAAAACTTGATTTTGATGAAACCAATACAAACAAGTTTTGAAATACTTTTTAATAGATTAATAGACTTGAGAAAATATATAAAATAGTGTATACAAGTCTTTAATCCATAAACATATTATTTTTCAAATAAAGATGATAAATATGAAACTAGCATGTATGTTTGTAAATATAACTATTTGTTTCATATTTATTTGATTTAACTTGAAAGCGATAAACCGAAAACGTGTATGTGTGTAATATTTGAGCTTTAAACATAAACACACAAAGTATAAGATCTAAACTAGAAACAATATACCCAAGATAAGATATCTTCGATATGCTCATCTTGGTAGGATGAAGCGCAATAGAGAAACTTTGACTTGAATGTACAAATGACTTCATTCTGATTCCACCAACCTCCTTTGAATATCATCGTGAACGCGCAAATCCATCCAACCTCCAACTGAGAATCTTTGTGTAGAATACCTAGCAATCAATTAAACACTCGACAAATATTGTTAGGAATTATTTGTTAATTATTAAAACTAAATTAGATAGTAGGCTCATAAACATGAGACCTAACACTATTGTCAACATAAAGGGGAGGTTTTTTCGAGGATTCCTTTCCAATGACTTTTTCCGCTAAGAAATTAATGGAGGCTATTTTTTCAAGCAATATCTGCTAATTATACTACACTATACTAAAGAACTTACACAGTTCTTGATTTTCCCACTCAGGTTCATCAGCTGATGTAGGCGTATAAAATTGCCTACGGGTCCCTTAACACAGCTCGACGACGTCAATTCGACCAAATCGACCATCGGGCGACGTATCCAAGCCATACGCAACGGAGCAGGTTAACGAGGCGACGAAGCCAACAAATCGCACCCAAGCATTGGAACGCATTCACTCGCACGCGGAATCAAACCAACGTTTCGGGGAATCACCGAGTCATCTAAACAAGAGCGAACTCGGTGATATAATGATCGAATCAAGATCAATTCCAGACTCGAACTCAGAAGCGGATTAACTGCCATATTTGGAATCAAGTCAACAAGTCGATTCCAAACCAAGTCAACCACAAACCGAATCAAAGTCCAAATCAACAACGAAGCGGAACCCGAACGACGGAACCCGAACGACGGACGAAGCGAACACACCCGGGGGACTCGGCCCAAGCCGAGCCAACCCGGGGTGGCTCGGCATGAGCAGAGCCACCCCAAGGTGGCCGGCAATGCCCCTCCCCCCTTGTGTTGTGTACACGTGCTCGTATGCACAGGTTCGTTTGGCTATAAATAGGGGGCTTAGTTCATTTGTTCAGAGGTTGGATTTTGGAGGAGGCGAAGCCCTGCTGGATTGAAGACTCAGATCTAAACAAGATTCAAACTTTGAAGGCTTTGAAGACTTGGACTTCCAGATTCGGTGCTCAGCGATCGTTAACGCCAAATAAGGCAGGTGTTCGAGAGGATCGGATCTTCATATCTACACGATCACACTCCGGATCTAAGCTTGGTTCTTAGATCCCGAGATTCGAGCGGTTGTTTCCTTGGTGAAACAATCCCTCCCGGCTATTATTCCCTTGGTGGAATAATACCCGTTATATCGTGTAGATCCGACCGGATCGAGATCACACGGTGGTCCACGGCAAATAACCCCGGCGCAGGCAAAGAACCCACACAAAGCGAGTGACCGCAAAATAGGAGCTCGCGATTCGTTCGACAAACAAGGATAAAAGTTGTAATCTTTCTTTTTCGTATTTTTTGATTTTCATTGTAACCGGATCTTATAAAAAGACCGGATCTTTTGTAACCGATAAACTGTTATCAAGAGTGCAATGACATCAATGAAGAAAGACATGAATTTTCCCGCGAACAATCTGGCGACCACAGTGGGAGCCACCGATCTCGCCGACGAGATCGTTGCGTCGCAGCCGCAGATCCTGATCCCGGTCGTGGAGGAGGTCGAATACGAGTTCGACCAACAGAAGTTCGAGGCGTACCTGTCGTCCTCGTCCGGATCTACCTCCTCCCGCAAGTCCAAGTCTCCAAAGTTCTCCCCCAAGAGGAAACTTCGTTGGTACGAAGATGTTGAAGCTACCAACGAAGATCTCGCCCCGTTTGATGCTGAAGCTGCATTGGGTGAGATCTCCCTAATTTCCAACCAGGTCGGATCTGCTCTGGCCAACCCTTCTGCCACAGGGGGCGTAGCGACTCTCTCGAAGAGAGCCCGCCAAAGGCAACGTCAACGGCTTGCGAAACAATTCGCAAAGGCGATGGAATCCGTGGACGGAGTCTGTTACAAGGCGGATCTGAAAAGCAAAAGAGGCAAACAGCCTCAACAGCAGATGAATGGCGCCTCTTCCAAGCCACTAACAACGGAATGGGTCCGTGTCAAATGGAATCGTTCAACACTTGAGGAGCGCATTCACAAGCGCCGCGCACTCTCAGCGCAAGCACGGGCTCCAGTCGAGGAAGCCCGTAGGAAGCTGCAGAATAGAGTGGCCAAGAAATCGCCACCAGCTCGCAAAGTATGGAGGCCTAAGTCTGAAGCGGCGATTCGGACTAAGGAGCAACAACTGCAGCCTTCGAGAATTCAACTCCCGGCGAATCAATCTAAATCGCCGATGATCCCTACAATTGCTCCGGGAGATCCTACGGAACCATCCCGAAGAAGGAGGTCAATTTTGGAACGCCTAGGTCCAAGAGGCAAAGCTCCAATTCAAGATCGTTTGGGCCCGATGAGAGAGCCCCGAACGACTCAACATGCTGGGGGTCGCTATCACTCTCAGCATGACAAGGAGTTCAAGGCTACTGCGCGTGCCAATTTGCGCATCGAAGTCCAGAAGCTCGTCGAAGATTCACGCCCACAAAGGCGCGTTTCGAGACGCGTAACCTTTGAAAGCCCAAAGAAGGCGATTCATCCTCAGAAGGAAACGTTGTCGTCCGATGACGATGACGTTATACCTGAGGGATCGTGCCAACACGTGATAGGTTGCTCCGACTTTCATACGGACGAGCTGTACTATCGTGCTGGGGGTACGAACAGAGCCAGAAAGAGGAGCCCTCGTAGGCTCGAAACTCAGTGCCCCTGTTCTAAACTCATTCGGACGGTACTGTCTGAGTGCAACTGTATCAAGGCAGTCCCCGAAAGAGTCTCGGTATTCGAAAGGCTCAGCACTGAAATGCCAAAGCCAAGGCCTAGGCGTTTCCGACGAAGGAAAGCGGTGGTTGAAGACGGAGAATTTCCAAGAGTCACCGCTAACATGACCAACAAGGGGACATTGGCACGAGATGATCTCGAGTCGATTCTGAATGCATCCCGGCGTCTAACCCGTTTGCAGTCTGGAGCCATCTCACGAAGGACGTATGGGAGGGTTCAGATAAGACCACCCTCAGAAGATGAGGAATCGGATGCTTGCTCTGCGGTTGTATCTGACAACACTGTATCCAGCGAAGGAGAACCCCGCGAGTCATTCATGATAAGCGCGGAACAAGTGGCCAAGATGCTTGAAGAAGCCATGGCCAAACAACAGGAGACCTTCAGGCTCGAGATGCAGATGGCCATGCAGACCATGAGGGAGATGCATGAGCAGCAAATCCAGGCACTGAGGAACCAGCAAGGCGAACCAAGCCACCGTAATCAGGTTGTTCAAGAAGTGGAACATACGGATACGGATGAAACTCGCAATGCCGATAACCCTCCCGTCAACACAGGGGGTGGTAATGAGGATGCCAACGAAGATACAGGTGAAAACTTGAAAATCAAAAGCCTCGAGAGCAAAATCAATACCTTGATGTCAGCTCAAGAGGTGAAGAAAACGGGCATTCCTTGTCCATACCCAAGGGAGTGGGATTCAATCTCCTATCCGGCGAAGTTTAGTCTAATCAACTTCACGTCGTTCGATGGGAAAGGTTCCCCCACCCAGCATTTGATTTATTTCAAATCGCACCTGGGTGTTATCTCCGGTAATGAGCCTCTGATGGTACGGTCATTCGTTGGCACTCTTCGTGGACCCGCCTTTGATTGGTACCGCCGCCTCAAGCCAGGTAGCGTGAGCAGCTGGGACGATATGAAGACCATGTTCCTCACCAATTTCTTCGACGACGACACCGAGATATCCATCGGAACGTTGCTCGATGAGAAACAAAAGGACGGGGAGTTAGTCGAAACCTTCGTCAAAAGGTTCCGGAACAAAGCGTTAAATTGCCGGGACCCGATCACTGAAGAGTTCATTCTTCAGACTTGCCACAACAATCTTTCATTGGACGTGCTGGAAGCAATGGGAACAACGCCGTCCAACACTTGGAAAGATTTGAAGGTTCGAGGGGAGCAAGCCGAACGATTCCTCCGAAGGAAGAAGGCTGAGAGAAGTCTATCAACAACTAATCCTCCGAACTCGAACTTCGCCTCCCGTAGTAAGGGTAAAACACCTGCATCAGCTGTTGATGCCAATCAGACGTCACAACAGCAGTCCCGGAGACAACAGAAAACTTCGGATCTGAGGCCTCAAAAAGAGTACTCCTTCAAGGACGAAGATGTTCCAGCCATCTTCAAATCCCTCCTTGACAATAACAAGATCAAGCTCCCACCGATCACGAATCAGGAGGAAGCTGACAACACTGCGGATCCGAAGTACTGCGCATACCACAGGAGGATCCTTCATCCTACCAAGGCCTGCTTTACTCTAAAGAATAGTATCCAGACCTTGGTTGAAGCCGGCGTCATAACGCTAGAGTAAGCCAGTCAAGAACGGCGAAACTCTAGTGGGTACACGAGTATAAACTGTATCCCAAAACTCCGACCGGTATAAGAGTATAAACTGCTTCCTGAAACTCCGAAGAGTACATGAGTATAAACTGCTTCTTAATACTCCAATAGGTATAAGAGTCTAAACTATTTCCTTTCTTCCACGGGAAGTTCCTGGAGAGTGCCATGCGTGGTATTCTTAAGGATAACCCGATCATGCGGTTAATGCAACAATAAACCCAGTTTTGCAAAGGAAGCTGGGGGTGGATAATTCATGTAACGGGAAGTTCCCGAAAGAATGTTAAATGTAATATTCTTAGGGATAACCCGGTCATGATGAATAAAGTGATAAACACTAAACTCTTAATTTCTGAACACTCTTTTGCTGAGATGAAAGCCGATCACTTCGTTGGATCGCTTTTCCCTCACAAAACTTTCAGTGGTGTTTGATGACTCATAGTCTCCACCACACAATTCCCACTTGGTCAAATCTATAAAAGTTAGGACCAAAACCAAAATCCCCTCTCAATTCCTTCAATGAACGAGAGGTCCACTTTCAAATTGAGCGATTAAACCTTCCTACAGTTAGGATCGTCTCAAACCCCCCACTTGGTCAAACCTTCCTACAGTTAGGACCACAACCAAAATCCCCTCTCGATTCCTTCAATGAACGAGAGGTCCACTTTCAAATTGAGTGATCAAACCTTCCTACAGTTAGGGTCATCTCAAACTCCCGCTTGGTCAAACCTTCCTACAGTTAGGACCAAAACCACAATTCATTCTCGATAAACGAGAAATTCATCTTTAGTTAGGTAATCAAACCTTCCGACAGTTAGGGTTATCCGATTCTTTTTGATTCTCGGAGTGGAGATCCCACTCTTAGTTTCACCTTTCCAGATTTTGAGGGTGGAGATCCCACCTCGAGTCTCCTTTTCAAACAGGGAATAGAATATAAAATTCTTCATTCCCACACCAACTCCTTTTCCAAAATCTATAAAATTAGGATTCATCCTAGGAAGTTTATCCCGAATCCTAAGCAGGGATAAGTCTGTGCCTAACGCGCGCTGCCGGTTTAGTCTTTTTCCGATTGAAAAAGGCACCAGAGTTCGATTTTGGGGTATTTTATCCTGAAACCTAAGTAAGGATAAGTCTGCGCTTAACACGCGCTGCCGGTTAGTTCTTGACCATTAAAAAAACACCCGTCCGCATATTCAACATTGTGGCAGGTTGTTATTAATAACACCGAAATCCATGCCTCACACGCATGGGGAATTTTATCCTGAATCCTAAGAAAGGATACGTCGACGCCTAACACGCGTCGCCGGTTTGGTCTTTATTCGTAGAAAAAGATACCAGAGTCTGACTCTGGGGTCCTTTGTCCCAAAGCCTAAATAGGGATAAGCCAACGTCTAATACACGTTGCTGGGTAGCCTATTCCCATAATAATGGCAAAGTCTACATATTTGAAGTTGTAGCACAAAGTCTAAAGGAGTTCATTCCTTTAGCACAACGTCATATGCGGAACGGATTTAAACAATCCGCATGTAAGCCCGATTCAAACGGTAATCGGTAAGAGCACGTCAAATCCGTTGAAGGCTGAGGATTTGCCAAAAATCCTAAGTCAACGTCTCATACGCGTTGCTGTTTAGTCTTTTCACAGGAGAAAGACGAAGTCTACGTATTCAATATCGTAGCACTAAAAGGGTTAACCCTTTTAGCCTAACGTCACTTGCGGAACGGACTTAAACAATCCGCATGCTAGCCCGACTCAAACGGTAGTCGGTAAATGCTAATCAAATCTGTTTAAGGCTGGGGGTTAGCCAAAAATCCTAAAGTCAACGCCTAACACGCGTCGCCGGGTAGCCTATTCCCGTAACAAATGGTAAAGTCTATGTATTCGACATCATAGCACAAAGTCTCAGAGAATTCAATCTCTGAGCGCAACGTTACATGCGAACGGACTTAAACAATCCGCATGCTAGCCCGACTCAAACGGTAGTCGGTAAAGGCTCATCAAATCCGTTGATGGCTGAGAATTTGCCAAAAATTCTATAAGTACGAGTCATTGACGTATCAATTCTATGGATTGGTCTCGTGACTCGAGTATCCGCCACGCTCCAATACCTTAAGAGCTTAAACTGTGTATACTCCAGCAGACGTACGAGTATAAACTGTGTCAAACGTCGAACAACGCATTACAATGAGGCCTGGACGCCGGACAACGCGTCGCAATGAAGCTCAAACGCCGGACGACGCCGTCAATCGATGATCAGTTCTATGTTGAATCAACCAACTCGAGCTAAAAGTCAAGAAATCAAGAATCGACTTCAAGTTCAAAACTCCGACAACGGTCAGACAATAAATGCAGCACCGGAACCCCTACAGGCGTTCTACAAAGCACCGAATAGCCTGAAGGAATTGAAGGAATCCAGAACAGAAGCCATTCCAAAGTCCCGTTATACCGACTAAAGGTTGGGACAATCACATCCAAAGTATTCCAGACTCTTCTATAAAAGAATGAGACTGAAATACTTTGGAGGGGGTATCTGTAGGCGTATAAAATTGCCTACGGGTCCCTTAACACAGCTCGACGACGTCAATTCGACCAAATCGACCATCGGGCGACGTATCCAAGCCATACGCAACGGAGCAGGTTAACGAGGCGACGAAGCCAACAAATCGCACCTAAGCATTGGAACACATTCACTCGCACGCGGAATCAAACCAACGTTTCGGGGAATCACCGAGTCATCTAAACAAGAGCGAACTCGGTGATATAACGATCGAATCAAGATCAATTCCGGACTCGAACTCAGAAGCGGATTAACTGCCATATTTGGAATCAAGTCAACAAGTCGATTCCAAACCAAGTCAACCACAAACTGAATCAAAGTCCAAATCAACAACGAAGCGGAACCCGAACGACGGAACCCGAACGACGGACGAAGCGAACACACCCGGGGGACTCGGCCCAAACCGAACCAACCCGGGGTGGCTCGGTGGCCGAGCCACCCCGGGGTGGCTCGGCATGAGCCGAGCCACCCCAAGGTGGCCGGCAATGCCCCTCCCCCCTTGTGTTGTGTACACGTGCTCGTATGCACAGGTTCGTTTGGCTATAAATAGGGGGCTTAGTTCATTTGTTCAGAGGTTGGATTTTGGAGGAGGCGAAGCCCTGCTGGATTGAAGACTCAGATCTAAACAAGATTCAAACTTTGAAGGCTTTGAAGACTTGGACTTCCAGATCCGGTGCTCAGCGATCGTCAACGCCAAATAAGGCAGGTGTTCGAGAGGATCGGATCTTCAGATCTACACGATCACACTCCGGATCTAAGCTTGGTTCTTAGATCCCGAGATTCGAGCGGTTGTTTCCTTGGTGAAACAATCCCTCCCGGCTATTATTCCCTTGGTGGAATAATACCCGTTATATCGTGTAGATCCGACCGGATCGAGATCACGTGGTGGTCCACGGCAAATAACCCCGGTGCAGGCAAAGAACCCATACAAAGCGAGTGACCGCAAAACAGGAGCTCGCGATTCGTTCGACAAACAAGGATAAAAGTTGTAATCTTTCTTTTTCGTATTTTTTGATTTTCATTGTAACCGGATCTTATAAAAAGACCGGATCTTTTGTAACCGATAAACTGTTATCAAGAGTGCAATGACATCAATGAAGAAAGACACGATTTTTACCGCGAACAGCTGACTTAATCGTTGGAGGTACAATGGGGAAACTAAGCCCCATTCTCTCACGAATTTCTATTTGTGTAGGCTGAAGCTACTTAACTCAAGACCAGATATTCGAAGAAGTGAGCGGCCCCCTAATCAATCTCACCCCCATATATTTGACTGTTTGGTTACTTAACATCAACACTTCCTTCTTTCCCTCTTATCCATGGCCTTCTCTTCTTAACTTTTTGTTAGCCCTTATATTTTGATAATGTTTTACACCCACTATTATCAGTACTAATTGCTTGTTGAGTGATATTATAATTTATATATATATATATATATATATATATATATATCAAGCTTGTTAGTACCATTTATGAAGGATTGGATGGAATATGAGCTACAAAGATGATATCCAAAGGAGGAGGAGGCATAGTGATGAAGCAATGTTTATTCAAGAACAATAAATATAATAAGAAGCTTCATCAACTTAAGCTATATCAAGACTCAAAGAATTGTAATTCTATGTAAGGATATTAACTAGTTTTTCTTTTCTCTCTAGTGCTAGAATGTAGGCAAGTAGTTATAGATTTTATTTGAAGCTATTAGGATATCACACACACGTTTTCATACTTATATTTTTTGAGCGTTTTGATAAAATATCATTTTCATAAGTATGAGGACCTATTCACAAAATTCCCTTTCTAAACAATTTATTTTTAGTGTTAAAAACAATTTACAAAGTTACACAATTTTTGAAAGTCATTTGAATATTTTTACAGATTTTTAAAGAGTCAAAAACAGGTTTTAAAAACAGTCATGTATCAGTTCACGGTCGATTGCCACGGTCGATCACGCCTGCGTTCTTTTTCTAAGTGGGTAGCAAAAACTTTTGCGGTCAACCGTGGTAGCTCAAAAATTCCCACGATCGACCTCAAAAGTCTCTGGAAATTTTTGAGTTTCGAAAGTGGCTCGTGGTTGATCGCGAGATTTTCACGGTCGACCGCTGCTTATTCCAACGGACGTTTTCAGTACAGATTTGCCAAATCATTTCTTATGGGTTTAAAGGGATTTGGGTATAAGTTTTAGCAGCTCATCTTTTTCCTATTTAAACTCTCATACCCCTCTTCTTTCAAGTGCTCTTGTCCATTTGAAAAATCCTGCAATCTTGTTTTACTGTTTTCAAAAGAGCCCTAAACTTTCAAATCTGTTTTCTCTCTATTTTCAAGTTCACATCCCAGCTTCAGTGTAATCTTTCTCCTTGCCATAGGGACATTGTAAAGAGAGTTTTTACACTATTACTACTGTTGTGAGCTTGATCTTATGGAGATCAACTGTGTGGAAGTTAGATCTTGTGGTGATCAACTGTGTAGTTGTGAGATCTTGTGGAGATCGTTGTGTAAAAGAAGTTTCGGCTTCCAAACCGGGTTGTGTAGTGGATTCTCCTCGAGAGTGGGGAGCGAGGACGTAGGTCAGCGGGCCGAACCTCGTTAACACATCGCTCGTCACTTGGATAACGATTTCTAACTCTATCTCATTTATCTTAGTTGTTCATTGTTGTGGTGTGTTGCTTGTCTTATTTTTATTGTACAATTATAGACTTAAGACCCTAATCACCCCCCCTATAGGGTCCAACAATTGGTATCAGAGCTTGGTCTCTATATTAGTTTTTGGTCTAACCACCTTAGAGAAAAGATCTTATGGAGGCTTCAATGAATATGCATATGTTAGAGGGACAATCCACCACTAGACCACCTCTTTTTACCAGTAGTAATTTTGCTTATTGGAAGGCTAGAATGAGGATTTATCTTTGTTGCATTGATCTTGATATTGTAGAACTCATAGAGAAGAAATATGTAGAAAAATCCAAAGTTAGGAACATGACCGATGGAGAAAGGCACCAAGCTAATCTCAATGCAAAGGCCATGAACACCTTATTTTGCGATCTTTCCCCCAATGAATATAATAGGGTTTCTACGTGTGCAACCGCATACGAAATATGGGTGAAATTATGTATTACACATGAAGGAACCCCCCAAGTTAAGGAATCCACAATCAGTGGGCTTATGCATGAATATGAGTTATTTAAGATGCTTCCTAATGAATCCATTGATGCTATGTTTTCTCGCTTTACTAACATAATCAATGAATTGCATGGTCTTGACAAGAAATTAACTATCCAAGAGACGAACTACAAGATCCTTCGTTTATTAACTCCGGTATGGGAACCCAAAGCTACGGCCATAGAGGAAACTCATGATCTCACCACTTTAGCCCTCGATGGCCTCATCGGCAAGCTTATGGTTCATGAGAAAAAGCTCAAGGGAAAGAAGAAGGAGGAAGTGCCCCTACGGGAAGTTGAGGAGCCATCACCAAAAATGAAGACCATAGCTCTCAAAGAAGCTAGTGACAACTCCTCATCATTATCGGATAGTGAAGTTGGTTTTTCTAGATAAGTGGCTCACCTCTCTAGAAGAATATCTAGACTTTATTAAAATGAACAAGAAGTTTAATCCCCGATCTAACAACAAATTTTCTTCACGTGTAGGAAAGTGCTTTGAATGCAATGAACCGGGTCATATCGCTAAAGATTGCCCTAAGCTCAAGGAGAAATACTTGAAGTACAAGAAGAGGAAAGCCATGTATGCCGGATGGGAGGAATCCGAACCAAGTGATTCAGATAGCAATAAAGAAGGAGCTAAGATTGCTCTTCATGATCCTAACGTTTGCTTTATGGCTTATGCAAAGGAGGTAGTTTCCGACACCGAAAGTGAATCTTTTTATATGCAATATGATCTAGTTATCGCATTAGAAGAATTAAACATTGAGTTTAAAAGGATGTCAAAAGAATTTTCTTCCTTTAAAAAATTACATGCTTCTTGTGATTTAAAACTTGAACAACTACAAACATCTCTTGCTTTAAAAGATGAATTGCTAGGGGATCTTGATTTTGAAAACAAACAATTAAGATCTAAGATTGAAAGATTTAAAATTGAGAGTGGTAGGATTAGACCCACTCATGCTTATGCTAATTATCATCATCATGAGAGAAATAGATTCATAGATCTCATGCCTCTACACACAAGAGAAATTTTGTGTGCACATATTGCATGAAACATGATCATATTTCTACTCATTGTAGGATTAAAGACAATCATAATTTTTATAGAATGACATGGGTACCCAAATGTACCAAGCTTACTAACCACCAAGGATCTAAAATTTGGGTACTTAAAGTTACTACACATTCATCTCTTGTAGGGAACATCACGAGCAGGACGTAGAGAGATATGGTATCTTGAGAGTGGTTGCTCATATTATATGACGGGCAACAAAGAGCTATTTGCAACCCTATCAAGGATTGAAGGAGGTAGCGTCTCCTTCGGTGGCGGTGAGAAAGCTAAAATCATAGGTATTGGATGCATTGATAAGATATATTCTCCCGTAATAGAAGATGTTTATTTGGTTAGTGGCTTGAATCAAAATATTCTTAGCATTAGCCAATTGAGTGATAAAAGTTTTGATATTTCCTTTAAACCGGACAAATACATTGTTAGCTCAAATGGAAAAACTATTTTTGTTGCTAATAGAAAATCTAATGTATACATTTTTGAGATGAATGAGCTATTAAATCAAGATGTCAAATGCCTTATGGCGGTTAATGAAAACCCTTGGATTTGGCATAAGAGGCTTGGACATGAGAACATGGAATTGATATCCAAATTGTCCAAAAGGAATCTTATAAAAGGGTTACCAAACTTACATTTCATCAAAGATACTATTTGTGAAGATTGTGCTAAAGGTAAACAAACAAGTCTACCTTCAAATCCATCAATGAGGTATCAACTTCTAAACCCTTATAATTACTTCATCTTGATTTATTTGGTCTTATGCGTGTTACCTCTCTTAGAGGCAAACACTATGTTTTTGTTATCATTGATGATTTCTCTCATTTTACATGGACAATCTTTCTTGCAAGCAAAGATGAATGTTTTGAAGAATTTTCTAATCATGTTAAAAGAATTGAAAATAAAAAAGAGTTAAAAGTTGTTAAAATAAGAAGTGATCATGGTGGTAAATTTCAAAATAATTTTTTCTATGATTTTGTGCACATCGTGGTATAACTCATGTGTTTTTCGCTCCAAGAACACCACAACAAAATGGTGTTGTTAAACAGAAAAATCACACCATACAAGAGATGGTATGAACTATGTTAAATTTTTTTGATTTGCCTAAGTATTTTTGGGCGGAAACCGTCAATACGGCTTGCCATGTTTTAAATCGTGTTTTGATTAGACCAAAGCTTAAAAAAACTCCTTATGAACTATTTTATGGAAAAACTTCATTTATTGAATATTTTAGTATCTTTGGTTGTAAATGTTTTATTTTAAATACAAAGGATCGCCATGATAAATTTGATTCTAAAATTGATGTTGGCATTTTACTAGGATATGCACCTCGAAGTAAGGCTTATAGGGTCTTCAACAAACAAACTCTTATTGTTGAAGAATCTATAGACATTACTTTTGATGAGACTAATATTGGTTTACAAGTTGATTTGCCTAGGAAAGATGATGATGATGTTGAGGGAGGATTGGAACTTTTGCAAATAAATGAAACACTCTCAATAGATGTTCAAAAGGATGGGGATAGCAACAACATTCAAGAGCAAGAACAAGAAGAACTCTCCAAAGCATGGAAATTTGCACCAAATCATCCAAAGAAGCAAATCATTGGGAATCCTTCACAAGGGGTTCTAACTCGCTCAAAGGCTTTGAGTGAGTGTGGTAATATTGCCTTCTTATCTCAAATAGAACCAAAAAAGATTAATGATGCTTTAAAGGATGAGTTTTGGGTTTTAGCTATGCATGATGAACTAAACAATTTTGGAAGAAATGATGTTTGGAAACTAGTTCCTAGACCTAAAAATGCTAGTGTAATTGGAACAAAATAGATTTTTAGAAACAAAGTTGATGAGCATGGCATTGTAACAAGAAATAAAGCTCGTTTGGTTGCCCAAGGATACAATCAAAAGGAGGGCATAGACTATGATGAAACCTTTACACCGGTTGTAAGGTTAGAATCAATTAGGATATTTTTGGTATTTGCAAGCTTTAAAGATTTCAAATTATTTCAAACGGATGTTAAAAGTACTTTTCTAAATGGTTTTATAGAAGAGGAAGTATATGTTGAGCAACCCCCCGGTTTTATGGATCATGTATTTCCTAATCATGTTTATCGGGTTCAAAAAGCTTTATATGGGTTGAAACAAGCTCCTAGAGCTTGGTATGCTCACCTCTCTAGTTTTCTTCTTGAAAATAGTTTTTCTAAAGGAAAAATTGATAATACACTTTTTGTGAGAAAAAGGAAAAATAATTTTATTTTAGTTCAAATATATGTTGATGATATCATTTTTGGTGCTACTAATGAATTTCTTTGCAATGATTTTTCTAAAGTTATGCAAGATCATTTTGAGATGAGCATGATGGGAGAGCTCACATTCTTTCTCGGGCTCCAAGTCAAGAAATGCTAGAGAATTGGTGAAGAAATTTAATTTGGAGAATTCGAAGCATGCTAGAGAATTGGTGAAGAAATTTAATTTGGAGAATTCTAAGCACGCACCAACTCCCATGAGTACAAGTATCAAGCTTGATACGGATGATAGTGGTGAGGATGTAGACCAAAAACCATACTGAGGTATGATAAGTAGTCTTCTTTATCTCACCGCTAGTAGACCCAATATCATGTTTAGTGTGTGTGCATGTGCACATTTTCAAGCTTCTGCTAAAGTATCTCATTTGATTGCGGTTAAAAGAATTATTAAATATGTTAATGGAACAATTGATCTTCGTTTATTTTATCCAAAAAGCACCTCTTTTGATCTATATGGTTTTTGTGATGCCGACTTTGCTGGATGTAAGGTAGATCGCAAGAGTACGAGTGGTACATGTCAATTTTTGAGTAACTCTCTTGTCTCTTGGGCTTCCAAGAAACAAAATTGTGTTGCCTTGTTCACTACGAAAGCGGAATACATTGCCGCCGGTATATGTTGTGTCCAAGTTTTGTGGATGAAACAAAGTTTAGTTGACTATGATTTGGTTTTTTAAAATATAAAAATCTTTTGTGATAACACTAGTGCTATTAATATTTTAAAAAATTCGGTTTTGCATTCTAGAACCAAGCATATTGATGTGCGTCATCATTTCTTACGCGATCATGTAAAGAGGCAAGATGTATCCCTTGTGTATATTGACACAAAATCTCAATTAGCGGACATCTTTACCAAGCCTCTTAGTGAAGATGATTTTTGTCGCATAAAAAATGGTTTGAGTTTATGCACTATGTGAAAGTTCTATTTGCTTGCTTGGTTAGTTGCATTTCATATGTATTTTTGTTTATCATTTTTTACCCCATTTTGATGGTTGCAAAGGGGAGAGAAATCTCCTCATTTGTGCACATAGTAAAGGGGAGCTCATAGATAGGGGGAACTACTATCTATAAGCTATATTTATTTTGATCCTATATAATGGTTGGTTGTCATCATCAAAAAGGGGAAGATTGTTAGTCCTTATGTTTTGATGATGTTTTACAACCACCATTATCGGTACTAATTATTTATTTAGTGATATTATAGTTAATATATATATCAAGCTTGTTAGTACTATTTATAGAGGATTGGATGGAATATGAGCTACAACGATGATATCCAAATGAGGAGGAGGCATAGTGATGAAACAATATTTATTCAAGAACAATAAATGCAATAAGAAGCTTCATCAACTCAAGCTATATCAAGACTCAAAGAATTATAATTCTATGTGAGGATATGTGACGCCCCTGGGTTTACACAAGGCTGCAGTCCTAGGTGAAACCAAGAATGTCAAAC
Organism: Asparagus kiusianus; assembly: GCA_022839385.1. NCBI lineage: Eukaryota > Viridiplantae > Streptophyta > Magnoliopsida > Asparagales > Asparagaceae > Asparagus > Asparagus kiusianus. The sequence goes on from BQKN01067411.1 coordinate 1,328,271, forward strand.
CTGCCATGCACCACACCGTGCAATAACACGTTTCACCATCACAATTACTATCTCTCTAGTGGAAACAATAACAGGTGTAGGTACAAAGCAAGAAAAAGGTAAATCAATAATACTGGATGAAATGATAGGACATAACGCATCTCATCAACGAAATAAACTGAAGTACATAGTCAAAGTCTGAAAGGAATAAACTGGAGTACATAGTCA
>BQKN01067411.1:1328877-1391521 GCA_022839385.1 Asparagus kiusianus
TTTATAATCATTTATCATACTATATTCAAATTTTTTGGGGTTTTACATTCTTCCCCCCTTTTTAAAGAATTTCGTCCTCGAAATTCAGAAATTATACTCAAACAAATAATATTACTCTAGACAAGCACATTATGATATTTGTCTTTAACAATCTAGGATGACTATATTCTCACTCAACCCTTAATCAAATGGAACTAGTACGTCGGGTGAAAAATCCAAACAAGGAACCCCCCATATATATACCATGTATTCCAAAAGATTAAGAATTAAGCAAAAATATCCTCATTCTAGCGTTAAATCAAAATATAACCACACAAATAGTCGCACACATAAATCAATCCACTTCCTCACTAGGTGCAGGAAGTAGCGCGGCATAACATCTTCGCGCTCCCAAAAATCATCTTTGATGTCTACACTCAACCATTAAAATGTTAATACTTCCACTTAACCCCTAACTAAATGGAACAAGTACATCGAGCGAAAAATCCAAACAAGGAACCCCTCATATATATACCATATGTTCCAAGTACTTAGGAGATAAGTGTTAATACCCTCATTTTAGTGTTAAGTATGAACATCACTATACAGGTAACCATAAGCCATAAACAAGTCATACAAAAATTTAATTTACTTGATCAAATAGGTGTGGGTAGTCGCGATGTATATCCTCCTCGCGCTCCCGAGAAACCTCCTCAACTCCTTTCTGGTTCCACAGAATTTTCACCAAGGAAAAAAAAATCTTGTTTCTAAATTTCTTGTCTTCTCTAGCAAGTATATAAACTGGGATTTCAATCGTAGTCAAATCATTCTGAAGCTAAATCTCTGATGTGTTCAACACTCACTGCTGCTCTTCATCATGTAATTGCTTCTTGAACATTGAGGTATGAAATACTTTATGTACACTAGACATCGATGCTGGAAAGTCTAGTCCATATCAAACAGCCCCAATAAGCTCCAAAATCCAGACTGGTCTAATATATCTCAGCTCAAGCTTCTCTCGCCTCCCGAATCGCTGAACGTCTTTCATAGATGATAATTTCAGCACTACTAACTCTTCAAATCTAAAACTCCAAATGTCCTCATCTCTTATCTGCATAGCTCTTTTGCTGACTCTGAGCAGCTAGAATCTGTTCTCTGATCAAATGTTACTTTCTCAGTAATCTGCCTCATCAGCTCTGGTCTAAGTATTAAACATTTCCCCGGCTCTACCCAATATATAGGCGATCTGCAATGTCTCCCGCACGTTACTTCATTCAAGGTCACACCGATTGTCGTTAGATAATGGATGTCCTAGACGAACTTTCTCAGTGGAATATAATCCTCCCAGCTACCTTGAAAGTCAACTACACAAATCCGCAACCTGTTCTTCCAATATCTAATTTACTCTTTCCGTCTGACCATCTGTCGGTGGATAAAGTATATTACAGAAAGATAAATCTATTACTCAAAAGAAATCTAGTAAACCTTTCAAAAAATGCAAAGTGAACACTGAAATCTCAATCTGACGCTATCGTATCTGGAACTCCATGAAGTTGAATAGTCTTTTGAATGAGTATCCTTTCATACATCTTAGTGGTATAGTTAGTCCTTGCTGGAATAAATGTATTAATTTCATCAGTTTATCCACTATCACCCAAATTGAATCATTCTCTTTCTTTGATTTCAACAATCCCTGCGATAAGATCCATCGAACCGTCCGCCCACCCTACTCCGAAATGGTTAAAGGCTGACGTGATCTTGCTGGTCTCTGATGTTCCGTCCTTACTTATTTACAGGTAAGATACTTAGCTACAAAATTCCGAAATCTTCCTACGCACATCACTTCATCCAAAAGTGTCTCTTTAGGCCCTTGTACATTTTAGGGGTCCTTGGATGTACTGATTCGCGAACTCGTAGTCCTTGGTAAACTCAATTCACCTTCTTTGTCTCTGGTTGATTTTCTTCTGGGAGAAAAGATACTTTAATTTCTAATTGTCCGTGAATAATTCATACTGTACTTCATAGAAGTAAAGTCTCTATGACTTCAGTGCAAATACCACTGCTGCTAACTCCAAGTCTTAAGTGAAAATAGGTCTGCTCATGCGCTCTTGATTGCTGCGCGACATATGCTACTACTCTCTAAGTCTGCATCAAAAAGTCTTCTAACTCTGACAATGATGTATTTGTGTAGACCACAAATGTCCTGTCGTTGCTCGAAATAATTAGAACTGGCGCTGTAGACACTTTAGCCTTCAAGGTATCCAAGGCCTTCTGGTACTCCATGCTCCAAATAAATTATACACCCTTCTTCGTAAGGCGTGTAAGAGGTGTCGCAATCATCGAGAAGTCCTGAATGAATTTTCTGTAATATCCAGCTAAACCCAAAAAGCTGCGAATCTCTGTCACCGTCTTCGGTGGTTCCCAATCAAGAATTGCTGTGACCTTAGCCGGGTCCACTGCTATGCCCTCTCTACTGATGACGTGGCCCAGAAATCTGACTTCTGAAAGCTAAAATTCACACTTGCTGAATTTAACATAAAACTGAGTTCCTGTAGAGTCCTCAAAGCTAACCGTAGATGCCGCTTGTGTTCTGCCTCCGATCTCGAATGAATGAGAATATCATTGATAAAGAAAATTACAAACTGGTCCAAGAAGGGACGAAAAACCCCGGTTCATAAAATTCATGAACACAGCGGGTGCATTGGTCAACCCAAATGGTGTGACCAGAAATTTAAAAGATTCATATCGAATCATGAAAACTGCTTTGGGAAAATCCATCTCCTGAACCCGCAACTATGATAACCAGAATGAAGATCAAACTTCGGAAAATACTACGCTCTCTGCAACTAGTCGAACAAGTCATAAATCCTAGGTGACGGGTACCTATTCTGGATAGTGATCTTGTTCAATTCCCGATAATCTATACACAATCTTATACTGTCGTCCTCCTTCTTCACGAAGAGGACCGGCGCTCTCCACGGAGAAAGACTCTAACGAATAAAACTCTTAGCTAACAACTCGTCCAATTAGGTCTGAAGCTCTCTCATCTCAGCTAGTGTCATGCGATAGGGTGCGCGGGATATCGGGGCTGTGCCCGGCTGCAACTCAATGTAAATCTCAACCTCTCACACAGGAGGTAACCCAGGTATGTCCTGAAAGACATCCTGATAATCTGAGACTCTAGTCTCCAACCAATCAGAACTCTGATCCCGTCACATCTCCTCATCGATGAACGCCAGGAGTGACTCCGCAAAGCGATTGCCCTGAGAAGTGGCCACAATCATCTAGGACCCATTGGATGCTCACGATCTGACTATCATCGTGAAGATAGTCAGAATTAATATGGCAGGATGACAACCCATCCATAACAAGAATAACATTAAACTCGGACACATGCAACACTATCAAATCTATAACAAACTCCGACTCACCTAGACTAATAATACACATCCTACAAATGCTCTCCAGAAGCGATATCCCACCTAAAGGGATGGAAAACCGATAATGGGATGTCTACGGGCTGAGCTACGATTTGGAGTCTAGACATAAAAGCATACGAAATGAAAGAACATGAAGCCCCCGAATCGAAAAGAATACGGGCAGGGAAAAGGATTTATGAGGGACGTACCCTCCACAACTGATCTGCTGCTGGTGTTGGAGAATATGGGACAATCTGTCCTTGGGGAACATTCTGAACTGCTAGAACCTGCTCCTCGGTCTTTTGCTGCTGCTGATTTGGGCCATTACTCTCCCGATCTCTTGTTGGTGCACTGCGGCACTCTAATGCCTTGTGTCCGACCTTGCGACAGTTAAAACAAGTTCCCCTGAACTTGGCTTGCTGTTGTGCTCTCTGATCCCGTTAGGATTTCTTCTTATGAGGGCCACGTTGCTGCTGTAGAGGTCCAGTCAAGGGTCTCTTGTTCTTACCCTTGTCTCCAGTATGCCCTCTCTTATTCTTCTGAAACTTAGTCGTCCTATTTTCTTGAGAAAAGGCGGTTCCAGCTACTGATGGTGGTGGTGCAATATGGTTTGCCACAAGCTCCTCGATTGCTGTTATCCTAGCGACTAAGGGAGCCATAAGATCTATCAGGTACTGGGGAGCCTGCTGCGGCTCAGGTAGCGTCTGATGTGGCTCGGGTGGAGTTTGCTGTGGTTCAGCCTGTCCAAATCTCTGAGTACGAGGCATACCATACTCTGACATCTAAGCATATAGCAAAAAGAGTTTCATGAGTCAAAATAGTTATATATATATACTTACATAACGTATCACCATACGATTTTCATAATATACAGTATCCACACAAATACTTTAAGCAAAAATAATGGTCATAAAAAAAATTTTCTCAAAATTTTGAGATATACGCATATATCGTCCTCACTCATGCTAGGAAATCCGTAGCGGACTCTATACCTGAATCCTAAGAAACTCTAACCTAGCTCCACGACTCGACACAGGATGATCCTAAGGATACTGGAACTAGAGCTCTGATACCAACTGTGACGCCCCTGGGTTCACACAAGGCTGCAGTCCTAGGTGAAACCAAGAATGTCAAACCTGCCATGCACCACACCGTGCAATAACACGTTTCACCATCACAATTACTATCTCTCTAGTGGAAACAACAACAGGTGTAGGTACAAAGCAAGAAAAAGGTAAATCAACAATACTGGATGAAATGATAGGACATAACACATCTCATCAACGAAATAAACTAAAGTACATAGTCAAAGTCTGAAAGGAATAAACTGGAGTACATAGTCAAAGTCTGAAATACAATAAATCTGAGTAAAGGAAATAAGGCACACAGCCTTTACAACATCTAGAATAAAGTCCTCAAATGTCTAAACAAAGTCTACAGTGGAGCTCCATAAGTAAAATATAACTAAAGTAGGCAGCTGACACTAAAGTGCATCGCCATCAACCTGCGACTCTCCGGGCTTCTGGCTCGTTACCTGAAAGGGGGAGGGACAACGAGCGTCAAAGCGCTAGCGAGCAACATCACAACCAACCCCAAGGGATAGGGCTCGTTGTATATGAAAATACAGTTATCACAGAATATATATATAAACAATTGTCCTAATAGTAAGGGGTTTTAGTACTTAGGAAATCTCAACACGAGCATAGGTACGTCGAGCGAAATAATCCAAACAAGGAAACCCTCATGCATATACCTTGTATCTCAAATTGAAAATCCCTATGTACTAAACCCGAGATCTAATACAAGAAACAATAAAGGAAACGAATACAAACCCATCTCTACCGATAAGTGAAATCATGACAAGGCTACCACAAGTGTCACGTCCAACTCACATGAGTGTTATGTCCGAAAACGGTTAAGTGTCCAAAACATAGACGGAATATAGCCGATGTCCAACGCGTGGACCGGATGTGACCGTTGTCCAACGCTTGGACCGGATGTGACCGTTGTCCAACGCTTGGACCGGATGTGACCGTTGTCCAACGCATGGACCGGATGTGACCGTTGTCCAACGCATGGACCGGGTGATAATGCATATCCAACACGAGGATTAAATAACAATGCATGTCCAACACGAGGACTAAGCAGAGTGAACGTCCAACATAAGGACTACAAGTAACGAGTGTCCCACACATGGACTGAATATAACCGATGTCCAACGCATGGACTAAATCTAACCAATGTCCAACGCATGGACTGAATATAACCAATGTCCAACGTATGGACTAAATATAATCAATGTCCAACACGAGGGCTAAATGAGAATAATGTCCAACACGAGGACTAATCAGAATGTAAATATAAACACTGCAATTTAATACCCAGTAAACAAGGCATCTACTCATATTCAAGAATGATAAACAGTAATATAAAGAAAAACAGGAAAAACTCAGATGAGTCGACTCATGCTCATTTATGAGTCGACTCATGCCTCATGGGTCGACTCGTGATCAATAACGAGTCGACTCAGCAGAAGGTAAATGACAACAGGAAACGACATTGTGAGTCGACTCATGATTAATTATGAGTCGACTCATGACTTATGGGTCGACTCGTATACTGACGAGTCGACTCAACAGAAGCAAAAAGGAAACGCCACAACACTTCGTGAGTCGACCCATGACAGGCATGAGTCGACTCAACCTGATGAGTCGACTCATGATGAGTCGTGAGTCGACTCACAGGCTGAAATCTGCATTTCTTCACCATGTAATTTGTTCAACTCGATTCATATACCCATTTTTCTGATCTACACTTCTATAGTCATCGATTCTAGACTATGATACAATGAGAAATACATATCTATCATGAGAAATAATTTCTTATAGGTTAGATCTAACATTTAATCCCTATACATGAAAGAAAACATTAAATCAATATAAAAATTCATATTTTTATTCTTTAAACAAAATTCCAGATCTGGATCTTAATTTACAAAACGTTGGTGAGCTTTTATAAACTGAAACATTTGATTCTTGCAACCCATAATGTAAAGAATCTATCTTTATGCACAAAAATACGTTTTAGGCTCAAGAATCCGAAATAAAACTTAGTAAAAACATATAGTTAAAAAGGGTACAGAGTTGGGCGAGATGTTACTCGCCTCTGATGCTAGAACAACTCCTGAATCCGAGAGAGGATGATCCCCTTCGCTGCACCTCACCAAAAATCCGCCGAAATCCTTCGAAAACCCTCAAAAATCGCCAAGAACAGATCTAGGGTTTTGGGAGAGAAGAAGGGTGCTACTAGGGTTTGTAAAACTGAAGAAAAGAGGTGATTTTCGTGATATAACATGTATATATATGACAGCAAACCCGAAACCCGAAACCCGAAACCCGAATCTGAAAAATCAGTCTGACTACAAACATTCTCTTCGGTATTTTGGCTATAACTTTCTCATACGACCTCCGAATAAGGTGATCTAAGATTTGTTGGAAAGCTCTTGAAGAGACCTACAACTTTGGTGTTATACACTTCTCCAGATTCTTAATGAATCAGTGTGAAAATATAGAAATTCCCAACTGGTCAAAATTCCCAGATTCTCACTCTTGGCCTTTGTGCATAATTTGTGTATTTGCACTCACATATATACATATATACATTGAATTGATCTCAAATCAATTCCTAGCATACTCAAACATCATAATATATTATTTTTACCATATAATATATTTATAATCATTTATCATACTATATTCAAATTTTTTGGGGTTTTACAGGATATTAGTTAGTTTTTCTTTTCTCTCTAGTGCTAGAATGTAGGCAAGTAATTATTGATTTTATTTGAAGCTATTGGGATATCACACACATGTTTTCATACTTATATATTTTTAAGCGTTTTGATAAAATATTATTTTTCACAAGTATGAGGACCTATTCGCAAAATTCCCTTTCTAAATAATTTGCTTTTAGTGTTAAAAACAATTTACAAAGTTACACAATTTTTGGAAGTCATTTGAATATTTTTACAGATTTTTAAAGAGTCAAAAACAGGTTTTAAAACAGTGTCGATCGACCGTCACGGTCGATCGCGCCTGTGTTCTTTTTTTGAGTAGGCAGCAGAAACTTTCGTGGTCGACCGTCACAGTCGATCGTCAGCTCAAAAATTCCCATGGTCGACCGCAAAAGTCTCTGGAAATTTCTGAGTTTCGAAAGTGGTTCGCGGTCGATCGCGAGATTTTCACGGTCGACCGCCGCTTACTCCAACGAACGTTTTCAGTATAGATTTTCCAAATCATTTCTTATGGGTTTAAGGGGATTTGGGTATGGGTTTTAGCAGCTGGTCTTTTTCCTCTTTAAACTCTCATACCCCTCTTCTTTTGAGTGCTCTTATCCATTTGAAAAATCCTGCAATCTTGTTTTACTATTTTCAAAAGAGCCCTAAACTTTCAAATCTGTTTTCTCTCTGTTTTCAAGTTCACATCTCAGCTTCAGTGTAATATTTCTCATTGCCATAGGAACATTGTAAAGAGAGAGTTTTACACCATTACTACTGTTGTGAGCTTGATCTTGTGAAGATCAACTGTGTGTGAGTTAGATCTTGTGGTGATCAACTGTGTAGTTGTGAGATCTTATGGAGATCGTTATGTAGAAGAAGTTCTGGCTTCCAAACCAGGTTGTGTAGTGGATTCTCCTCGAGAGTGGGGAGCGATGACGTAGGTCAGCGGGCCGAACCTCGTTAACACATTGCACGTCACTTGGATAATGATTTCTAACTCTATCTCATTTATCTTAGTTGTTCACTGTTGTGGTGTGTTGCTTGTCTTATTTTTATTGTACAATTATAGCCTTAAGACCCTAATCACCCCCCCTCTAGGGTCCAACACTTTTTTTCACTTCTCTCTCTTCTTTGTCCTCTTTCTCCTCCTTTCTCTCCTCTCCTTCACTTCCTCCTAATGCTTCAAGTAGAATATTTTATGTTGGGTTTGAGAAAGGAGGAGGAGGAGGAGGAGGGGAAGTTAGGGATTGGGAGAAAAAGAAAATGAAAGAGAAAGTGGAAAGAAGAAGATAAGAATGAGCATGAGAAAGGACGGAGAAGGAGCGGGAGAGAGGAAGAAAAGTTGGGGGTTGGAGGAGAAGATAATGGAGGAGATGGTGAGAATGAGGAAGGATGAGAAGGAGGAAGGAAGAGATGGTGAGAAGTGAGGGTTCTTTTTACAATATTTAGAAACTTTTTTGGGGATTAATGCCAAAAATATGATATAGTAGGGGGTCTATATTTAAAAAGTACTTAAATTTTCATTTCAAAACTATCTCCGACACTAGAAATACCAATTTATCATTGTATTTGTCACTTTTTAGGCTAAACTATCGTCGTCGCTACTTTATAGGCTAAACTAGTAAATGAGTGTCACTTTTAGGCTAATCTGGTATTTTAGCCGTTTGGGTTTCAAAAATTCAATTACAATTTAAACCAAATAAGAAAATCATCATCCTCTTCATTTGGACATAGGGTTTGGGCTAAGGTTGGGGCCGCCACCGCCTTTAGTTGGGTGGTGGCTTTAGAGTGTTTGCTGCAATTGATCGCCAGAACGACGGGCGGCAGTTCTCCGGCGTGTCCAATAATGAGGTCGCCGAATTTTTTTCTTTGTTATTTTATGTGATTAAATCGTATCATCACCCCTATCATCTAATGGTACTCGTCGCCGCTGTCTCCGCCACCTATCCGATAGGCCTCTGCTGCTAAAGTTGTTGTGCACGAACGCGACCCACAATAGGTCATCTTCGATCGGATCTAGATCCAATGACTAAAGATCAAATCTTTAATGACTTTAATGGCGAACCTAGACTGGTCTAATCAAATCTTGAATTTTAAACCCTAATTACACTTTATGATCTAATCATACTTTTTAATCGAATCACATAAATCTAAACATAAAATTATGATATATCACATAAAATTCGTTGTCTAATTTTATTAAACGATAAACCCTAGATGATCAAAGAATATTGTTCGATGGTTTAATCTGATTAAATAATCTAAAAATCATGAACAAATAATAATAACTTAATAAATTTGTCTTGTTAAATAACAAAGATCAAATTCTAAACTTGCTCTGATATCATCTGTTGGAAATATAATATACAACAGGACGGAATACGCATATCGTGACCATTAATCAAAATTAATCGAAGTTTAAAAGAATACCTGAAATATTTTCCGAATTTCTTCAATACTCTATCCCAAGATCAAACCGAAGTATCTTCTTCAAGAGAAAAAACCTTCAATTAAAATCCACCCGCTACTGAAAAGGAGCAATTCTGAGAGATAGATTTTTAAAATTCTATTTATTTTCTGTTATTTTCTTTTTCTCATAAGACTTCATGTGGACCCTATATATAGGATTAGACTTGCGTTATAAATTTTAATTTTAAACAATTCTCAATTGTTCAAAACTCTACCCATAACAATTAAAAATAGAATATTCTTTCTATAACAATTAAAGATAGAATACTCCTTCTATAACAATTAAAGATAGAAATAGAATTGCATTGCATGTATATCTCCGTTAATGACATTAGCGTGACTAATTGAGTCCCATATCGAGAACCAAATATTAATCAAAATAATAGCTTTAATTTAACAATCAAATCCTTATCCGACCAATTCTTCATAACAATATGGGATTAATTATTCATAAACAATATCTTACATTCAATCTCATCTAATATCATTTATTTTAGGTAACTCTTATGAGCAGGACAATTCACCTATTTGCTCGTGCATAAATTGCAATTCCCATGAACATAAATAAAAATTATTTTGAAACATCAAAATATTTTATTTTTATAAGAAAATAAAATTTGAAAATATTTTGCAAAACCAGTTATCGGCAATAATTTAATAACTTTATAGGAATGCATAATAAATTAACCTATTATAATAAGCATACCGGATCCTATCTAAGTATCCATCATTTTCCTAAATGAAATTTAGCAACCGAAAGTTTCAGGTTGTGTATCGCTTGCTAAATAAGTTTAACCATCACATTGAAACATACTAAATTATCAAATCGGAAATGACAATATCATCAAGTCAAAGGGACCATATAATAATTTGAATTCTTTATCTTTTAGGTGACTCGTCCTAGAGAATCCAAATACGGTCTACTACTACACACATCATAACGTGTGCTTATGACATACATCCGGGGAATCTTCATTCCCGGTAGTTAAGACCCACTAACACATCTCACATGTCGGTATTATGCATAATAACATGTTATAACAAAGTTATTATGTACTAGTTATACGTTAAGCACTTAAGAAATCTCTAAGTTAAATCACATCTCTAAACAAGTGACCATCACAATGCGCGATCTAACAAAACAATTTCTAAGAATACTACAACAATTATAAAAATGATACCCAAATAATATGTACAAGAATAAAATCTTTGTCAATATTTAAAAATGTTACATAAATTTGTATTTGATTTCTAAGGGCATATTTTCGCTACCCTTGCATTTTGTTCTCACCATCTTCGATCTTCAAGCAGCGTATGATCCAACAATACCTTCAATGTTCCAGCAAAAAAAACCACTGAATCTCCCGCTTTCAATTGAGTCTACGAATCCATGTTGCAGATTAAAAATTAGGCTCAAAGAGGGTAGATTGGGCTGAAGATTGGAAACTTTTAGTTTATTGGGCCTAGAAATATTGAGCTGAACTTTAGAGAAAGGATTAGAATTCAAAGATCTCTGATCAAAAACACTAGAATTTAGACGATGACACAAAATTTTAGGTAAAAGAGACGAATCCAATTTCGTTTAGAGCAGCAAAGATATTGATTTCAAAATATCTATGTTTTGAGGGGGGGTTATTTTAAAATAAATGAGAATTGAGAAATAAATATCTTCAAAAACCCTATTTCCCCCTAACAAGAAGTGAACAAACGAAGGAACAAAACAACAAATTAAGAAGAATGAGAAAGAGGACTATTTGGCCTGAGGGGTAGCCGGGTAAGAGGTCAATTGGGAAAATATTTTTTGTATCCAGTGGGAAATAACAAATTACTAGGGGGTTCTAACCTAAATGCCCAAAGTATTGGGATTGTTTTAAAATCATTTTCTAGGAAAGAGGGAGTGAAATTATTAAAAATAGCCGCAACTTACGGGATCGGTCAGCTGCAGCAGCATCAAAAAGAGAAAGGGGCTGTTTGGTAGGCTGCAACTGGAGTGGTTGCAACTCCAGTTGCATGCAACTAGGTCCAATTTGACCAGTTGCATGTGTTTGTTTTACTGCAACTCACAGTTGCAGTTGCAACCGCAGTTGCAAAACAACCCTTAGTTGCAACATATGACTTACGTCAAAAATGGCCGCAAGTCATAGTTACAACTTAGTTGCAACTGACCTAAATTTATTAAAATCAAAATCATTACTTAATATTTCAAAAATAAATTCATTAAAGGTTTAAAATAATCTTTTAAATAATTCTTATTATAATAATTTCTTCAAAAACGTTTTTTTAAAATAATATATTTTTAAAAACGTTTTTAAAATAATATATTTTTAAAATAATATATTTTAAAAAATAATATATTTTATAAAAATAATATATTTATTAAAATAATATATTTTTTGAAAAATATATTTTTTGAAAAATAATATATTTTTTGAAAAATATAATTTTCCAAGAATACTATTATTTTTCTAAAATAATATATTTTTTGAATAATATATATTTAAAATAATATAATTTTCTAAAATAATATATTTTTAAAAATAATATATAATTTTTTAAAATAATATATTTTTAAAATAATATATAATTTTCTAAAATAATATATATTTTAAAATAATATAATTTTTCTAAAATAATAAAATTTTTAAAATAATATAATTTTTAAAATAATATAATTTTTAAAATAATATATATTTTTTTAATAATATATATTCAAAATAATATATTTTTTGAATAATATATATTTTGAATAATATATATTTAAAATAATATATTTTTTGAATAATATATTTTTAAAATATATATTTAAAATAATATAAATTTTTGAATAATATATTTAAAATAATATAATTTTCTAAAAATAATATATTTTTTGTGCAATATATTTTTAAAATAATATGTTTTTTGAATAATGCATTTTTAAAATAATATGTTTTTTGAATAATGCATTTTTAAAATAATATAATTTTCTAAAATTAATATCTATTTTAAATGATGTATTATATTATTTTTAAAAATATTATATTAACTTTTACAAAATATATTATTTTTTAAAAATATATTATTTTTAAAAATATATTATTTTTTAAAAACTATTATTTTATAAAAATATTTTATGAGTTGCATATGTTAAGTTATAAGCATAATCAAACAGCTGCAACTATAAGTTGCAAAATTTGAATTTTAAACCAAACAATTGTAACTGTAGTTGCGTGTAAGAAGAGTTGCAACGTCTCAGTTGCATGCAAGTGACACTTGCATTGCAACTCCAGTTGCAAACAACCAAACGCCACCAAAGTGGTGGCAAAGGAGAAAGGTAGAGGACAAATTTTCAAAACAGATCTGTTTTGAAATTTAATCCCAAAAACATACATGTTTTCAATTTAATTTTAAAAATCAACCCAGTTGACTGAAATTTGATCGGTTTTTTAAAAAAAATTCACAAACTTCACGGGAGTTCAATTCCCGTAAAGTTTTGTTATGAGAAAAAACTTCACGGGAGTTCAACTCCCGTAAAGTTTGTGAATTTTTTTTTTGAAAACCAACCCAGATTCAGTTGGAAACAGGTGTTTTTTTGAAAATAAATTTCAAAACCGGTCTGTTTTGAAAGTTCCTACAAAAGGTAGAAGAATGAGAATCCCAGCATCGAAAAATAAAAGAAAAGGGAAAGGTAAAGGAAAGCCCTCTTTATTTCGCATATACTGCGCTCATGATCATGATGGGTGATGACCAAACACACCAGCACAAAACCTCTCTTCATCTCTCTGTGATCATGGAAGATATGGATATGGGTCTTCCTGTTTTTGTTGAGTAATTTCATTTTTTCCCCCTTCCTTTTTTGTTTTTATGGGGGTGAGAGAAGGAATTTAATGGAGAAGAGTTGTGGATGTTGGGTGTCTCTTGCTCGTGGAATCAAAGAGAGCTCTAAGTCCTCAGAAGCTGCCAGAGCCTCTCCCAATACTATCCCAAGAACCAATCCTGTCCATGATGCAGGTTCTCTTTTCTTTTAATTTCTGGAGTTTAAGCCTATTGAGATTGAAGAATAGGAATATATCTGGAAGTAAATTTTAAGTGTGCTCTGGGAATTCATTACTTCCATTTTCACCATCTGTCATCTAGTATTTTGCATAAAGGTTAAATTTGTAAATCGATATGGGCGGTTGGGTTTTGTTCATTTTTTTTTTCAGTTCTGAGCCTTTTGGCATTCAAAATATGAAGATAGTCCATTTCTAAGTAAACTTTTGCGTATTCTTTGAGTTTAAGGATTGCCCATCCTACCTTTGATAGTTTCTCAGCGTTATAGAAGCTGTAGAATTATCTTTTTGGGCAATTGGGTTTTCTTCATTTTAAGATTAGGTTTCTCTAAATTGTGGATTTTGGATTAATGGGTTCACTTTTATGGTTTAGAGTTTGAATTCAGTTATTGTGTATTCTACCATTCATATTGTGTCTATGTACACATGTCACACATTAACTTGTGGGAATATCTGTCTGAAAATTGGTTCTCTTTAGCTCCGATAAAGTTTAAGTTTGATCTATTGCTTTGAAGTTAATTGATACCTACAACCTTTTCCTTTTGATCTTCCTTCTTTAATGGATTGAATACCTTGTCCTGGCTTTATTTGCATTGTAAATATATAACAGGCAAATTAAGTAAGTAATCTTGTTATATTTTGTCAATTTGGTGTATCCCTTTGTACAATTTCTTCACCTTAGATCCAACTCCAAAAACCATATTAGAAGTTAACTTTATGTTTCCTTAATTCTGAAGTAAAAATTGAAGTGACTGTAGAACCCCCAATGAGTTCATGAAGCTGCAACTTCCACATGCGCCAGCTATATGGCTTCAATGCTTGTTGTATATGCCTCTTTCAAACATTGCACTACAAAGCCTTATAAAAGAGCAACTAGCATGCACCCCATGCAAAGCACAGTCCCCTGTTTTTTTAAGCACTGCATTTTGAACTTGCATTCCTCTAAGTTTTAACACATTTGATTTAATTTTTGTACGCTTAAATTAGAAATCATATACACTCCTATATACTTAAAGAATGATCTAAGTTTTAATACATTTGATTTATAAATCATATCCACTCCTCTATACTTGAAAGAGAATCCACGTTTTAATACATTTAATTTTCTTTACTATTTATAATATAGTAAATTACTATAGAATGAATAGCAACTTTAAGTATAGAGGCTCAAATCTAATTTACTGCTTATGATACAGTAAATTATTGTAGCATAAAAGAGCATCTTCGAGTGCCGAGGGCCAGATCTGCTTTACTGTTCATCTCACTGCAGTATAGCATGAACAGTGATTCTTTGGACTACTGAGTATAGAAGAGTAGATAAGCCTTATGGACGAGCAACCGATGGTGTATCCATGACAGATCCTTCAATGAAATGCTTTCCGGGTTCATCATTGATCACGATGATTGCAATCTGAAGGTAATTGACTGCATTTAACCACCATGATCTTATCAAGCCTTCATCAATATTGTCATGGTTTTGTTTCATTAATCCCCTGCATCCACCACTCTGTTGATACGCAGATCAATCACTCTGATGTTGATGATCTTTCCTTGATGGCATATTTACCAACGCAATGGCATATCTGGTCCTAATAGATCCATCAATTACCGTAATGATATTAACATCCTACAATTCTGAACTGCCGCATCTTTTAACATATCTTCTTCTTCTTCTTTTACTGACTTCGCTTTATGTGTTTTACTCTTTGATTCAATCTGCTACTCTGATATCAATTTGTTGTGGCCCAAACATGCAATGAAAGACCTTAACAGATCTCCTTAGACACATCTACACACTTACAACACAGGAGAAGACATCAAACTTATGTGGCTCAGCCAATTGTGGCTACGTCCATGAAGAGAGGCAGAGAGAGATTTCATTACTACAATACAAAGTACAAACTATTTATGAACACCTCATGTTCGTCAAGTTTCCCGTGAAATTCTTATGTCGATGATATCAATCCTTGCTATCTAGAGAAGAAATCCACAAGCACACTTCACTGAAGAGAAACCTCTCTTTAAATATCTTATTGGTATTTGTGGTGTCTGATAGAAGGCTTCTCTTCAGCTGGTCGCCATGGAAGATCTTATAGAAGTCTATCTCAGTCCTTAAATTTCTTCTAGAGATCCTAGATTAGAATACAGCCTTTCATATGCCTTAAATTGATCTTCGACCACTGGACCTCAAATTCTAAATGAACCTTTAATCTTAACATTCATGGCATCCTCCAAATCTTTTTCCCTTCAAATAATGAAGCTATCTATGGATAAGAAACAGACTTATGCGTTAATTAATTTTTTTTATGATTTTATCAAACCTTAATAACACTCTCAACTGGATGTCAAATTCCTGACTACAATCTGATTTTATTGAGACTAAAATATCGTTTTTGACTTGCTGTAACTGAAGCAGAATAATATCTCATCTTTCAACTAATATTGTTAATATGATGTGACTGACTTAGAAGAATACCAATCTCCATTCATTACTGGAGGTATTGAACACTTTCGCACAATCACCTTGTAGTGACTATTCAAATTTGGAATTGCAAGAAAGCCCATGGGGACAAGGTTCTCCTTAACGTTCCTACATCTTTTTGAAGTTCAGGTCTTTTTTGTTTATAATATTCTTTGAGTTCAATCAAAGTAATATGTTGATGTAGTCACACCATTAGGTATTAGACCCAGTCATTCTGTTCTTGCTATTTTATAGATCTGTGAAATAAACGTGAAATCTATTAAAATTAAATGTTGATGCATTTTTTTTGTGATATTTTGAAGAACATAAGTTTAGATAGGGGTTGGCAAAGATGCTTCTTTCATTACAGCAACTGAAACAAGATATCTAAATGCTAGTAGCAATCGCGAACTCGATCACCCCTCCTCAAGAAATTACTTTCTCAGTGGAAACCGCAAAACCTACATCAGGGCACAAAGGGTCCCACCAGTTACTCGAGTTTACTTTCCAGGAGTTAAAATATGCCACTGGCAACTTCAAACCTGATAGTATTCTGGGTGAAGGTGGTTTTGGATATGTTTTCAAAGGTTGAATTGAGGAAAATGGCACGTCTCCTGCAAAACCAGGAACTGGTATTACGGTTGCAGTCAAAAGCCTGAAACCAGATGCTCTCAGGGTCAATCAAGAGTGGGTGGTAAGGACGTTTATCGGTAAATTTTATTCAGGGTTAATTGAGGATACCCCCCTGTACTATTGCCAAATTGAACTTAATGCCCCTGTAATTCTATTGTTGCAAATAAACCCCATGAGTGAAAAAATTTCGACCCTTTTCACAGGATCTATCTGCAACAGTAGATTCTATCTACAACAATAGAACTCTTACAAGGGTCTATCTGCAATAATAGAACTACAGGGTCCTAAGTTCAATTTGGCAGTAGTACAGGGGGGCCTATTTGCAATTAACCTTTTTTTCTTTTACTTTCAACATTTCCTTCTTTTAGGGCCTGTTTGTTTCGCAAAAAAATACAGAAAGTGGGGGAAAGTGGGGGAAAAGAAAATAATTTTTGATGTTTTCCTCCACTTTCAGAGGTTTGGTTCGTCAAAGCTATAAAAGAAAGTGGGGGAAAGTATGAGCTGTCACTATATTATTGGTTGATGTGAGTAATTTTTGATGTTTTCCTCCACTTTCCTTGTTTAGATTTTTTTCTTGTGTTTGATTCATTCTTAAAAGTGGGGGAAAACAGATGAGATGAGATGAGTTGTCACCATATTATTGGATGATGAGATGAGATGAGTTTTCCTTCACTTTCCTTATTTTTTTGGAGGAAAGTGATGGAAGGAAATTTTAATGAGATGTGATGAGTTGTCACCATATTATTGGATGATGTGAGTAATTTTTAAAGATGATAGAAAATGAAGAAAAGTGCGGGAAAGTGAGTTAGATGAGTTGATTGATGTGACTCATTTCTTATGTTTTGTTTATTTTTAAAAGTATGAAATGAGATGTGGTGGGATGAGTTGTCACAATATTATTGGAGGAAAGTGGAGAAAGTGAAAAAAGTGGGTTTTGGAAAGTAGGGGAAAGTGAAAAAGTAAAGGAAAGTGAGTTTTGGATTCTGGGGGAAACGAAACAAACAGGCCCTTATCGTAGAGACAAGCAGCTGATTACCTTTATTTCCTGCCTGAAGTTAACTTCCTTGGGCAACTGCATCATCCAAACCTTGTTAAGCTCATAGGGTACTGCATTGAAGATGACCAAAGGATGCTTGTCCATGAATTTGTGGTACGCAGGAGTCTTGAAAACCACCTCTTCCGAAGTGAGTATGAGCTAATGCTGAATTATTTTTACTTTGTAAAGAATATTCTTTATGCAGTATTGTAGATAACTTTTGATTTATACTTCTGTTTAACTGTTCAAATAATATTGGCCATTGGATGTTGTTGGGCGCAGGGTCACGCCCACCGTCGCGGAAGCGATATCACCTGAGAGAGAGCCCTGGCTATTGTTGTCACAAAAGCACAAGTCAACATCTATATTCTTGTTTCTCAAAGGAAACGAGATTAGATAGTGAAATTCTTATTTCTCAAAGGAAACAAGAATCGAAAGTGATATATTTCATCAAAGTGAAATGTACACTCTTCCTCATCAGTTCTAGGACTGAAATATCGAGTGAACCTACAAGCTATGGCAGCTCACAGATAAGACAAATACAAACACGAGATTTACGTGGTTCGGCTAACTAGCCTACGTCCACGGGAGGGAGTTTTCACTATGAGGAGAATACCAAACTTTACAAGTTCTCTCTCACTCACTCTTTCTTTTCTCTCAAAGAAAACTCACACAACCCAATTGTTTTTCCCCCACACTAATAACACCTCCACCCCTTCTCTATTTATAGGAAACCAAAGAGGGGGGAACCGAAAAATTGGCGGGCACTTGAGGCGGGAAAGAAGAGCTCACGTGCGGGGGAACAGAACACGAGCACGAAACCCAAACGGGTTTCGTGCGGGCGCGGCACTATCAGGCGGCGCGCGTGGGTGCGTATGGGAGCAGTAAGCGACGTGTGCAGCACGGAAGCGACGAGCTCACGACGAAAGCTCGTCCGCACAAGGGACAAGCGGCGTGGGTGGGCCCCCTGTCCCCCACGATCACAATTCTCCACCTCGTACATCATTTGATAAACCTCAAATTTTGGATGATCATAGAGGAACTCCACGAACTTCACCAGAGATATCCAGGCTAAGAAACCAGCCAAATCAGCTGTGCCATTATACCGCGGTTGCCTACGTACCCTCCACCCGAGTCAAGCTAACCGTAGTTCTACTATTATTCTCCAACATAGTCTCCACCTCACCTCCATCACCGCCACGAAGGGCCATGCCCTCTCGGGCAAATCAACACGGGCTAATATGAAGCAAGTCCAAGCAATGCTGGAACTTGCTGCCTGTGACCACCTTGGTTAACATGTCCGCGGGATTCTTATTCGTATGCACGTTCATGAGAGAAATATCGCCTTCCTCTATGACATCCCGCACAAAATGATACCTGACATCGATATGCTTGGTACGAGCATGGTGAACTTGATTCTTCGCCAAGTGAATCGTACTTTGACTGTCGCATCACAAGTTCACGCTCTCCTGCTCAATCCCCAAATCTTCTAGAAGACCCCACAACCACAATGCTTCCTTCACTCCCTCCGCCATAGCCATGTACTCGGCCTCTGTTGTAGAAAGTGCTACTGTAGTCTGTAATATCGATCGCCAACTAACTGGAGCTCCATGTATCCTGAATACGTAACCAGTAGTAGATCGTTGTCTATCTAGATCGTTCGTATAATCTGAGTCCACAAACCCGTCGATCTGACATGTATCTCCACCAAAACACAGACCCGTATCCGCGGTACCTTTCAAGTACCTTAAGACCCATTTCACCGCTTCCCAGTGTGTCTTTCCCGGATTTATCATGAATCTGCTGACCACACTAACCGTTTGTAAAATATCAGGGCGTGTACACACCATTACGTACATCAAACTGCTAACTGTACTAGCATAGAGAACACGCTCCATGTGTGCCTTATCTTCCGCTGTAGTGGGAGATTGTTTACCTGAAAGCCTGAAGTGTTGAGCCAATGGAGTTACCACCGACTTAGCATTTTGCATCCCGAACCTCGCGATCACCCACTCTATGTAGCCCTTCTGACTCAAGAACAATCGCCGATTCGTCCGCTCTCTTCTAATCTCCATACCCAGTATTTTTTTTACAGCGCCCATGTCCTTCATCTCGAACTCTTTGCTGAGTTGAGATTTTAGCTTATTTATCTCCACCTTGTTTTTCGATGCAATAAGCATGTCATCCACACACAACAGGAGATAGATATAATCACCTCCACGAAGCTTCTGAATGTAGACGCAACAATCATAGTCACTTCGGGAAAACTCATGCTTTAGCATGAAGGAGTCAAATTGCTTGTACCACTGTTGCGGAGATTGCTTCAATCCGTAAAGTGACTTTCTCAAGCGACATACATGATTCTCCTTGTCCTCAACCTTGTATCCTCAGGTTGATGCATATAGATCTCTTCATCCAAGTCTCCGTGCAAGAAGGCAGTCTTGACATCGAGTTGTTCCAGCTCAAGATCACCATGAGCAGCAATACTCAATAGCACCCGAATAGAAGTGTGTTTCACCACCGGAGAAAATATCTCATTGTAATCCACACCCTCTCTTTGTGCAAACCCTTTAGCCATTAGTCTCTCTTTGTACCTCGTTCCACCGAGCTCTGAAGGATCTTCCTTTCTTTTATACAGCCACTTACAACCTATAACTTTTTTTCCTACGGGCAATGGGACCACCTCCCATGTTTGGTTCTTCCGGAGAGATTCCATCTCCTCCTCCATCGCAGCCAACCAACTCTCACTATCTCTATCTCGAATAGCTTCTTTGAAGGAGACCGGCTCATCTTCCTTCACCGAGAGTGCGTACTCAACCAAATTAACATGCCCATAGTGCTTCAGGGGTTGATCAGCCCCCAGCTTCTGTACCTGCTTGTATACTCGCCTTGGCCTAGTGGAAGCCAAGCTATCCTCGAGCTGTTGTTGTTGTAGTGCATGTGTATTCTCCTGCTGAACCTCCTTCTGTTCAAGCTCATCATCTACCTGATTTCCCACTTGAACATGACTAGAACCTGGTTGGTCTTTAGGTTCTATCTCAATAACCTGGGACTTGGAAGTCCCAACAGTCTCAACACCATCATCCTTGGGCACGTTAGCAATCATGGACTTCTCATCAAAGGTAACGTCCCTGCTGATCACGAACTTTGAATTTTCTGTACACCAAAGGCGGTAGCCTTTTACGCCCTTTACATACCCCAAGAAAATTGCCTTCTTGGCCCTCGCGTCAAGCTTTCCCTCGTTGACGTGATAGTAGGCAATATAACCGAAAATCCGGAGCCTCTCATAATCTGCATGCTCCCCTGACCATACCTGATAGGGTATATCACCGTCCAATGTCGAATGTGAAGATCGATTCACTATATAGCAAGCTGTAGCAATCGATTCTGCCCATCATTCTTTGCCCAAACCAGCATATGATCGCATACTCACTGCTTTTTCTCGCAGTGTTCGGTTCAGTCTTTTCGCGACCCCATTCTGCTGTGGTGTAGATCTGACTGTCCAGTGTCTAGCAATGCTCTCCTGATCACAGAACTCCTTGAAGGCACCGTCTGTGTACTCTGTACCGTTGTCAGATCTCAGCGTCTTTAATTTCTTTCCCGTCCTGTTCTCAACCATCGCCTTCCACTTCTTGAATGTCTCAAATACCTCATTCTTATGCTTCAGGAAATAAACCCAAGCATACCTCGAATGATCATCTATGAATGAGACAAAATATTTAGAACCACCCTTGGAAGTTGTCGAAGTCGGACCCCAAACATCCGTGTGCACATAATCTAGTATCCCTCTGTTCTTGTGATTGCTTCTCAGAAATTGAACCCTGTGCGCCTTTTCATACACACAGTCCTCGCAAAAATCCATGCAAGGTTTCTTCAGATTCTTTAGCAAACCCTCTTTACCAAGCAGATCCAGATCCTTCTCTGATATGTGCCCAAGCCGCCTATGCCATAACCGTGTGTGCTCACATGGGTCTCCATCACTTCCTTCAGCTCTAACTATTACATCTCCTGTCACCGTCGTACCCGAGAGAGTATATAGATTACCGTGACGAACACCCTTCATCACTATTAGCGAACCTCGAACAACCCTCTTCACTCCGTTCTCTGTTACGATCTTGCAACCCCCGGAGTCCAAAGCACCGACTGAGATTAGATTCTTCCGCAAGTCGGGAACGTGCCTTACCTCCGTCAAGGTTCGAATCACTCCATCATGCATCTTGATCTTGATATCACCTAGCCTAACCGTTTTGCAAGCATGGTTGTTCCCCATCAGTACGGTTCCACCATCAATGCTCCTGTAGGTAGTAAACCACTTCCTATTTGGACACATATGGTAAGAGCAACCAGAATCAAGAATCCACTTCCCGGAGGTATCCTCGCCACCCGTGACGATATAACATTCCTTATCGCTCCCTTCCTCTGAAGCGTAGCTCGCCTCTTTCTTGCCTTCTCGTCTTTCAGTCTTGTTGTTGTTTTTTTTCTCACCTACTCTCTTGTTAGGACAATCGACCTTGAAATGCCCAACTTCACCGCATTTGAAACACGCTCGTCCCGCAAGAGGTCTCGATTTAGATCTAGACTTTCCTCCCTTGCTTTTTCCTCGCTCATTGCTCCTTCCTCTGGCAAACAATCCCTGCGCTTGTTCTTTGTTACTACTAGTGACCATATCACTAGTTGTAATTTTTCGAAGATCATCCGCTAGAAGCGCCGTTCTAGTCTCATCCATCGATAAAGTATCACCCACAAGCATCAGTGTTTGCACTAGGTTCTCATAGGACTTCGGCAGAGATAGCAGTAGTAGAAGTGCCTGATCCTCGTCTTCCACTGTCACCTCAATGTCTTTCAAATCCGATATGATCCTATCGAACTTATTGATGTATTCCCGGATTGACAAGCCTTCCTCCATCTTGCAAGTATACAATTTGAATTTTAAATAGATCCGGTTCGTTAGACTCTTCGTCATGAAGGTGCTTTCTAACTTCAACCACACGTCCGCAGCCGTTTCCTCCCCGTCTACCAAGAAAGCTACATCCCTCTCAAGGCATAGGATAATCGATGCTCGTGCTTTCAGATCCAGCTCCTCCCAATCCTCATCAGACATATTTTTGTGCTTTTCTCTTCCAGCCAAAGCCTTGTGCAACTTTGGCGAAATCAGCGAATTTTTCATCTGCATCCTCCAATAGGAAAAATCATTTTTCCCATTGAATTTTTCAATCTCGTACTTTCCAATTTTATTTGTTTTACTTGTAGAAGCCATTCTCCGCTTGTATTATGTCAATCCGCTTCTCTCAGGAATTTTAACAATTTCTTTGTGTTCACCACACAATAGTCAACCACCACCTCAGATTAGTAGCTTAACCACTGCTAATCTGAATAATGAGCTCTGATACCAATTGTTGGGTGCAGGGTCACGCCCACCTTCGCGGAAGCGATATCACCTGAGAGAGAGCCCTGGCTATTGTTGTCACAAAAGCACAAGTCAACCTCTATATTCTTGTTTCTCAAAGGAAACGAGAATAGATAGTGAAATTCTTATTTCTCAAAGGAAACAAGAATCGAAAGTGATATATTTCATCAAAGTGAAATATACACTCTTCCTCTCATCAGTTCCAGGACTGAAATATCGAGGGAACCTACAAGCTATGGCAACTCACAGATAAGACAAATACAAACATGAGATTTACGTGGTTCGACTAACTAGCCTACATCCACGGGAGGGGGTTTCACTATGTGGAGAATACCAAACTTTACAAGTTCTCACTCACTCACTCTTTCTTTTCTCTCAAAGAAAACTCACACAACCCAATTATTTTTCCCCACACCAATAACACCTCCACCTCTTCTCTATTTATAGGAAACCAAAGAGGGGGGAACCGAAAAATTGGCGGGCACTTGAGGCGGGAAAGAGGAGCGCGCGCGCTGGGGAGCAGAACACGAGAACGAAACCCAAACGGGTTTCGTGCGGGCGCGGCGCTGTCAGGCGGCGCGCGTGGGTACGTGTGGGAGCAGCAGGCGACGTGTGCAGCACGGAAGCGACGAGCTCACGACGAAAGCTTGTCCGCACAAGGGACAAGCGGCGTGGGTGGGCCCCCCCTATCCCCCACGATCACAGATGTGCAAGAGGCATAAAATAGAATCTGCTAAGGAGTTCATAGTCAATTATTAAAACCAACCTTATCTAAAAACAACTATTAATAAAGAAAACTGGTTTGAAGTAATTTTTCATGAATATATACTAGTATTCTAAAGAGGTGGTAGGCAAAATTAAAAATACCTAAAATTTGGAGGGTATATATCTAAATAATCCAAAAGAATTGCGAGCATAGCCTTAAACAATTTGCGAGGTCTTCCAAGTACTTCTGCCAGTTATTTTTTGGAAAATACTTTTACTGATATTGTGATGCTTGAAGCGACTTTACCTCTTCCATGGTCGAGCAGGATAAAGATTGCTGTTGGTGCTGCTAGGGCTTGGCCTTTCTCCATGGAGCGGGAGAACCAGTTATCTATACAAGCATTTTAAGGCATCAAACATTGTTCTTGATTCTGTATGTTCTGCAAATATATTAAATTTCCTGAATTTGCGAGTCCGTATGATTTGTTATTTGACACTCTCAACTATTTCGTAGGAGTATAATGCAAAACTTTCAGATTTTTGGTTGGCGACAGCTGGACCCCAAGGAGATAAAAGCACATGTTTCTACTAGAGTTGTGGGTACTTATGGTTATGCAGCACCAGAATATGTTATGACAGGTATGCACTAAAAATGGTCCACTTCTATATTTCGTAGAAGGTTACTTCTTTTGGCGATAAGGTCCTAGCTATTTTTATCGTTGAGTCTCATATTTTTTATTAGAAGATGTTATTTTTTAGGTGGATTATTTTTAAGCTGCTATCCATTTCATAATCTTGGAGATACTTCTGTGAATAATTTCCAGCAACCGCAAACATATGCAAGGTTTTCGATGGCAGATAGCGTTGCGTAGCGGTGAGGCATCGCTAAGGCTATTTAGGGCTATTGCAGCAAAATAACGGTAAAAAACGTAAAGTTAAATAACATTCTAATCTAGATATGTATAAATATTCAAAAGTACAAGAAAAATCAAAGAAAAATCTAGAAAATTTAAAAGTGCATATTTGATGATTTAAAGAGATCCTAAACATAAAATATATACGTAACCGTTACATAATACCGAAGACGACTTGAGGGGGAGCCAAAGAGGCCTCCTCGAGAAGAGGAGTTGAATTACAAGAGGACTGCGGTAGGAGGAGCTCACAGCGAAGGTGGTGAGAAGAAGTATCGAGGGAGGTGCCGAAGGCTGTGGAAGGTGGCAGGAATTCGCTAGAAATCACGGGTGACTGTGGGATGCAGTGGTTGCAGATTTTACCTACAATTGCCCTCTATTCACTGCTATGGCGCGCTATTGGCCGTTTTTGCAAGCGGAAAGTGCATATTCTGCAATATGTTACCGATATTGAGCGATAACATAGCAGGAATGGATGGCTAACATTATTAGCAGTGTTATTTTCCGCTATTATATTTATAACAGTGAGCATATGATTCGCACTATGCATTTTCAACAATGTGATTTTATGCACTTCGACATGTTTCAGAAATTTGGATAGTTGCAAGATTACCAATGTTTCACTAGGAATGTTGTGGTACCTGTATTATGGAATTTATGTTGTTTGACCAATCTATACAGGTGTTCTGAAAGTATAATTTTATATTATGCCTTGAGCACCTATAGTTTTCGCATATTTTTGAATATATTTATTTCTTTTATTTTTTAGTTGTTCAGTCAGAAATTTTGCAATCAGATATTTTTCTAAGTCCTAGCTCAAACCTTTAACAAGTTGGATCATATACTCGCATTTACTTTTCTAATTTGTTTGTATTAAGTTAGGATACCAGAACGTGAAGAGTGGAATTAGATTGATAATCATGAAAAGAAACTCAAAGCATGATGATTAAAGTGAACAAGGATTTGTTTAATCAAATCCAAAAAGTTGAGACAAATTTTGATTTTATTCAGAATTTTCAGGTGTGGCATTCCAGTAAGACCAAGCTGAACTTTGAAACCTTTGCGATTTCCAATGAAATTAACAATTCTTTCTTATAAGCCCATATGATCAAGTTGACTTTGTAGAGCATAAATGTTATGCATACTTTTGTATGATGAAAAACTGGCTGTCTTGCCCTTGTAGAACTGCTGAATTGGTAATATGTATACAATTCTTCCTTTCTATTTATTATAATCTCATCTAGAAAGAAAACTGTATATCAGTACAGGTTCTTTGAAAAAGAACTAATTTCCTTCATTCATATCGATATTCCTTGTAACTCTCATATTCATCTTTTATTGTATCTGAAGAAAAAATGCTACTCAGGTCACTTGACATCTAAAAGTGATGTATATAGCTTCGGTGTCGTGTTGCCTGAGATGTTAACAGGCCGAATATCCATGGACAAGAAGCGACCCAATGGCAAGCAAAATCTAGTTGCATGGGCACGGCCTCTTTTAGGGGATCGCTGAAGGCTTTACCAACTAGTAGACCCTCGTCTTGAGTACAACTGTTTGATCAAAGGAGCTCAGAAGATTGCTCAGATATCCTACTACTTTCTTAGTAGGGATCCCAAGTCTCGTCCCTCAATGGATGAAGTCGTGTAGGCTCTAACACCACTTCAAGGTCTTAATGACTTAACCATTTTATCATTTCGCTCACGTCCTGTACAGGGAGGTCTCTAAATACTGAAAATCTAGAATCTTGTACTTAACGTTGGGTAAATTTTAACTCCCCTGAACTATATCTATTCCACTTAAGCCCCTTGAACTTTGGGGTGTCTCACTTAATCCTCCGGACTTTGATGTTTATTCGACACACCCCTCTAATTCCATTACCCATTCATGGTGAAATGACAAAAATAACCCTTTTGAAATGTTACCCCCAAAAACGAAAAAATGAAATAGGATCTTTTTTAGTAAACTTAGGGGTATATTCATCCTTTGTTGTCACGTGCTTGCCAGGGCACATGACTTGTTCAAAATTCACGGTGTTTGTTTCCGGAGTGGGGACATGGGGCTGTTAAATGAGACAAGTTCGGCGGATCAAGTGGAAGAAACAAAGTTCAGGAGGCTAAGTGGAATTTACTCGTTTACATTTGATGACCAAGGCACATGTATATTAGCGTGACATTTTTCATGGAATTTTTCTTACCTTTTCCTTTGTTATAGGTAAGTTGCGTGGCTGATGGTGATGTGCCTCCCTTGTGCCGCTTCCAATAAAAGTATAATGAATTGAGCACTAATGCTAACAGTAATTGCATTATATGAGGTTAAGTTATGCTTGTATTATTTCTGAGGGTGATGCTCTTGTAGCACAGAAATCTGGCATCCTATTTGTTATGCAAGCCTGAGTATTCTTTTGCTTTGTCAGTCTTGATACGATACTCTTATATTTTGATCCAAGTATTTCACTTTCACTTCAATACTGGTCTTTTTGGTTAACTGAACGTTAGAAGCAAGAAACTCTATAGTAGCTTAGAGATTTCCTGGGTACAATTGTCTTTAGCTGAACAATTACTATGAAAACATCCTAGCGTAAATGATGCAGACGATCAATTCTGATGTTACTCAGCAAAAGGTATTTTTTTCGTCGTATCTTTGCTTACAAGGAGTTGATCCAGAAATCAATTCGACCCCACCATAGTCTGCATAATCATCTCTGTATTCTGAACCAACCCCAGTTTTCCCAGAATTTCCGTGGTTTTGTTCTGGAACATTTTAGTCCAATTTTGATATAGATAGAATTATTCGCAGAAAATAATACTGACAAATGTCAACGCTATAGCATACTGCAAGACTGTAAAGATCACGTCACGCATTAAAGCTTCGCCCAAGAACTATAATTAAAAGAAAGAGCAGGAACTAGTTATCAATGACAATGATCAGACATCGAAAGAAACCGTTCTGTTTATTCAGAATTAAAAGGTTAAATACGCATAGGCCTAAATACTCCTGACGGTGAGCAACCGAGGCAGGGAGAGAAATAAAACGGGGGAAAAGGTTAAGAACTCTCGGTAACAAGGATCAAACTATCGTGCTCCCGTTTACCTCAACAATGACCAGTTATTCCTTGCTACATGGGCTTCCAAATTTGACAGAACGTGATGGTTCCCTGCGTAGTAAAACCAAGATATTGTTAGCATGAAAAATTGAAAGAGAATAACTAGTATGGAGGTTAAAAATCAAGATCTCTCTTGTTAATTCTAAAAACTAGTTCTCATGTGAGATCCATGACCGCATCACAATCAGCTATATTCACTATAACGTTTTGTTAAGAGTACTGTATATCATGATTCCTAAGAACTACTTAATTGATAAGTAGGACATGTATGTTTATTTGAATGTAAAGGCATATTGCGAAAAATAATAATTTTATCTACAGTCTAAAATGTAATCATCTCAAATAAAATGTAAATTTTAGAGTGCTAAATGACCTGCTGATATGTTGATTAGTACCTGATTGTATTATATTACCGACGGCATTCCACAAGTGTAAATACTGGCTTTCCATTGAGCCTACATCTACCCTATAAATAAGATACCAAACAAGTAATTAAAAATGCACAAAATGATTAGTAAACATGCAGAAAAGAAAACACAACAACTTTCTCTCAAAACAAAAAATCATTATAACGGGTTTTGTATTATGAATGCGTTTAAGAAATCAAAAAAACTATTCAACCCCTAGGAACTGTTCATATTAGTCATGAATACTTGAGAAGGCAAGAAACGTTACAACATGAGTTGTCATATGCATAATAGCGTCCGCGACATACTAGATATGCAGACCATTACAAGAAACATGGAGACGATAGCTGAGAAAGTTTGTTATGATAGGATGAGCGTTAGAAATCACGCAAAGAGAACATATTTGCAAGAAGAGAGGCTTCAAGAGATGATATGCCAATGTAATCACCTAACTTCAATAATGCTTAACAAGAAAATTTATCACGAACAGGGAAATGATGATGTGAACTCTGCATGACAACTATATGGTATTGATACTATCACCATAATGCCACAACCAATATTTTTAGGTAAATTAGTATGACTCAAACAAACTAAGCCATGCCAAACAAGAAAAATAAAACCAATATTAAGACACTAAAACAAGTTAATCCAAGAACCAGGACATAAAAGATTATAATAATCAGCACAAACAGTAAGAAAACAAATAACACCAATTATATTGGCAGTCTCCGGGTTCATGGTTCTCATTCATATTTCTCTAGTATACTCCTAACTGTAGACGCAGCTTATAAATAGCTTTCTCAAAATTTATAAGCAATTCTTTTTGAATCCATATGCTGTGTTTTTCCCCTCTTGCGAATAAATCTACATAATCTTTCTAAATTTTCTAGGTCCCCACTTTGGGTTGGCACAGATGAGACTAAATATCACATGATTAAATTTGCGTTAAACTGGCAATTTGATGTAAGCAACTGACTTCTGAAACTAGTTTTTGAACTGTAATTCTGCCATTCATGGTGGAATCTCAATAAAATGTTGAAGACAGAAAATTTAAAAGAAAAATATTATGAAAAAAAATATAAAAATAAAGATATATTTTTACCCCACTTTTTCATAGCCTAATAGTTTTCTTAAAGGTCAAGTTAAATTAGCGGGCAAGTCAGGGGTGTCTTTAAATAAAACGTCCTATTCTAGGGTTTCAGAGTAGAGAGAATGAGAGAGACAATATTCTTGTAATCAGAGTTTTAGAGAGTGTAACCGACTTCAAGGTTATTGTGAGAGAGAGGGTTTGGAAGTCTTTGTCCGTGCAGAAGATTGTAACTTGGTGGTGATAATGAATTGATTTTGATCCCGTGGTTTTTCCCTATTGAGGATATTTCACGTTAAATCTCATGTGATTATATTTACTACGTTTAGTGATTTTCGAGGTTTTTGCGAGATCTAAAAATCTCATGTGATTATATTTACTACGTTTAGTGGGGTTCGACAGTTCGTGGAGGTTTGACCGGTGTGCAATTGGTGAAGGCATCAGCGGTCGAAGCGCGGTGATCGACATCGGGGGAAACAAAAAAAAGTCATTGTAGCAGGGAATATTGTAGCGGCGGAGGGAACACTCTTCACGTGGGTGAGGGTTTGCTTACAAACTATTAAATCAAATCTGACAGTGCAGATTGATTTGTCTTTTGATCAAGTATTTGGAGGCGGATTTTGGTGATCCAGGAGTCATTCCTAGGATTTTTCGACGTGCTGAGTTCGTTTTTGACGTTGGTTATATCAAATTCAATCTCTTCAGTGATTATTTGAATTTTGATTGTGCTTAGAGGATGATTTTTTCGAGTTCGAAGTTCGATATTCTACTATTCAACAACAAGACAAATTTTACAGTGTGACAGTGCACAATTCATGATATTTTTATGCAGTAGGGTGTTGATCAAGATTTGTAGGAGAAGAAACTTGAAGGATTGAAGGATGTTGAATAAAGTTCCATACAAAAGAGGGCGGTTAGCACAATTCGTCCGGCACTCACCCCCGAGATCAAGTACAATGTTATGCAAGAGACCACACCAAGGGGGCTGTGGGGAAGGCTCGAAGGGATTTATGAGTCGAAGTCGATGACCAACCGATTGTGTTTGAGGATGAAACTTTATTTATTGAAGATGGAAAAAGGTACTGCAACTCAAGACTATATCAATACCTTTAATCAGCTAGTTTGTCAATTTATGAATATTGATGAGGAAATTAAAGAAGAAGAGCAGACACTACTCCTATTGTCTTCCTTACTGAAGTCGTACAAGCTATTAGTTTAGATGATAATTGTAGGAAAGCAAATTTTGAAGTTCGACGACATGATAATACTCCTACGTGAGAATGAAAGAATGATGGAAAAGAAAAGTACATCTAATGGTGGTAAGAGTGCACTAACTTCTGAAGGTTCTAATAGAGGAAGGAGTAAGGGGAGATGTGACAGTTATCGAGAAAGGTCAAAATCTCTCCCAAGACAACAACGAAAGGGAGTGCTATTATTGTGGAGAGAAGGGTCACATTCAGTTTAGATATTTCCAGATGCGAGATGATTTGAAAAGTATTAGACAAATGAATCTTCAATAAAATGGAAAGAAGACGGACTCCTCAGTGGTTGTGTGTGATAAAGACGCAGTATTGTTGATGCAGAGTACATTATTGATACAAGTAACACTTGGGTGTTAGATTCTGCAACCTCTATGCACGTTAGCAACAAAAAAAATTATTTTGACACATTGAAGAGATGAAGAATTTGACGACATGATTATTGAAAACAACGAGAAGATGAAGGTTGAAGGCGTTGAAAGTGTTCACCTCAAGTTCCACACTGAGAAGGTCGGAATTCTTCATCAAGTGAGATATATGCCGTCATGTGGTGCTAATTTAATTTTGTTAGGTGAGACGGCATCACGTGGGTACAAGTATGTGAGTGAAAGAGAGTGGTGCAAAGTATATAAAGATGGTGATTTAATTTTACAAGGGAGGAAGAATAACAACCATATTTGCTATTTAGATGAGTGATCTATTAATGATGTAAATGACTCTTTTCATACTCCTATCCCACAAGGGAGGTGAAGAACAAGAAGAAGTGAGTGAGTTTTTCTAAAGCCGTTGAGACACTTGGAGATTTTCGTCGAGAGAGGATATGTTGGGTACCAATGCAAACTCCAAGTCGGATGCAGGTTTGAAAGCTAGGTTCAATCCTAGTAGTTTTCTTAGAGGTCAAGTTAACTTGGCGGGCAAATCAGGGGTGTCTTTAAATAAGGCGTCATATTCTAGGGTTTTAGAATACAGAGAAAGAAAGAGATAATATTCTTGTAATTAGGGTTTTAGATGGTATAACCGGGTTCAAGGGTATTGTGAGAGAGAGAGTTTGGTAGTCTTTTTCCGTGCAAAAGATTGTAATTTGGATGTGACAGTGGATTGATTTTGATCACGTGGTTTTTCCCTGTTGAGGATTTTCCACGTTAAATCTCGTGTGATTCTATTTTCTATGTTTGGTGATTTTTAGGGTTTTTGTGAGATCTAAAAATCCCAACAAAGATTTCCAGAATTACCTTAAACTTAGGTACCCCAATGAGACAAGCACACTCAACCACTTCAGCACCAGCACGCTCTACACCATGAAACAAACAAAAATAACAAATATTAGGGGGGGATACATAACGACAGTATGCGTAACGGAAAAAACATAGAAAAACAATTGAAAGATATTAACTTAAAATCTTGGGAAAAAGCAGTAGAAAACATAAGGAAAATATGTTTTCTTATGCAAATTTCTAATGCTTAATGGTGGATTCCTGTGAAGATACATAAGACATGCAATTTGCCCACTCCATGCCAAGAATGTGTTGTTAGCTCTAGGGCAGCTTATTTTATCGGTCAAGAACATTCATGTAATTAACTTCAAGCAGGACAACAATATCTCGGGTGAGGAGAGATCAGACCTCCTAGGAGTTAAACGAGGCCAAGCTTATGGGTATTCATCCCAATTTTCTATTTAAGTCCATTACTCTCTAAAGTAAACAAAACATATGGTAGAAAGGAATAATTGTCTAAGTTATCCAACAATTCCAGAGTTCTACCAAACATGAAGAATGTATGCAGCAACTCTAGTACAAAACAAGTAGATGGTTGTGGGGGGGGGTTCTATGAGGCTCCTTATTTCAGAAACCAGATAGTCTTGTCATCACTTCCATATATTCGCACAAACTAATAAACAAATATTCTTATTTCATAAAAAAACAACAAAGCGAACTCACCTAGAAGTCTCATTGCAGCACATAGTGTTCCCCCAGTAGCCACCAAATCATCTACAACTATTACGCGTTCTTGAGGTTCGATGGCTCCCACATGCATTTCCAAACAATCAGTGCCGTATTCGAGCTCATAAGCTTCTGAAATAACTTCACCTGTATGTTCTTTTGAATTGTTAGTTGCTAAACAACTAAAGGATTTCACTGTTATGGATAAAGAAATACACGTTTCTGAGAAAATAAAATGACTACATCTTTGATATTGCACAATTCCAAGATAATTCGACCAATGTCTTTTTTAAATAATTTTGCACAGGATCTATATACCAAAAAATGAAATTTTGCACCTTTTCCCATGAATTGATGATAGTTCACTTCATTATCCTAATATCTTTGTTTGATAATTTTATAAAACTAAATCTGACAACAGAATTTTACAATAACCATTTTCATCCCTTCCATCTACTACTAATTTCCAGCAAGTCCTCCATTATTAGTTCTCTTCAATAACTTCCATCAATCCAAATCAGTTACTGAGTTCGCTCATATGGAACTGCAGATGAGCCACATAGTTTAGGTATGGGTCAAGAGAAGTTTTAAAGCAACAGAAGTTAGCGACAAACCATTACAGATACTGTATGAATAATGTTTACAAACTATTCCATTATGAGCTGAGCCTACAAACTTTTCCCCTATTAAAATAGTAACTAATGATATAGAGAAAAGTACAAACCAAGAAATCAAGATATCAAAGTTATTAAAAAATTGTCTTATGATCAGGTCAGGTGTAACATAATTTATCATAAAGAAAAAAAATATGATCCTGAAATGAAGAAAGACTATCATCAGGGACCTTAAGGTCAAAAGTCGCCGCTTTAAAATCAGCTTAGTTAACCGTCCAGAGTCTAGGTAAACTATGAAGTGGCAAACAAGATGCTAGGAAAGTTATCAAAAAAACGTCTCTTTCCAAAAGAAATATAGGGAATTCCTAATGTCACTAAGGTCAGATATTAGTACTTTAAACCCACATAGCTACAGTGGATATAATCATAGAAACATGATGGATATGGTGAGATAATAAAAGCAAACAGAAAATTAAAATTACTTCCATCAGAAGATAGTGAACCCATTAGTTTGAAAAATTCATACCTGGCAATTTTCTAGGCTTGCGTAGCGGTAAAAACTTTGCACCAATAGCTAAAGCAATTGGAGGGCCAAATATGAATCCTCTTGCTTCAATGCCTGATATGAATCAATGAGTACATTAATACCTTAAACAACAAATAGAAAGTTTAAAAATGAGCTTCAGCTTCAAAATAGCAAATTGGCGGAAACAAACTGATTCCTCAAGAGCTTGAAAGACATAAATATACTGGACCACCTCTTATCCCTCTTGGAATTCGACAGCACTTAATAAATCAGTTCCACATAGTTCTAGCGAAAAGGATGTGTTTCTACTAGTAAAATGTGGCTCTCTTCCAACGGATTAAAGTGAGTATGCTACAGTGTAAGCACTAACTTGGGGGAGAACAAAATCAAACTAGGGACAACAAAATCAACAAAGAGAAAAAACAACGGAAAACAAAATCAAGATCCTCTATCTTCATTCCTCAGTCAAAAGAGAATTCATTAAAGCATGTAAAATCAGTCAGTTATGTTCCCCAACAGAATAAAATTATGCATGTCCCACAATATATACACACCTATTCAGTGGTTATGGCTACAGATACAAATGCTAAACAAAGGTATGATAATGCGGTATAGAGTGTGTAACAGAAGTCAAATTACTTTATTTACAGTAAGAGAATAAAGAATAGATGGAAATTTTACAACCTAGTAAGAATCTACATCGGGTACAGATATCTGAATGCAAACTCTACTTTAGAACATCAACTGTTACCTACTACGTTTCAACCCCATGTCTGAATCCTTTGCTGATGTCAACCCAACCCAACCGACCCGTTATTAACAGGTACAGGTTGAGATATATGGGTTCAGCTTGCATATGGGTCGACGCAAACTACCCATTTATTCATCAGGTTAATTCTAGTCAACAATAAATGACCCGTTTAACCCATTAAATAACCCCTTTGATCTTAAATGGGTAACCCTAGCATTGATTCTTTCCCATTCCCTTTAGTACGCTTTACTTGCTTTCTCTTTAGGAACTCAAAGGAGCTCCTTCATTATGACTCGTTGAGATAATTCAAGGGAAAAGTTGATGACTGCAGCTGTGACGAGTAGTGGTGAAGTGTGAGGGCTTTCAAGCTTAACCAAGAATCTCCATTGAAGGAGCTCAAACTAAAGAATAGAAGATAGAAATTCTAGGAAAAGTTCTTTCTTTTCATATGGGGTACTCACTATTCAGTGGTTTGAGAATGAGGTTCGATCTGGATTAGTTAGGATATAAACCTTTAACCCTCAAGCCTCACAATAACATCAGAATTCTAGTGTAGTGGTAGGGTTTTTAAAAAAAATTATACTAATACCTAGAGTTCAGGTTCCAACCCATAAAAAGGACACTCAACCTATTGGAGCATGTTAGAATATAAAACTATAATCCTCAACCCTTACCATAACTTTGGAGTTTTATTCTAGTAGTGAGGTTTGAGGGTTATAGTTTAACATGATTATTTAGGTCTGAAATTGCAGAGGATAACCGCTAAGCCACTGTTGAAGACGAGCTTCTTTATTCAATACAAGCTTCATGTTGATTTACATAAGAGTAATGCAATAGAAAGCTCGCTTTGTTTAGCTTAACATCGTGATTATTGAGCCATTCTCGCTCATTGACTAAATTTTCTTGCATTTATATTTGATTAGATTTGCTTAGCATAAAGATGAAGCAGTTATCATTTGGTAAGATTCTGCATTAGCACTTGTTTATCTTCTTTTATTCTTTTGGCAGTTTGTTAGTTTTACTCCCTTGGGTCTAAATTATGTTTAGAGTTTTTCCACAAAGATGACTTCAAAATTGATGACATGCTTAGAAGCATACAAATTTGCAGTAATTACAATTGGTACCATCACATTACACAATTCACACAGATCAGGTGAAAGGTAACCTATTTAATAAGTGGGTCGAGTCATCCAACCTACTTATTAAATGGGTTGGATCAGGCTTACATGGATCAATCAACTTTGACCCCAACGGAGTTTGGCCCGACCTGCCCATTTGACACCCCTACTGTTATATGAATTTTCTTTTCTTATCTCATGTGCATCGTTGATCTAGTAAAGCTACTTAACCACTTAGAATAATTCCTTGCCAGGTTGATTGAGGATGTTCATCTGTTTCATGCGTGCACTTTGTCATATGCATTATTTCTTTTTCCTCGGTAGCTTCATCTATAATTCTATACACGTTGTTCAATACTGAGTATTATCCAATATCTTTCCTGATATGTTCTGCCTCAGACACCAAGCCCAATCCTATTTGATTTGAGGAGCCACTTAAATTAGAAAGCTAATATTGTTTGGTTGCCTATTTCAGTTGGATTCTAATTTAAAGAGAAAGAAATAACAAATAAGAAATAAGAAGAAACGGATTATGGGGAAAAAACAATGAAGGTGCAAGAGTTGTACATATCTGTGAGCAAAGGGTTTACTTCTCTCTCTTAAATCATGTTCCCTACTGAGAAATTCAGTATTATTTAAGAGGTTCTTGTGCATAAGACTTGGGAAGCATATAATTCGAATTTGAAAGTTGTTACCTTTGTACTTTTCACAATTATACTGGTGAGAAAATCTACCCCGGTGCTCAGGAACCTTGGTGGTTTTCCATAACAATGGCGGCTCATGTTCTTATTTGCCTCATAGCATTTATTCTAGAACAAGATCTACTTCTTGAAACATACAAACGAAATCTACGAGTTACAAGGGAAGATTTTCGAGCACACGGCAGAAAAGGATCAAGCGGTCGGGAGCTGCTAACCACATTCAATTCGTGCAGAAGAATCCAGCGAAGTTTGAATGAATGACGTGATTGTTTAACATCGAACAATTATCAAAACATCATAGCAGAGCACATGATCAAGTACTAAAAGAGAACGCTCATCGTACGTTGTTGAATGTAGGCATGGAAAAGGCATTGTGGGTGGGGGCATTGAGATTTTTTGAGGCTACAGTCTGAAATTGTCTGCATCTATGGTTATGCTTCATGGTATAACCTTTTGGTATTTATTGCAACACCTCCATCATAATTTATGCCTCGTCACCATCCAAACCCCCAAATTCTTCCTTCTTTATGAATTCTGTCGTTACTCACCCACTTCACTCCACATCATTAACCTATTTTCTCATACAAGATCAAAGGTGAGATGCACTTACTCACCTTTTAGTTCTAATAAATAACCCATATATTTCTTTTCACAGTTCACTCGCTACATCTTATAAAGGCTAAATAGAAATTATGGAATCAAATTAATAAAACGATGCAACCAACCATCTATTAGCGCATTTATTTATTTAAGAAAAAAAAAACCATAAAAGAAGAAAATAGCTAAACATAATTAGCTTTACAAAATCAATGAGTTCTGACCCAAATCAGTTAGTCAATGAAAAAAGCTGCGTTCTGCACTCTGGACTCGAGAATCTAAGGCAGCAACAGCTGGACAACACTTTAACACTTTTTCTCATCTCAAGATTCTACTAAAAATCATTCATAAAATCCAAAACGAAATATACCCCAATGGCGCACTTTCCAAAAAAGCCCATTATAAAAGGTAATTAATTACTAGGAATTAAATTAAGTAAGGATTATCTACCTGCAACAGCTGAGATGCCCATGTCTTTGTATCGATCAACAAATATTTCCACTGCATCCTTGAATGCTTTTGGGTGGAGCAACAAAGTGGTTATATCATTAAACATGATACCTGAAAATCAACAAAATTAAGAAAAATAAATGAAAACCAAAATTCAAAAAAGAAAAAAAAAAAACTCCAAGAGAGAGAGCCAAAGGTTACCTTGTTTTGGGAAGTCTGGAACAACCCTGATGGCAGCTGAGATAGCTTGCAGCCTTGGGTCTACTCCATTTTCCTCTTCCAACATTTTTTCCCCTCTTTTTTATTTTGTTATTTTTTTCCTTTTAATTTTCTTTTGTTGGGGATTATTTGAGTTTTGAGTGTGGAGATAGGTGCATATATATATAAGGTATGGGTACCTGTCAATTGGTCTACTAGCCTACCTGCTCTGTTTTTGGTGGAGAAGAGTGTTTTGGTAATTTCCAAAGACTTTTTTTCCCCTTTTTATTATTATCATTATTATTATTTATATTACTATTACTAATATTTTTTTAATGACAAGTTTGTAAATTAGTGCTGGAGGCAGATACCGGGCGACTCTGGTCCCGACGCCCGAGTGAAGCTTTTGATGAGGGCATGGGAAGGGAGGTGTTTAAATTCTGCTTCTGATCTTGGTTCTTGCTTTGGCCTTTTTTGTTCCTCTGTTTACTACTGCTGCTGTCGTTGTAATCCGTGCTTGTGCGTCTGCAGTGGTCGGAAGAGGAGGGCATTGATTGAGCAAATGAGAAAACAGAGATATGAATGGACCTTTCGGGGGCGGCAGAGGATTCGGGAGATCAGAAGTGAGATCCCTCGGATTTGAGACTGGGACCCACTTGTACCCTTCCCCCTGCGGTAAATGCATGTAGTTATAATTGTGATGTATGTAGCTTCCTCTGTGGCTGTAAATGACTTTTCTTTGCGGAAGAAATTTTTAAAATAGTCTGGAACTAATTTTTTTTTTAAATCCCGTTCTCATACGTTTTTTATTACAGAAATAGACTCATTTTCTGATCACGTCAATATCGTGGCCGAAAAATAGGTCTATTTTTTTAAACGTCTTTCTAATTAGTCGGAGTTGCCAACCCCGACTAATTTGGCTGACAAATTGCAAGCCTAAATTAGTCGAGGTTGACAACCCCGACTAATTAGAAAGACGTTTAAAAATAATAGACCCACTATTTGACCACGGTGCTGACGTGACCAAAAAGTGATCTGATCCCCCAAAAAATATCATCCTTTTACTCGGTTGTGTTGATTGGATATTTATAGGAGGATAAGGGGGTGTAACTGACCCCTTAATCCGCTCCTAAGTGGGCGAGAATCTCTCAATACGTGGGAAAACGGTTTTGAAGCCGTTCAGCTCGTGTTTGAACGAGTCAAAAGCCTCAAGCTGGCGTTCTGGAACCAAACTCTGCGTCTCAGAACTGAGACGCAGAGTTAGGCATCTGCCTAATGCTGAAACGCAATGAGCGCATTGCGTTTTGAAGCTGAAACGCAGATGTCGCTTCTGTGTTTTGAAGCTAAAACGCAGAGGTCGCTTCTATGTTTATCGAAGAGATTGTAGGTTTGTAACCTCCCTTGTTAAAGCGTTGCAAAGACCATTGTTCTGTAATCTTCGCTTTAGCTATCTTTGATATGAGAGCCGTCAGATTATAACTCTCGCTGTTGATTGTGAAGCCTATTGAATCAGAGCTTTTCATTGATTGTCGTGCAGGTCGTTGAATTGTAATATTTCTCGATCTACGTAAAAATTCTCCAATTGTAGCTTTTGTTTATTGACGTGAATGTCGTCTGATTGTAACTTTCATTATCGAGATGCTGATGTAGAAGTCGTCAAATTGTAACTTCCACCATTTAAACTTTGGTAGGGATCAGTTATCTGTTGTGATTTTTAGACAGCCTACAGAACCCCCTCCAAAGTTTTCGAAAGTTCGCGGTTGACTGGGATGAGTTTTTGAAATATTTTAGATCCTAAATTTTTTGAACGATTGTTCACTCCATCTGTTTTGAGGACATTGTGAATTTGGTTATCGGAATTTGCTGTACGTCGCAATTCCGCTTCCTGTATTGGCGACTCTTTGCAATCTCTTTTGGTAACGGTTAACCTCATACTCCTGATGAACGTGTAGAAGTGGTAAGGTAATTTTGATCACCTTAAACCAAACAAGATAACTTTTATGTCTTGATGACAATAAACTTAGTCAAACAAGCTAAAGTCCAAGTCATCATCGTTATATCTATTAGTAGGATTAACTTTTTCCTCTTCTTCGGTAGCAGGAATAACAACATTCTCAGCCGATGCAACAGAAGCAAAAGTAATAGCGAATTTGCTTGGATCTTTGAGATATTCCTTCAACTCATATGAAGGTGTATTCATTATCAACAACACCAGCAAAAAAGATTCTTATAGGTATTTATGAACACCCAACGCGTAGCTGCAGAAGTTAAGTAAAAGAGAGCCGATGATAGCGAAGCCACTATAGACACACCAGCTACAAACTTGTTAACGAGGTCTTCTTCAGTGAGGTTAAGCACATATGGGCTTTGTTAATCTTGGTTGGAATGTTAAGCCATTTGGAAGGATGAGTTGCGCGACGGATCGAGTTCGATAGTATCAGCATTATTGATTATAACATGTATGTACTCATCCAAGAGGCTGCATAGATTCTTGTCATAGGCTAGTTTCTTCTCGGCTTTCATCACCTTAATGGCCATTGTTAGCTTCTTTCTAATTATTTGAAGCTGTACGACAGCCCTGGTCGTCGAAATATTTGTATTGTGGTGTTGAAACGCACAAGTGAATCATGTGCTTGAGATTTAGGACGCAGAGGTAAACTTTGCGTCAGAAGTTCAACCAACTCCAACGCGGATGCAGAGGTCGCGTTTAGGCGGGATTCTTATCTAGAATCTCTTTTCGATTTGACAGCTCATAATTATCTATAAATAGACCATTATGGTCAAATCAAGAGTCATTCGACTCTTCTCCGTTCTTCCCTGAACCGTTTAACGAACAACTCTTCGTTTTAGCCTTCGATGAATCCTATTCACCTTCTCCGATCATCCTCATAAATGGCCCCCATGAAGAAGATTGTCTCCCAACTCAGGCCCGCTATCACCGTGACTCAAAGTTTTTCGTCGGCTTCGGTTGTCGGCAGCGCTACGAATCAGGCAGGTGTGCCGCTGCCACAGTTCCCTTTCATCGGTGGTAAGTATGGACTTTATGGTTGTAAAACTTACTTCGGCAAGTTCTAAACTTTGAATAATGAGAAAACTCATTTTAATGATATAACGCAGAGTTGGGACTCTGTCGTTTGGAATTTGAAGCGTGGGGGTTCAACCTCTGCGCTTGAATTTTGTAACGCATGGCTTGGACTCTGCGTTTGCCTATTACAATGCAGGGTCTGACCTCTACGTTTGAATGTTTTAACGCAGAGTATGACCTATGCATTTGAATATTACAATGCAGGGTCTGGCCTCTGCGTTTGAATGTTTTAACGTAGGGTCTGACCTATATGTTTGAATGTTACAACGCAGGGTCTAGCCTCTGTGTTTAAATGTTTTAACGTAGGTGCTTGGCGTGAAAGTTGATATCTTCATTGAGGTATTCATTACAACTTTAATCGTTACAATAAAAATAAAAAGATAATCTTTTTATAAGACTCTTACACAATAAAAACAAAAAATTACAACTCTCGTCAAAACAAACACAACGGACGTTTTTCACCCGCTGTTTGCGTAGGATCTTTGCTTGTGCCGAGTACGTTAATATCTGTGGACTACCAAGTAATCAGATTAATCCAGAGTTTCTATGATTTACGAAGGAATCACAAAACCGAAGTAATTATCTTAGCAACAGCAAGATAACCACTCTTCTCGAGATCGCAGCTAGGTACGATCTTAAGGGAAGGAACTGGGCTATAGATCTGACGAACTCCTCTTCCTTATGTCGAAGAACTCGATCCGATCTTCTCCTCCTCTCTGAAATTCATGGCTTTTCAGTCTCTGATTCAGTAGGGCTTCACCAAGACTCGAGAATTCGAGGTCTGTATAAATGAAGGCCCTATGACTATATTTATAAGCTTCGGGACCTCCATTTTTGGATAAGAACGATCGATTCAATCTTATCCTTAATCATAACTACTTTATAACGTTCTTGGATAATATTAGATCAGTTGGAACAAATCCAGACAGTTAACTATTGAAAATGGCTCAAAACTATGTTTTTGGGTCTGCGGACACCCGAAGTGTCTCCACCAAGGCCTGGGCACCGTTCAGGCGTGCCCCGGTCAAAATCGTTGTATCTTTGTTGTCCGAACTCGGAATTACGCGATTCAAAGTGCGTAGGAAAGCCGACGAAGAGATCTACAAGCTCTCATGGTTGAATCATACATAGAGTAGACGAGATACGAGGGGCACTTCATCTTTCATAAGCAAAGCGTAACTCCCCATCAGTTCGTATCTTCGTTATGCTGCAGCTCCGCTGCTTCATACGGTTCGTCGACTCACTTTATGTGCTTGTCGATGTCAATTAAGCTTCTACGACTCGGATAGTGATGTTCAACGTCTTCTCTCTGCTTTGAGCTGCGTGTGAGAGCCCGTAGGTAATTTTTAACACCTACATATACCTCCTCCAAAGTGTTTTAGTCTCGTTTTTTTATAGAAGGGTCTAAAATACTTTGGATGTGATCGGT
This sequence comes from Asparagus kiusianus, assembly GCA_022839385.1. Classification (NCBI taxonomy): domain Eukaryota; kingdom Viridiplantae; phylum Streptophyta; class Magnoliopsida; order Asparagales; family Asparagaceae; genus Asparagus; species Asparagus kiusianus. The sequence continues at coordinate 1,370,975 of BQKN01067411.1, forward strand.
ACAATCTTCAGTCGGTGTGAAAGGGCCTGTAGTCAGCTTTGATCTTTGACTTCTTCAATTTCCAGTCTATTCAATACTTTGATTAATAGCTAAAGTTCTTCCGACGCTGCGTTTATCGTCTGGCCGTCGTCAAAGCCTTGAATCGAAATTAGTGAGTTGGTTTAGGCTCGTGTCATTGAGTTGACTTTGAACTAATTATCTTTGTCGCAACACGTTAACTGGCATTGACCTAGGGCTACACGTTGACCGCGTTAACCTTAGGGCTTTGCATCGATTGCCGTTGACTTTTATCGCAACGCGTTGACTGGCGTTGACCTAGGGCTATGCGTTGATAGGTGTTGACCTTAAGGTTTTGCATCGATCGACGTTGACTGGTGTTGACCTAGGGCTATGTGTTGGCCGATGTTGACCTTAGGGTTTCGCATCGATTGGCGTTGACTTTCATCGCAACACATTGACTGCCGTTGACTTAGGGCTACGCGTTGACTTAGGGCTACGCGTTGATCGGCGTTGACCTTAAGGTTTCGCATCGATCGGTGTTGACTTTCATCGCAACGCATTGACTAGCGTTAACGTAGGGCTACACATTGACCGGCGTTGACCTTAGGGTTTCGTATCGATCGGTGTTGACTTTCATCACAACGCGTTGACTAGCATTGACCTCGGGCTACGCGTTGACTGACGCTGACCTTAGGGTTTCGCATCGATCTGCATTGACTGGCGTTGACTTAGGGCTACACATTGACCGGTGTTAACCTTAGGGTTTCACATCGATCGACGTTGACTTTCATCATAACACATTGACTGGTGTTAACCTATGGCTACATGTAGACCAGCGTTGACCTTAGGGTTACACATCGATCAGCATTGACTTTCATCGCAAGGCGTTGACCTAGGGCTACGCATCGACCGGTTTTGACCTTAGGGTTTCGCATCGATCGGCGTTGACTTTCAGTGCAATGCGTTGACTGACGTTGACCTAGGGCTACGCGTTGATCGGCGTTGACCTTAGGGCTTCATATCGATTGGCGTTGACTTTTATCACAACGTGTTGACTGGCGTTGACCTAGGGCTACATGTTGACCATCGTTAACCTAAGGGTTACGCATCGATTGATATTGACTTTCATCGCAACGCATTGACCGGCATTGACTTTCGTCGCAACGCGTTGATCGGTGTCTACACAGTTTATGCTCTTAAGGCGTTGAAGCGTGGTGGTCCAAAATGTTGGGGATGCAAGACCAACTGTTAAAGCTGATTCATCTGCATGAATGGATCTTATCCTGAAGTTGTCGAATCCTTGAGTCATGAGACCAATTAATGGAGCTGGTGCATCGATGACTATCGTATTTATAGAATTTTTGGCAAATTCTCAGCCATCAATGGGTTTTATTAGCCTTTACCGACTACCGTTTGAGTTGGGCTAGCATGCAAATTGTTCAAATCCGTTCTGCACGTAACATTATGCTAAAAGAGTTAACTCTTTTAGTATTACGATATTGAATACGTAGACTTCATCTTTTTCTCGTAAAAAGACTAAACAAAAATATGTATTAGACGTAGACTTAGGATTTTTAGCAAATCCTCAGCCTTTTAACGAATTTGGCATGCCTTTACCGATTACCGTTTGAATCAGGCTTGCATGCGAATTGTTTAAGTCCATTCTGCATATGATGTTGTGCTAAGAGAGTTAACTCTTTTAGTGCTACGATATTGAATACGTAGACTTCGTCTTTCTCATGGGAATAGACTACTCGACAACACGTGTTAGGCACTGACTTATCCCTACTTATGCTTCAGGATAAAAATCTCCAGACATGGATTCTGGTGTCTTGTTCAATCAGTGAAAGACTAAACGGGTAACGCGTGTTAGGCGCTGACTTATCCCTACTTAGGATTCGGGATAAAATTCACCACGCGTGTAAGGTACGGATTTTTAGAGTTAAAAAGTAGTGTCTTCTCTTGGGGTAAAGACGAACCCGATGCTGGAGAGGAAGAATTTTATATTCTATCTCCAATTGTAAAGGAAACTCAAAGTATGATGTCCACTTCGAGAATCTGAAGAGTGAAACTAAAAGTTAGATCTCCACTCAGAGAATCGAAAAGATTCGGATAATCCTAACTGTTGGAAGGTTTGATTACCGAACTAAATGTGAATTTCTCGTTTATCGAGAGTGAATTATGGTTTTAGCCTTAACTGTAGGAAGGTTTGACCAAGCAGGAGTTTGAGGTGACCCTAACTGTAGGAAGGTTTGATCACTCGATTTAAAAGTAGACCTTTTGTTCATGAAAGAAATCGAGAGGAGATTTTGGCTTTGGCCCTAACTGTAGGAATGTTTGACCAAATGAGGGGTTTGAGCGATCCTAACTGTTTAAAGGTTTTATCATTCAATTTGCAAACCTCTCGTTCATAGAAAGAATCGAGAGGGGATTTTGGTTGTGGTCCTAACCGTTTAAAGCTTTGACTAAGTGGGAGTAAAAGTATAAATCACTGTGGGAGTGTTGACTTGTACGAATCACTCAGTAAGGATTTATGATGTCAAATGACTAGATCTTGACACGAAGGGGATTTGACAATCACAATAGACCGTTCGAATTAAAATTTCCAGTTCTATGTCAGGACTTTAACAGCGGGAGTTTAGTATTTATCACTTTGTTTGTAATGACCGGTTTCCCTAAGAATATTACATGTAACATTTTTTCAGGAACTTTCCATTACATGAATTATCCACTCCCAGCTTTCTTTACCAAACTGGGTCCAATGAGGAGCACATTGTCCTCAGTCACATGTTCGGGTTATCCTTAAGAATATAAGATTCTTTAGGAACTTTCCGTCGAAGGTAGGAAATAATTTAGACTCATATACCTATTGGAGTATGCAGAGAGCAGTTTAACCTCATACACCTGTTGGAGGATTGAGAAGTAGTTTGTACTCGTATACTCTTTGAAGTCTTGATACAGATTAATTTAGCGTTATGACGCTAGCTTCAACCAAGATTTGGATGCTATTCTTGAGGGCGAAACAAGCCTTGGTGGGATGAATGATCCTCCTGTGATACGCACAGTACTTTAAATCCGAAGTATTATTAGCTTCCTCTTGATTTGTGATAGGTGGCAGCTTGATCTTGTTGTTTTTGAGGAGGGATTCAAAAATGGCTGGAACGTCTTCGCCTTGAAGGAGTACTTCTTTTGGAGTCTCGGATCCGAAGTCTTTTGCTGTCTTCGGGGTTGCCGTTGTGATGTCTGATTAACATCAATAGCTGATGCATGTGCCTTCCCCTTTACACAGGAGGCGAAGTTTGATTTTGGAGAGTTAGCCGTTGGTTGGCTTCTCTCGGCTTTCTTCCTTCTGAGGAAGCGTTCTGCCTGCTCTCCGTGCACCTTCAACTCTCTTCAAGTCTTGGACGGTGCTACTCCCATAACTTCCAAGATATCAATGGATATGTTATTACGACATGTTTGGAGGATGAAGTCCTCTGTGACTGGATCTCGACAATTCATCGTCTTATTTCAGAAGCGCTTGATGAAGTCGTTGACCGTCTCTTCATCTTCCTGTTTCTCCTCAAAGAGCATACTGATTGATACATCGGTGTCATCATCAAAGAAATTGCTAAGAAATGAGCTTTCCATATCATCCCAGCTATTGACGCTTCCAGGTTTAAGATGATGGTACCAATCGAAGGCAGCCCCGCGAGGGGTGTCCACGAATGACCGAACCATCAAGGCTTCATTGCTACAAATCATGCCCAAGTGGGACTTGAAGTAGATCAAGTGTTGAGTGGGGAAATCTTTCCCATCGAATGGCATAAAGTTGATCAGGTTGAACTTCGCCGAATACAGGATCGACTCCCACTCTCTTGGATAGGGACATAGAATACTGGTCTTCTTCACCTTCTGAATGGACATCAAGGCATTGATTTTTCCCTCGAGGTCCTTCATCTTCTCATCCTCGCTCGTATCCTTCCTTAGTCGATTTTGAGGAGGAACATCACGGCCACCCCCGGCATTGTCATCATCGGTGGGACCACCTCCATGTCGTTATCTTTAGTGGGGCCACCCCCAGCATTTTTGTCAATGGAAGGGTTATCTGCATCGAGGTGTTCGTCCACGTCTGAATCGCCACCTGCCCGATAGGTATTGTTGTGATGATTAGATTCACTAATCTGATTAGACAAAGTCCGAATCTGTTGGTTATACATTTCCCTCATCTGCTGCATAGCCATTTTCATTTCAAACTTGAAGTTCTTCTTCTGCTTAGCCAAAGCATCTTCAAGAATCTTGGCCATTTGCTCGGTGTTGATCATAAATGCCTTGCGGGATTATCCTAGGCTGGATACCGTATTGTTAGAAGCGACTGCAGAGTTAGCATCTCATGCTTCATCATCCGAGGATAATCCTCTATTCATCCTCTGATAGTCCCTACGTCTAGTAGTCCCTATGTGTAGTCGAGTTAGACGATGTGATATGAGGGGTCTGAAGTGGAAGGTCGGGTCGACTTTCCCTTATCAGCCATATTAATCGTGACTGCAGATATTTAGGTCCGACAGCTTCTAGCTAGAGTCGAGACATTAGTTAGGCTATTCCCGAATTGACTCTTCTTCCTGGAGAAAAGTCGGGGCTAGAACCACTTGAAACAATCGGAGACTTTTCCTTATTGACCATGTTGATGGTAACTTCTGGGAGTTCGTCATCTCGAATGACCGATCCTCTTTTTTGAAAACGTCTTGATTTGGGCTTCGATGCTTCAGTGTAGATCATTTCGAATACCGAGACTCTCTGTGGAGCAGTCTTGGGGCAGCTACATTCTGATAACACTACTCTGATTAACCTCTAACAAGGGCAGTGAGAGTCTGTTTCTGGGGTATTTCTCTTTTGAGACTTACCACCAGCCTGATAGTACAACTCATCGGTATTATAGCCGGAGCAACCTATTGGCTGTTTATCATGTATAACGTCATCTTCTTTCAGACACATTTTCTTCAAAATAAGCAATGCCTTATTGGCGTTGTAGGAGTCACACATTTAGAATCACACCTTTGTGAGGGTAAAACCCTAACGGGCTCCTGGCCACGCACCACCAAGCGGGCGGTTACAGGAACAGTCTTGTTAGGAGATCGTGTACAAACCCCAGCCTGAAGAGTCACTCGGGATTTGTTCATCGGTCCCAAGCGTTCTTTGACAGGAGTTTTGTCTCGATTTTCATGTAGAGGACCCAGGCGATCCTTCAATAGAATTATGAAGTTGACGAAGAATGAATAGTAACTTCGTCTGCTTTTGCTTTAGGCGTTGATTTAACCTTTTACATCCAAACTCGTTTGTACTTGGGTGATTTCTTAATCTTCTCTTCTTTTTGTATTTCTTATGCTTTTCGTATAAGGATCCGGGCATGCGCAAGAAGTGTGCGGTGCTTCTGAATGTGCTCCTCCAGAGTAGAATGGGTCCATTTGACATGGATCCATTCGTTAGTGTTTGCGTCGAAAGTTGCTGTATTCATTGCTGCATTCATTACAACTTCAATCGTTACAATGAAATAAAAGGATAGCCTTTTTATAAGGTCTTTACACAATGAAAACAAAAGAAAAGCAACTCCTTTCAAACAAACGCAAGATCTGTTTATCATCTCTTGCTTGCGTGGGTCTTTGGCCTGTGACGGGGATGTTGATATCCGTGGACCACCGGTCGATCTTGATCCGTTCCGGGAGAATCCGGCAGAGTTTCGTTTACCCGCGTGGGATATGGAAACTCTGAACTTCGTCGATCTGCGTGAGATCTCAGAAGTGTGAAGCTTATGTCTCGGTAAAACGAGGCACTAACTCTTCTTAGTGTCACCGCTAAGGGGCAACACTAAGGGAAAGAAGGGCTGAATGAAGAAGAAGTTGATGAAGATCTCTTGCTCCTCGATCCGGCAGGGCTTCGCCGCTCTCTTTTGAAAACCCCGACTCCTCGCTCCGGCAGGGCTTCGTCGCTTCAAAATTCAGATCTTGCTCAAGGCTAAAACCCAAAAGAGGAGCCAAGCCAAGAGCAAAATCAGGAGCCCCTCACAAAGGAGGCCCTAGGGGCCTATTTATAGGTGAATGAGAGAGGGGGGGCTGCCTTGAGGACACCCCCTAGGGGGTGTCTTCAGTCATGGCCGAGACACCCCTCGGGTGTTTCGGTCTGGTCCGAGGCTTTGCTGTTGTCCCGCCGTTGTCCCGCCGTTGATTTCTCGTCCGAACTCGGATTTGATTGATTTCGGATGCGTTGGAATTCTGACGGTGAGCTCTGTTGATCCCGATGGTTGGATTATCAGTAGGATGATCGGGACACGGCGGGCGTTGGCCCAATTGCGGTGGTCGCGGGGTTTTCGGCCAATCCATATCCCTGTGATTCTGAGATTTGTTGGCTCACGTAGTTCGTCGGTTTACTTCAGGCGCTCACCGACGTCATTTGAACTCTTGTGAACCGGGTAGTGACGTTCAATCGTCGCTCGTTGACACTGAGCTGTGTGCGGGGACCTATCGGCAATTTTTGATGCCTACAGTTAGTAGGTGATTTGGAGAAGAATCTCGAAGCTTGTTGTGGTGATGGTTTAGCCACTTGGCGTCTCCTGGACTTCTGATCCACTTGGTAGCGGAACCTATCCACTTGCTCCAAAGACTTAGAAAATTGGCGAGCGAGAAGTTGGCGGTGTCTCTGACGAGCTCTCTTCGATAAAGTTGGCGCACCTTCAATAGTCAACTCCTTAATAAAGGTGGTGTCTGGATCTGTGGCTTTGGCTTCATTGGACGCCGACGGATCATTACGAGGTGCAACTGCAGCAGCGGTAGTGGGGAGATCACCTTCTTGGGTCTTCAAATCTGAAGACCAACGGATCTTCCGGGAGGAGGAGACCTTCCTGTACTTGCGAGGAGAGGTGGATCTGGAGGAGGAGGAGGAGGAGCCATACTCCTCGAACTTCTATTGGCCAAACTCGTATTCGACCTCTTCAACCACGGAGATCTTGATCGTCAGTTACGACACGATAGCCTTGGTAGTAAGGTTGTTGGCTCCCACTATAGTCACCAGCTTGTTTGGTGTGAAAGTTAACATCTTCATTGAGGTATTCATTACAACTTCAATCGTTACAATGAAAATAAAAAGATAATCTTTTTATAAGACTCTTACATAATGAAAATAAAAAATTACAACTCTCGTCAAAACAAACACAACAGACGTTTATCACCTGCTATTTGCGTGTGATCTTTACCTTTGCCAGGGACGTTAATATCCGTAGACTACCAAGCGATCAGATCAATCTGGAGTTTCGTTGATTCGCGAAGGAATCAAGAAACCGAAGTAATTATCTCAGCAACAGCGAGATAACCAATCTTCTCGAGATCGTAGCTAGGTACGATCTCAAAGGAAGGAACCGAGATATAGATCTGACGAACTCCTCCTCCTTATGTCAAAAAACTCGATTCGATCTCCTCCTCCTCTCTGAAATTCGTAGCTTTTCAGTCTCTAATTCAGCAGTGCTTCGCTAAGGCTCGAGAATTCCAAGTCTGTGCAAATAAAGGCCCTAGGGCTGTATTTATAGGCTTCGGGACCTACATTTTCGAATAAGAATGACCAATTTGATCTTATCCTTAATCATAACCACTTTATCACATTCTTGGATAATAGTAGATCAGTTGGAACAAATCCAGATGGTTAACAGTTGAAAATGGCTCAAAACTGCGTTTTTGGGTCTGCGGACACTCGTAGTGTCTCGGCCATGGCCGAGACACTTGGGGTGTCTCGGCCATGACCGAGACACCATGGGTGTCTTGACCATGACCGAGACACCATGAGTGTCTCGGCCTTGGCCAAGACACACATAGTGTCTCCACCAAGGCCTGGGCAGCATTCAGGCGTGCCCCGGTCAAAATCGTTGTATCTTTATCGTTCGAACTCAGAATTATACGATTCAAAGTACGTAGGAAAGCCAATGAAGAGATATATGATCTCCCATGGTTGAATCATGCATGGATTAGATGAGATATGAGGGGCACTTCATCTTTCATAAGTGAAGCGTAACTCTCGATCAGCTTGTATCTTCGTTATTCTGCAGCTCTCCTGCTTCATACGGTTCATCGACTCACTTCATGTGCTTGTCAATGTCAATTAAGCTTCTATGACTCGAAAAGTGATGTTCATCATCTTCTCTTTGCTTTGGGCTGTGTGCGAGAGCCCGTAGGCAATTTTTGATACCTACAGCAAGGTCTGACCTCTGCATTTGAATGTTTTAATGTAGGGTCTGACCTCTGCATTTGAATGTTTTAACGTAGGGTTTGACCTATGTGTTTTAATGTTACAACACAAGGTTTGACCTCTGCGTTTGAATGTTTTAACGTAGGGTCTGACCTCTGCGTTTGAATGTTCTAACAAGGGGTTCGACCTCTGCAGTTGAGTTAGGTCTGATTGCTATTTTCTTTTGTAGTGCCTTATGCCAATGAACCCCTTACTTTTCACCATCACTTTGGTCATGAAGGTGGTGTAGACTGAAATATGCAATTCAATCTGTGTCAAGAACTTCTAATTTTTTAAGACACTGATAGGGAATGTGCCACTTTGATCACCCAAGCTGAAACTTTAGAAAATGCTAGAGATGTAATGTTAACTTAGCATAAATCAGAAATTCTCTTCATTATCCCTTAGAATAACTTTAGAAAATTTCTATCATCAGAGGTGTAATGTTAACTTGACATTATACAAACTGGGGAAGGTGTGACATGGTTTATTATTCTCTATTCAAATGAATTCCGAATAATCAACCCCCAGTCTAAATAAAATAGATGTTTTATTTTAGACTTTGCTGGGGAAAGTGACATGAATAATCAACCCCCAGCCTTGGGAAAGTTAATTCATTATCTCAGACTTGGTTGGGATTATGAAAGGGCACTTCATGGCTTACGGATAATATTTCTTGAGAAATTTCTCATTAATAGGTATCATGAATCTGTCGCCTTTCTGGTTAATGAGACGGTATACCCCATTCGAAAAGATTGATTCTATTACGAAGAGTCCTTCCCACATGGGATTAAATTTCCCCTTAGTCTTGTGTGTCATCACCATAGGTCGTCTGACAGCTAAAATCAAATAGTCCTCCTTGAAGATTCGCTCTTTGACCTTCTTGTTGTAGGCTTTGAAGATTCGAGCCCGATACAACTCGATCTGTTGTTGAACTTGAAGTCGCCTGTCGTCTAATACTTCAAGTTCTTAAAGACGCAATCGATATTATTCTTCATCTGTCATCCCGATCGCAAGGGCACTCTCAGAGATAGGATTTGAATTTTTAATGGTAATACAGCTTCACATCCATAAACCAAAGAGAATGTGGTGGTTTTTGTAGGGGTCTTTATCGTTGTGCGGTAGGCCCACAAATATTCGCCAAGCTTTTCATCCTAATCATGTCTGCTCTTGGATACGAACTTCTTGAGGAGCTTCACGATGGTTTTGTTGAATGCTTCTGCAAGGCTATTGGCTGGCGGGTAGTATGTCATCGATTTGACGCTTTTGATCCTAAACTTGTCGCAGAATCTCTGAAAATCGTGACCAACAAATTGAGTTCCTTTATCATGGACTACTCATCTCGGTACACCGAAGCGGTAGATGACGTTATGTTAGATAAATTTTTTTACGTTTGAAGCTTTAACTTCTTTCAGCGGAATTGCCTTTGCCTATTTGGAAAAGTAATCGGTCACTGTCAAGATGAACCGATATCCTTTGGCTATTGGTGGAGTGATGGGTCCGACGATGTCCATACCCCACATCTCGAATGGCCAAGAGGCAGATATCGGATGTAGGTTCCCTGGTGGCTGATGAACGAAGTCACTATGGATTTGGCATGCGTGACAATGTTTAGCATAGTCAACAACATTCGAGAACATCTTTGGCCAATAATAGCCAATTCCTTGAAGACGATCTCCTAACTTAGCTCCGGGTTGATGAGCTCCACACATCCCGTTATGAGCTTCCTTGAGAGCCTCTTTAGCTTCTTTCCTAGAAAGGCACCAAAGTAAAACTCCATCATATGATTTATGGTATAAAGTTTGAGAATCCGCGTCTTAATAGAATCGGGGGGCCTTCCGTTTGATTGCCGTCGCTTCCTTGAGATTATCGGGCAAAATTCCATGTAAAACATAATTGATATATGAGAATCACCAATCCCTGGGTTTAAGCTCTATTGAGGTTGTGCAGACATCTTCTGCCATCGTCTTACCTAAGCGTTCATCTAAAGAAAGCTTAAGGTGATACAATTCGCGTCCAGTAACATAATCGATATATCCAATAAAGAAGCCTTCGAACTTCCCAGCTTGCTCTAGCACTTCGAAGTGGTATGGGAGTAGGTCTTCATTGTGCACTTCATATTCTCCTTGGACTTGATTTACGATGAGTTGAGAGTCACCGTAAGCCTTAAGATATCGAACATTAAGCTCTTCGGCAAATTGTAATCCTAATAGCAAAGCATTATACTCAGCTACGTTGTTGGTACATAGTTCAATTAAGGAGAATCATCTGGGGATCACATGACCCTTTGGGGAAATGATTACCACCCCTACTCTGGCCGTAATTGCTCCGTGGGGTTTTGCTCTGGATGCATGATCAAAGAACAATTTTCACACTTGTATACCCTCTTGGGTTACACAAGCTTCAGCAACTTCATCATGCAAATCTTCATACAACTTAGACGGTCCTGGTACTGGGTGATCGGCTAGGAAATCTGCTAAGGCTTGACCTTTGACAGCCTTCTGGGGTATAAACTGCATGTCATATTATGACAGGAGGATAACCTATTTCTCTAGTCGACAATTTAGGGAGGATGGTTTCGTCATAAGGACTCTCAAAGAATTTACCATAGAAATTACATGAATTGTTTGTCCAGCTTGATAATATCGTATCTTTTGGACGGTGAATACCAAGGAGAGACATTCTTTTTCTACCGGATTATACAGGTGTTCGGCTCCTATCATGGTCCTGCTTAGGTAATAGATTGCCGGCTCTTATCCTTGGTCATTGTTCTGGGATAATAAAGCTCCAAGAGAATGATCCATAGCTCTCACATATAGTAGGAATGGTTTCCCTAAAATCTGGGCCACAAAGGATGGGCGGTTGAGTGAGGTATCTCTTAATCTCTTCAAATACCTTTTGGCAATCTCCGTCCCAAACGAATGAAACTCCTTTTTTCATCAACTTTATGAAGGACTGGTAGTGTCCTGAGAGATTTGATATGAATCTCCGGATGTACGCCAATCTACCATACAACCCTCTGAGTTCTTTGATATTTCTTGGAGGTGACATTTCTTGGATAGCACGAACCTTTTATGGGTCAAGAGAAATTCCTTTGAATGTGACTATAAATCCCAAGAATTTACCGCTAGAGACTTCTAGGAATGACTTGGTTGCATTCATCTTCAATTGATGTGCTTGCATGATATTGAACATCGTCTTCAGATCTATAAGATGATCACCTCTATTTTGGCTATTCACTGTTATATCATCAATGTAGAATTCAATCTTCTTACGTAGATACTCATGAAATATTGTATTCATTGCACGTTGGTAGGTTGCACCTGCGTTTTTCAATCCGAAAGGCATCACTGTGTAGCAATATACCCCCAGTGGTGTTCCGAAAGAAGTATGTTTTTCGTCTTCAGGGTACATCTTGATCTGATTGTACCTAGAGAATCTATCCATAAAAGACATCCTCTCATACCCACAGATATTATCGATCATGACATTCGTGATGGGGAGTGGAAACTCATCTTTTGGACATGCCGCGTTAAGGTCACGAAAGTTAATACATATCCAGACTTTACCATTTTTCTTAGGCACTGGAACAATGTTGGCTACCCAATCAGGATGTTGTTCATCTCTAACAAAGCTTGAGTCTATAAGCTTTTTAACTTCTAACTCAATTGCTTCCATGATCTCTGGGCAAAACTGACGTTGTTGTTGTTTAACGGGTTTTGCATCTGAATCAATGTTGAGTCGGTGTGTAGCCACTTTTAGGTCAAGGCCAGGCATGTCTTCATAATTCCAAGCAAAGACGTCTATATACTCTCGAATGAGAGATATAAGATCTTGTTTCTCAGATAGTGATAAGCTTTTGCTTATAAAGATAGGTTTGGGATCAGATTCACCTCCCATGTTGATTTGGATCACTTTATCTTTGGTCGACGGCTCACGCTATTCAAAACGCATGTCCTACAAGAAGTTAAGGCGCTTGATCCAAGTGTCGTTGGTCGATTCGATCAATTCTTCGTCACCCTCTTCATCTTCATCTAGGTGACTAGTCGAAACCATGTTCACAGTCAATCTTTTAAAGAAGGCTCTAACGCTGGCATTGGATTCCCATGATGATGTTCCGGATGAATGATCTTGACACAAATAGTCATCGGTTTCATATTCTAAAAGGGGAAGGTTTGTGACATAGTCCACACCTCTTCCAGTCTTCTGATGATAATTAGGAGGTTTTTCTTCAGGCGTGAGAGACGTTCGAATTGACGTTCGTCTTCCTTTCCCAAAGTTTAACCCTTTCTTCTCATCAAAGTTATAACACATTCGTTTCATCAAGGAGATGGAATTAGTTTCATGGTAATGGAATTGAGGAACCCCATTATCTTTTTCTGAACTTCCTTGCTTGAGTAGTTCAGGTTTGACTCTTCCAAAATAGATAAGCTTCTGCCCTTTCCTTTTGGAGGGGACCATAAAGAAAGCATTTTGTACATCTTCCCTCTCTTCGCATGCGGAAAGGAGGATTTAAGTGGCAATGTGAGTGACACCTCGGCATACAATGTGGGCCAAGGGTCGGTACCTGTATCAGTATCAATCTCTATTTGTTCATGTTTAGAGGACACATCAGACAAGTATGCCAAATTAAAGTCTTCATTAATGCACCACTCGCCCTCACTCGGTACATTATTATTGATCTCATTTCGACTCATTACACCGTGGTTCAACTCCCATGGAAAATCCTCCTCAGGATCTGGCTCGATGTCAGCCTCATTGCTACTGTCAGCGTCTTCTTTCGGTTGTTTTGAGTCTTGAGAGTCCAGGTAGAAGACAAAGTCTATATGGAAGTTCTCCACCCCCCTGAAAGGATGCTTTTCAGCAATTACGGTTCGGACTTCCCCCTCATCATCAGCATATTTAATGACTTGATGTAGAGTAGACGGGACGATGCGATTTGTATGAATCCAAGGCCGTCCTAACAATAGATTGTAGGATGTGTCTGCATCAGTGATGTAACACGTCACTTTAGATTTGAGATCTCCAATTGGACACCTGAGACTGTAGGGAATTCCTAAGACTTGCATGACCCTATAAGGCATTATGCTAAGTGCTGAGCCCGGGTCAACTTGGACGCGGCTGATCTCCGAGAACCCGATGTACCCTGTGTAGTACAAAGGTCTGTTATGCTTGTGTTTGACCTGCATATCTTCTTGAGTGAATGATATGCACGACAGAATTCTTGCTGCTTGTAGACACTGCATACAAGATTGTCCCTGAGAAGCTTCTGGGATCGAAGTAACTTGTGTAATAAAGCTCTCTGTGTTCATCAAAGCTTCAATTAGAGCTTCCCTTGTATCTTTGGACAACCGCAGGAGCTCGTATAGAGTAATCCTAACTGGTATATTAGCTAGTTGTGCTACAACATTGAATCGGAAGGGAGCACTTGATTCTTCGGCTTCTTGAGGAAGATTTTTGTTGTACCAGATCTCTTTCTTCTTTCCTTTATCGGTTGTCTTTTTGGGAGCAGAACCCTCAACCTCTGGGGCTTGCTCTTCTGCTTCTTGGGCATCTTGGCTATAATTTCTCAAATATGTTTTCCCTGACCGGGTGCCAGGGTTACCTCCTTGATCTGTCGCAAGAACAATCCTTTCTTCTTCCCAATCCGTGAGAGGTTTGAGATGATCATCGTCCTCAGTTATAAAGGGACTAATCATGTTAGATGGCTTAGCCTTGCCTCTTCTCTTTTTGAACGAGGTGCTTGTCCACTGTTTGTCTTCAATTAGATCGGGATGGACCCACATTATTTTCTCTCTCAGAGTAGTGAGGTGTACCAATTCTCTATCCTTCTGACCATATGGGTTAGTACTATTCATATGTATTTTCCCTTTATGAATGGGGATAATGCTGCTGCGGCTGCTATAGGAGGGAGTCACTGAATTGAACCGATATCAAATTAGTAGATACGGTCCTCTGTCCAGGTTATAATATAAGCATGCTTGGCAGGTGGCGTCCGTGTGCTGGAATCGACGGCCAAAGTCTCCTTTCCTTTGAATCGAGGCGCAATGTTTTGGTTACGTTGTTGCTACGGCTTTGATTAGATATCTTCTTCAGCTCAGACCCGAGCAATGATTTCTTCGGCTTGTTCTTCTTGTGAAACCAATTTTCTCTAGGAGCGACATTCTGCTACTCCCATTTGAGCAAGGAGTTGGGTATGCAAATTATGCCTGCAAGTATCCACTAAAGTAGATTGAGTCATACCTGATGGGCATCGTAATGTCATACTGCGGAATCTTTCAACATAAGTTTTAATAGACTCTCCCTTCTTCTACTTAGTGACAAGCAGAGCTGGGACTAACACTTCTGAATCATCCTCGAAAAACATGGCTAAGAAGAGCCTTTCTAGATCTACCCATTTTTTAATAGACCTAGCGGTCATATTCATGAACCACTCGAAGGCAACTCCCTTAAGGGTGCCGATGAACAAACAGGTCAGGATGGTGTCGTTTACTACCATGTCTCCCGTTTGCGACTTAAAGTAGTATATGTGCTAGTTTGGTGATCCTATGCCATCAAAAGGTTACAAGGTTGGGGCCATAAATTTCGATGGATAGGGAGCTGTGTCCCATTCTGTAGGATAAGGCCGTACTACTCCTTCCACATGAAGCTCACTCCTGTTGGCGATTGCATTAAGGCGAGCCTCTAATTCATCCATCTTAGATGACTAAGGATTTTGTTCCTTTTTAGTTTCAGGATTTTGTTCCTTTTTAGTTTCCTTCTCATTTTCAGAGGAAGATTCTATGTTTTGAGTTTCACGATCTGAATTCTCGTGCACCTTTTGCTTTCCCTTTGAGTATGTTCTCCGAGAAGATTCGGGTTTTTGGAATTTCTCTGCAAGGAGCTGAGCCAACATATCCTTCATTTGGACAAGTGTCTCCTGCTATGCCTGGATCATAACGTGATGTTCACTAACTACTTCGCCAAGTCGTCGGAGCTTTCAGTCATATAGATAGGTTTCTCGTGTGATACGAAAGAGCTTGAGGATTGTGAATCCGCAATTGCTAAATGTTCATCATCTAAAGTGATCCCCTTGGCTAACCTTTGATAGTTAACTGGGTGGATAGCTCCTGTGCGAGTCCGAGTGTGCTGATATACCCCTTCGAACCCATCAGTGATTTTTCGAATAGTCAAGGAATGACTTCTTTTTGAATCGTCAGAACTAGGAACTGAGGCCTTCCCTCTACCGATCACATTGATAGTGACTTTGGGATATTTGACCTCCGAAATCTTTTTCTTATGATGACATTGTCGTTTAGTCAGCCTAGCGACATTTTTTAACCGATCGAATACCAATCGCTGGGGTGCAGAATTACAACATTGGCACTATGAGAGGACCACAGAAATAAGTCGTTCACATTGACACGAGTGGGCTACTTGTTGTATCGGTCTTTCTCTTGACAACAATTCTCACAAGTCGAAGACTTAGGATGAATCTTTTACAGAGTGTGAGGATAGAGATGGAACCCCCAGCCCGTTAGTGGGTAGGACTGGTTCTTGACAAACATGAATTTTGAATCGATATTGATCTTTTCTAACACGACGAGTCATATCGTGTTCTGAGCGAAGAACATGAGGGTCGTGTTTTGTTTTATTAACGTAAGACCAAAGTTTATGTTTTGCTGATGAAACATGCCCTTGAGGGTCATGTTGTAGTTGAACGCACTCCTGAGGTGTGCGTTTAATTGATGAAACGTTTCCTTAGAGGTCATGTCTTGATGTTGAAACGCACTTCTGAGGAGTGCGTTTGATTTGGGAAATGCATCCCTAAGGATTGCGTTCATTCTGATTAACGTGGTCCGAAGACCTACATTCTGATTCTGAAATGCACTTGTGAGAGTTACATTAGGTTTTAGAAACGCTCCCCTAAGGGTTGCGTTTTGGTTGAACAATGTGTCACTGAGGGTCACGTTTAAGTTGGATCACACGGGGTTCGTATTTAGGCTCATCACCATGAGGCGTGCATTCTGAAGTGCAAACGCAGTGCTCCGATTGAGGCTCATAAACAGTGTTCTTGTGTTGACTGAGAGATCGGCTCTCTCAAAGATAGGCTCGTCGTAAGGATCTTCTACTCCTTCGAGCAGCATTCTTCTTGGCTTGTTTTAAAGACTTTGTAGCAAAATTGTCAGAATTGATTTGACTGTCCTCTGCAATGGGCCTCTTGTGACCCATCACGCATTGTGTTAACGTGGGTGTGGAACTTTCAACTTGTTGACGAGTTTGTCAGAGGCTGAGCCCACTCCTTCAGAGGACGGGCTGTTCGAATAACTTTGATCAAAGGGGAGGGCCTCCTTTGATGTTTCAGCAACGGATGTAGCCTTGGTCTTGGTGACCGTTCGGATCTTGCACCTAGAATTAGGGCTGAGAGATCTAGAGGAGAGGGCCTCCTCGTACTTGGCTTGGTCGAACTCTATGACAAGAGTTTTGATAGTCGTTCAAGTGAGATTGGTATCAAATTGTACCACCATTTCATCATCAGAGAAGCTTGTACCCAGTGAAGTCACCATCTTTTGTTTGGTGGGAAATTTATAAGAAGAAAATTAAGAACAAAAATATGTTATTCTCTCTAACTGACTTAGACAAAGAATGATTACAATGCTCTCAATACAATTTCTCTCTAATAGACTTAGAAAAAGAAATTACAATCTTCTTGTATCAGAATCCTGATTTATAAAAGAGAAGAAAATCGATGGAGATCCCCCCTTTGTTTAAAACCGGGTTCTTTATGGTATCGATGAGATGCCTCGCTCGGCGTTCTTATCGAGTTGGCTTCTCATTGACGATCCAATGTCTCACTTCACTGGAACGATTAATGTAAACTTGTTTGAACAAGTTTGAAAATAACTCTTCAGAGTTTATGAACTCAGAACGAGTTTAAACTCTGTAAAAATATTTGTTGTTAAACCGAAAATTTGGTTAATGAATTAAGCTATCCGTTGCTAAAAATGATACCTCAAACCTCTTTCTGAATACGCCCAAAATTAGATTTCTTTTGCCAAAATCTGATCTGTTGAAATCTGATCTGATCCCACAAAAATTCTCATCCTTTTACTCGGTTGAGTTGATTGGATATTTATAGGAGGATAAGGAGGTGTAACTGACCGCTAAATCTGCTCCTAAGTGAGCAAGAATCCTCAATACGTGGGGAAACAGTTTTAAAGCTGTTTAGCTCATGTTTGAACGAGTCAAATGCCTCAAGCTGGTATTCTGGAACTAAACTCTGCGTCTCAGACTTGGGACGCAGAGTTAAGCATCTGCCTAACGCTGAAACACAATGGTCGCATTGTGTTTTGAAGCTAAAACGCAGAGGTCGCTCTGTGTTTTGAAGCTGAAACGCAGAGGTCGCTTTTGTGTTTTGAAGCTGAAACGCAGAGGTCACTTCTGTGTTTATCTAAGAGATTGTATGTTTGTAACCTCCCCTATTAAAGCATTACAAAGACCATTGTTCTGTAATCTTCGCTTTAGCTATTTTTGAGATGAGAGTCGTCAGATTGTAACTCTCGCTGCTGATTATGAAGCCTGTTGAATCAAAGCTTTTCATTAATTGTCTTGCAGGTTGTTGAATTATAATCTTTCTCGATCTACGTGAAAATTCTCTAATTGTAGCTTTTGTTTATTGACGTGAAACTTATCTGATAGTAACTTTTATTATCGAGATGCTGATGTTGAAGTCATCAAATTGTAACTTCCATCATTGAAGTTTGGTAGGGATCAGCTATCTATTGTGATTTTTAGACAACTTACAAACAGTTTGTAAAATACATGAGTTTTCATAAATTGGAAAGACAATTTTAAAAATTCTTTTTCTAACATGTTCAATATCATACGTATAAACATTTTTCAAAGTTTTGTCATTTTTGGAGTTGATTTACTATGTTAAATCGATTTTAAAAATCAAGTATTTAAAACAATCTCGTACTTTTGAGATTTTGCAAAATGGTGAGTTTTCTCAAACGGGGAATGATATTTCAAAAATTTCTTAATATATTTATATTTATGTATATAAACATTTTCTCAAGTTTCATAATATTTTTAATTTATTTGCTATTTTTAAACTCACTTTGAAATTCAATTTTACTGTTCAAAACTAGGCTGTGCATGTTTATTAGTCGACCGACACTGCTTATCAGTCGACCGATGAACTGCTTTGGAATTACCGATTTGTTTTTGCTCAGTCGACCGATGATCATCAGTCGACCGATGATCATCAGTCGACCGAACCATGGCATTGGTCGATCGATAGCTTCTATCAGTTGACCGACGGAGTGCTGTTTTTCAGAACTGTTGCCTACGGTCATCTCAGCAGTCGACCGACATCACCTTCAGTCGACTGATCGGGGATTTTTCCAACGGTAACGACTAGTTTTGGCAGCTGTGTTTCTGGGGCTATATAAAACCCTCTTGCTTTGGTTTTTCTTAAGGGTTTTACAAGTGTTTTTGGGCTGTTTATTTCAAGTTTTAAAAGATCAAAAGTTTGTTTATGTGAAGAGGTTTTCATAAGAGAAGGGTTTCAATTTCAAGCTTGAGGCTTTCATCCTCAACACTTACATCTCTTGGAGAAGTTTTCTTAACTCATCTTGTAGCTATTTATGATTTTATTTCTTATATATTTATGCTAGATTGGTTTGAGTTATATTACATTTTATTCATTGCTTACACACACAACCATTGAGCTTTAGTATTTCACATATTGTATACATTTTGGTTGTGGGGTTGTATCATTGAGTAAGCTTAGATTTCATTCTCATCCTTATTAGAGAACAAACATTTATTTGAGCTTATCATTATTGAGAACACGTTGTAATATACAAGACCACTTAGAGAAGTGGTTGGTAAGAGACAGGGTCAATTACAACAGGAGTGACATCGGTTGTAAATCCTAGGGAGAGGTAGTATTCCGAGTACTTAAGGAAGGTGACACAGGCTAGGCCAACATTTAGTGGAGTGTATTGTATATTGACAATTATGTAAGTTGTAAACGTTTATCGGTGAGTATTGAAAATTGATTGTGTAGTTGTTTTTGAGATAATGGAGATTCTCCTCGAGGGTGAGGAGTGGAGACGTAGGTCGTGGGTTGACCGAACTTTGTGATGATTTGCCATGTGTTTGCGTTTGTCAATTTTCACACTATCTCTCTTATTTGTGTGTTCATGTTTATATCGCCCGTTGTTTAATTATATATCCTTGCTCATATCTTGTTGTATATCATAATAGCTAGGATATTAGTTAATAAGTTTTAATTTGGCATTAATATTAGATTAGATTAACAAATACCCTATTCACCCCCCTCTAGGGTACTTTTAGTTCCAAGTTGAAGGCCTTTTTGGATGCTAACTTCGTTGTCTTCAGCCTTGGAGCATGAACGTTGCCTATGGTGATGTTGGCCAAGTTTTTGTGTCACGGAATCATCATCGATGAGGTCATACCCTAGCAGGAATTTAGATGAGGGATTGCCCTCATTCTTAACTTCTACCGAGGAAGCGTAGCGAGCACCGTGAGATTCTTTAAATCAAGCTTCTAAAGGAGTTGTGAACTGATGTCTGAGATCAACAGATGAAATAAGATCTTGACCTTCACTTGAGATAAGGGTCGAGATTTCTTCGCTCTTAGTGAAGCTGATTTGGCTTCTAGCTACGCTCAAACTATTTTCAACGAAGGTCGTCAATTTAGACCCGAGAGTCGCATTACGACAAATCCTACGATAATTGCAAACAATCATCGTGGATGAAGTTTGATTCATAGAAATGAATTCCTCGAACTTTGCTTGGTCAAATTCAATGAGAAATGACTCAGCAAAAGATTGGGTCTTAGTGTCAGTGTGTGACACAATTTTCTCATCAGAGGAGAAAGATGTCCCCAGCTGAGTTGCCATCCTGTTTCAAGCCTTTTAAAATTGCAATTAACTAAAATTAAAATAAAAAGAATGTAACGAAACAAAGGAAAATTTTGTATTTTTCTGGATTCTTTTTCGTGTACCAATGGAGCGTCGATCTCTTACTCTATTGACATACTAGCCAAGACGATGAGTCTTTTGTTGTTGATGAGAGTTTGGTTGCTTGGAAGATGGCTTGGTCTTCTCTTAGCAGCTCTTCCTAATAGAATCACAAGTGCAATAGTAGATCTCACTGTACTTGTGTCTAGATCTATTGATCCCCTTAGATGATACACAAAAATGAATGATCTCTGCTTTTTTTATAAGCTAAAGAGAGAGTTTATGCCCCCCTAACTTGAGATTAAGTGACCATAAAAATAGGAGATTGT